>JAOPJI010000060.1:7253050-7270681 GCA_027122695.1 Merluccius productus
CAGGTAGGACGTGAACCAGAGGTGGGGTGTACCAGTAATGCCAATGGCGGCGAGTCTGTCAAGGAGGATGGTGTGGGAGATGGTGTCAAATGCAGCGGTAAGGTCCAGGAGGATGAGAATTGAGAGGGAACCGGTGTCAGCAGCAAGGAGGAGGTCGTTAGTGATTTTGATGAGGGCTGTTTCAGTACTGTGGTGGGGACGGAAACCGGATTGGAACTTTTCGAAGAGATTGTTATGGGAGAGATGGGAGTGGAGCTGTGATGCAACAGTTTTTTCCAGGATTTTGGACAGGAACGGGAGATTGGAGATGGGCCGGAGGTTATTGAAGTCCTGTGGGTCAGCGTTCGGTTTCTTGAGGATGGGGGAAATGGCTGCAGATTTCAAGGATGAGGGGAATATACCAGAGGAGAGGGAGGAGTGGATGATGGTAGTGATGAGTGGAGCCAGGGAGGGGAGGCATGCTTTGACGAGGGCGGAGGGGAGGGGGTCCAGGTGGCAGGTGGAAGGTTTAGATTTGGAAATAAGGGAGGCGACTTCGGTGATGGAGGGGAATGTGAAAGAGGTGAGGGGGTGGGACCAGGTGAGGGCAGGAAGGGCTGGTAGAGGGCTGGTGGCGGAGGGGTTGGACAGTTCATTGTGGATCCTGGAGGTTTTCATATTGAAGAAGGATAGTAGGGAGTTGCAGAAGTTGTCAGAGAGGGGGAGGGAAGCCAGAGGGTCCGGGGGGAGAGTGAGTTTATTGACAAGGGAAAACAGTGACCTGGTATGGTTTGCGCTAGATGTTATGAGTCCAGTGTAGTAGGCGGTTTTGGCTGAGGAGAGGGCGTCTTTGTAGAGGAGGAGATGATTGTGGAGCAGATCTTTGTGAATAGTGAGACCGGTTTTTCTGGAGAGGCGTTCAAATTGGCGGGCTTTGGTTTTGAGGGAACGGAGAGCAGGGGTGAACCAAGGGGCAGAGCGTGAAAAGGAGACGGAGCGTGTTTTTGATGGAGCCAAGGTGTCAAGGAGGTTCTGTAGGTTGGAGTTGTAGTGGGTGACCAGGTCGTTGGGGGAGGAAAGTGGGGCTGGTGGGGGGAGGGAGTTGATGCATTGTGTGAGAGCCTGGGTGTTGATGTTCTTGATGTTCCGGAAGGAGATTTTGCGGGGGAGACCAGTTTTTGGATGATGGAGTGGGATGTTAAAAAAGATGGGTACATGGTCTGTGACAGGGAGAGAAGATGATGAAATGTTGAGCGGAGTGATACCAGTGCAGCAGAGGAGGTCGAGGATGTGTCCTTTGTGATGCGTTGGGAAGTTGATGAATTGTTGTAGTCCAAAGCTGTCGAGGCAGGAGGTGAAGTCAGTGGTCAGGGTGTTTGAGATATTGTCCATGTGTATATTGAAGTCGCCGAGGAGAATGATGTTGGGGGAGAGTGTACACAGGTGGGAAAGAAGGGAGCTGATTTCCGGGATGAATATGTTGTTAGGCTTCGGGGGGCGGTAGATTGTGGAGATGATCAGGGGAGGAGATGTGTTATTGAGGAGGACCGTGATGGATTCAAATGAGGTCGCATGGGGGATTGTCAGAGGTGAGATCTTTAAGGTTTTCCTGACTAATACTGCGAGCCCGCCACCGCGACCAGAGAGACGGGGTTGAGAGTGGAAAGTGTGGGTTGGAGGTACAGCTTCATTGAGGGAGATGTAGTTGTTGGGTTGTTGCCATGTTTCAGTGAGGGAGAGGAAGTCCAGGCTGTTGGTGGTGATGAGGTCATGGATGAGCAGTTCTTTGTTGGTGAGGGAGCGGATGTTGAGGAGACCAAGGAAGGCTGTGGGGGGGGGGTCACGGGGGTAGGGTGGGTGGGGGTGAGTGGCCTTGATTTGATGGAGGTTGTTTAAGTTGACAGTACGGTTTCTGCGCCTGTGTGTCCAGTGGAGACGTCCGGATGACAGGATGGGTGGAATGGGGCGAGATGGTGGTGGCTTCAGTGCAGAACACAGGGCAGATACAGTGAGGGAATGGGGAAATGGCTGGAGTACCGTTGTTGAACCAAAGGGGGTGTCATTTTGTGAGAATGGGGTAGAGGAGGAGTGTTCGGGGCGTGGAGGGGGCTCCGGGAAGGGGGCGTGGGTAGTGGCTCGTCAATCACGGGGGGCAGCGGTCTGGACAACAGTCCAGATCATTCATTTTTTCATAATACTTAAATTCTAGTAGAATCCTTGCTTTTACCAACCCCTTGAAAGTTGCAACACACTCTTTTGCCTGACCACTTTCTACTTTTTGTTTCCTACTATAGTAGATCGCCATTTTTGCTTGCCCAAACAAAAAATGTATCAATCTGCCCTTTTTCTTTTTTCCTTTACCATACGAAACAAACTACTAAGCAGAGTAAATAGTGGTGTCAATCTACAACAATATAAAAAACAGTGAAAAATTGTCTCTCTACATGAGCAGAATGGGCATTTAAAATAGAAAATAGATATAAAAGCATTCACTGCAATTATCCCGTGTACAACTCGCCAATGAAGATCACCAATGTTTTTAGCCAACGGTGGCTTGTACAACATGCCCCAAACAGGTTTTGTCTGTCCTTTGAGCCTAAAATGTTCTCTCCATGGTGTATCCTTTCTAGTCTTTAGTTTTCCTTTGTTCACAGCTTTATCACACACTTTATACAGCTGTTTTCCTTTAATACAGTCCAATGCCATCCACTCCTTACTCCCGACCTCCAGAAGAGGGCTCAGCACCTCAGAGTCTGTTAGTTTGGCCTTGAAACCCAATTTTGGAAAAGGGTCATTCTGATCTGGTATCTTCAGTCCATTACACCAGTCTTTAAGTAGTTTGTGTTCCTCTTCTGATATTGTATTCCTAAGGCTTACAAGAAGCTTTTCCACGATGCGAATAGAGTGGATCTCCAGTTTGGCAGCCAGCGCCATGGTCTCAGCTATATTCCCACCAGTCAGTTGAACAAATGTTTTCACTGTCACCACACCACATCTGATTAGAGATCCAGGTTGCCAGGGAATCTCCAACCGTGCTCCTTTTAGAATTGGCTCCCTTAAAAGCCAATGAAGTGATGGATTTGAGTCCAAAACAGTTATATCCATCATGTTCCACATTTTAAAAACACTCACATAGAAAGGTGGCAAACATTTAAGATTTAAAAAAGATGAGTCAAGAGTACAAAATTCCCTACCAAAGTTCAAATTCCCCACTCGACCTAAAATCAATTCTGCAACTGGTCTCCATGGTAAAACTGGTGATCCATAAAGAAGACTTTTTAAAAACTCCAATCTAAAAGCTCCCTTCCTACTTTCGAGGTGAACCAAACCCTGCCCTCCCTCTTCTTTCGATAAGTATAAAACATCCTGTGGTATCCAGTGCAACTTGTCCCAAAATAAATCTAAAATAATGCCCTGAATCCTTGCTAAAAGACCAGCTGGGGGGTCTAAAACGCTGAGTCGATGCCATAAAACAGGTGCCACAAGATTGTTTGCAATAATGGTGCGCCCCCTAAAAGACATACGGGGTAAAAGCCATCTCCATTTCTTAAATGTGCCTTGCATTCTTTCCACCACTCCTTCCCAGTTCTTTTTGATCATTGACTCATCCCCCAAGTGAACTCCAAGGTATTTGATGCCATTTGTGGCCCATATAAGCCCTAAAGGTAATTTTGGTCTCTCCTGTTGCCAATTTCCTACAATTAATGCAGTACTCTTTTCCCAATTTACTTTTGCTGATGAGATTTTTCCACAACGTTCCACAATGTGGGTCAGTGTTTTAATATCACTATCCTCCCTAATAGCTACAATAATATCATCTGCATATGCAGAGAGAAATAATGGAGGAATACCCTCAGCTACCCTGACCCCTCTCAGCTCCTTCCTAAGCCTACACAGTAAGGGTTCAATTGCAATTGAATACAGCATACCCGAGACATTACAACCCTGTCGAATACCCCTGCCAATGTTAAAAGGAGCGCTTAACCCACCGTTGACTTTCAGTACACTTTCAACTTTACTGTAGAGCACCCTGATCATGCTGATAAAACCAGGGGAGAAACCAAAAGCCTCTAAGACTTTCCAGAGATATTGGTGCTCCACCTGGTCAAAAGCAAATTAATGCGATGTTATCGAGAATCGATCTGCCAGGGCACAACCTGATCCATCACGTCTCTCAGACGATTTGCCAATGCTTTTGAGATGATCTTATAGTCAGTGCACAGTAGACTTACTGGCCGCCAGTTTTTAACCTCACAGAGGTCACCTTTTTTAGGTAATAGAGTAAGGACAGCTCTCCTACAACTAAGAGGAAGACAGCCTTTCTCCATACTGTCATTTGAAATTGCCAGAAGGTCTTCCCCCAGAATGGACCAAAAGGCTTTGAAAAACTCAACTGGAATGCCATCGATCCCTGGTGCTCTGCCATTTTTCATGCCTTCTAGTGCAACTGTTAGCTCCTGCAGTGTGATAGGTTGTCCCATTTCAGCTTTTTTTTAAACAGATACCTGAGGTAAGCCACTGAGAAAAAAGGTTAGACCATCTGGGTTGTCGTTGTATTCACAGGTGTATAATTGAGAGAAGAACTCTGCCGCTCTTCTCCTGATATCAGACGCTTCAGTGAGTTTGCATCCATCCCCAGATCGAAGACAATGGATGAGACGGCTCTGACCGTTCTTTTTCTCTAAATTAAAAAAAAATCTTGATGGAGCATCCATCACCGCAATGTTCTGGAACCTAGACCGGATCAAAGCTCCCTGTGCCTTCATCCCCAGCAGATCCGCCAACTTGGCTTTTTTAGCTTTGAGTGCCTGCATCTTGGCTTGATCTCCTGTGGATCCATATGTTGTTTGGAGTTCCACAATATCTATCTCTAAATCTCTGATTGAACTGTGGGTGTCTTTAGTTACATTGAAAGTGTACTGATTACAAAATTGTTGTATTTTTATTTTGCTAATGTCCCACCATTGTTGAAGAGACATATACTTGGCCTTCTCCAACTTCCAGGTGCTCCATAGATAAATAAAACATTGCCTAAAATGCCCATCATTTAATAATTCTGTATTAAAATGCCAGTATGCGACTTCCGGGAAGATGGCGGAGAGAGCAGACGTGTAGTCAACTACTCTCCCAAGTCGGACATTAAAAACCCACCATAAGATTTAACTCGACGACTGAAAGTGATATTATGGGTGGGAGGGGTAACCGAAGGACAGGAAAAACCAACCAGAAACAAGAAAAAGCTAAGGAACAACCCGAGACGGCCTCTGAAAGCGGAGCTAGCGAACACGAAGACGACACAGCAGAGAAAATGGACGGGCAAGACCACAACGAGACGCTGCGAGCCGGGCTAGCTACAATTAGCAAAGATATAAAGGACCTTGCACAAGAGATGCGACACGAACTGATAACGCTAAAAGTCGAGTTGAAAAAAGAAATGAAAGAAGAAATCGCCACTCTTAAGCAAGACATCGAGCGCAGGTTAACAGATAATGCAAACGAGCTACATACACAGAAGGCGACTATGGCTGAAGCCCAGGAGCGCATAGCAGAGCTGGAAGAATGGAAAATGGACGCGGGAGAAGTGATGATGGAAATGCTGGAGCAGACACGTAAGATGCAAGACAAGGTAACCGAACTCGAGGGGAGATCAAGGAGAAACAATATCCGGATCTTCGGCATTCCGGAGGAGACGGAGGATAAATCAACTAGCAAGTACGTGGAAAATCTGCTAATAACAGAGCTACAGCTAACTGAAGGAACGGAGCTCCACATCCAGAGAGCGCACCGCAGCCTCGCACAAAAACCAAGCCCGAATGCGCCACCCAGATCCATTATAGTCAACTTTCTTAAGTTTGAGACTAAAGAAATGATCCTGAAGACGGCATGGATGAAGAAAATACAAGTAGGAAACAAGCAGATCTTTTTTGATCATGATTATCCTGCTGAAATCGTCCAGAAACGGAGGACATATATGGGAATTAAAAAGGTGCTCAAAGAAAAGAAGATACGTTTCCAGACACCGCTGGCCAGAATCCGGATACACTGGAGCGACGGAGTGAAAACATACGACAGCGCCATGGAAGCCGCGCGGGCTGCGAGAGAGAGGGGATTCACCGTAGACACACCGGGCGATGACAGCACACCTGCGGCGATGGAGAAGACACGAGTAACACCGGGATGGCAGCGGGTCAGAGGAAAAGACACGACACGTGAAGCAACGCACCGTGCCAGAGAGAAGCTACAGGAGTACCACAGGAAAGCATGAACGTATACTGAAGGAGAAAGGTAGCAGTAAAACATTATCCAAAACTGATAATAATCAATCCGACCGGGAGATGGTTAGTTTACTTTACATAGTTGGACACATCTAGACCTTATAGAGTTCAATTAGGAACTAATTGAGTCTAGGAAGGGGCCCTCTGGAGAGATGAGGATTTCCCCTTCACCCACCAACGGGGACTCGGGGCACAGTTTGCCCCATTGCCTGAAGTCACAAACTGTTATTGTTCATGTTGTTACACTTACTGTTTATGAGTGTTTAGTTCAGAATTGTTTGGGAGTATACTTACAAAGAATAACAAAACATAGTAATGACTAACCATATCAAGATAATGTCGCTGAATGTAAATGGCCTAAATAGTCCAATAAAAAGACAAAAGGTCATGACAAAACTTAAAAAAGAAAAAGCACAAATAATTTTTCTTCAGGAGACCCACTTGTCTCAATCAGAACATAATAATCTTAAAAAATATGGCTACAGGAACTTATACCATAGTACATTTAAAGAAAGATGTAGACGAGGAGTAGTGATACTGATATCAAACACAACTAAGTTTGATCTTGAGAAGGAATGCAGGGATAAGGAAGGAAGATACGTTATAGTAAAAGGAAGAGTAGAGAATGAACTAGTAACATTAGTAAACATATATGCACCCCCTGAAAGTGACAAATCCTTTTTTAAATGCCTATTCGATGACATCATAGCAGAAACAGAGGGTGTCTTGATTTGTGGGGGAGATCTAAATGTTATCAGAGACCACAAAATAGATACAACTAGTTTAAAAAAGAATAAAATGCATTTGACAAAATTCATAAACATGTCTTTGGAGGAGATGGGGATGATTGATGTTTGGAGGAATCAACACCCCCTGGAAAAAGACTACACGCATTACTCAGCAGCACATAAAGTTCATTCAAGGATAGATTACTTTTTTATAAATTTAGAGGATAACCATCTGGTAAGAGAGTGCAGGATAGGGGGCGCAGATGTGTCAGATCACAACCCACTATACTTAACAATAAATTTAAACACTAGAAGACGGCATACAGTATGGAGACTCAACCTGGGAATTTTGAATAACGATCAAACAAGTAAGAAGGTAAAAACGGAAATCGAAAGATACATAGAGGAAAATAACAATGGCAATGTAGACCCAACGATTATCTGGGATGCCATGAAAGCAGTCATTAGAGGAAAACTGATAGCTGAAACTACATATGCAAAAAGAGCTAGAATGGAGGCCTATAAAACACATACTGAGAAGTTAAGGGAATTGGAACAGAAATACCAAAAGACTAACGACCCCAAGATAAGTCAACAAATTAAAGAAACAAAAACAAAAATAAATGACATACTTCTGGACGAAATTGAAAAAAAGAATAAATATTTTAAACTGGGCTATCATGAAGTAGGCTCAAAGGCCACTAAAATATTGGCAAAGCGTATAAGAAAACAACAAGCAATTAGTAATATATACAAAATTAGAGATCCCCATACAGGTGAGATAGTATCTACTCCAGATGGTATTGAAAACATCTTCCAAAGGTATTACCAAGATCTGTATACACAGCCTGCATCTGCAGAAGAGAATGAAATGATTGCATTCCTGGAGAAACTAGACCTACCCTCAATTGGACGTATACAAAATGACAAATTAACAGCTGAGATTACAATGGAGGAGGTAAAAGATGCAATAAATACAATGAAAAACAATAAATCACCGGGGAGCGATGGATATCCAGCAGAGTGGTATAGGATGTTTAGAGAAGAGCTGTCACCACTACTCCTTGCCTCTTTCAATTGGACTCTCCAAAACAATAAAATACCCCCATCATGGGCTGAGGCAATAATTACAGTCATCCCGAAACAAGGAAAGGACAAAGAACACTGTGCAAGCTATAGACCAATCTCAATATTAAATGTGGACTATAAAATATATACAACAATAATCTCTAAAAGACTGAACGCCTTTATACCAGAAATAATAGAGGAAGATCAAACAGGATTTATAAGAGGACGTCAGACGCATGACAATATTAGAAGAACACTACATGTAGTAGAGCAAGCAAGAAAAGACAGAAGGAGCACTGTATTAGTAAGTATCGACGCAGAAAAAGCTTTTGATTGTGTCAATTGGAGATTTCTATATAAAGTACTAGAGAGATTTGGATTCAGCAATAAATCAATACAGTGCATAAAGACACTATATCAACAACCAACTGCAAGAATTAAAGTCAATGGGAACCTGACAGACAGAATCAGATTACAGAGGTCAACAAGGCAAGGATGCTGCCTATCACCCACCCTATTTGCCCTTTTTATAGAGCCACTTGCACAGGCTATCAGACAGGATCAAAATATCAAAGGAGTGGTGGTGAATGGTGTAGAACAAAAAATAGGACTTTTCGCGGATGACGTCATAACCTACCTCGAACGCCCAAATGAATCATTACCTACACTGATGAAACTTATGGAAGCATTTGGACGCTTATCAGGATATAAAATAAATGTCGCAAAGACACAGATATTAGCACTCAACTATAGTCCACCAAAAGAGATCCAAGAATTATTTAATCTTAATTGGAATCTTAAGAGAATTGAATATCTGGGGGTCACAATCACAAAAGGACTAACTAAACTGTATAAATCAAACTACGGCAAGATAAATCGGGAAATACAAAAAGATATTGAAAGATGGTCCATATTAACACTGGATCTCAGCTCACGAATTCAGATAATCAGGATGAATGTTTTACCAAGGCTTTTGTACCTGTTCCAATCCCTACCACTAGAGGTCCCACAGTCTCAATTTACGAGCTGGAATAGAATAATTTCAAGGTTTATCTGGGGAGGAAAAAGGCCCAGAATAAGATTGGAGACTCTCCAGCTGCCAAAAGAAGAAGGTGGGATGGGACTTCCAAATTTGAAAACATACTTTCAGGCAGCTCAGTTGAGATATGTTGTTGGTTGGTGCAAGCCAGATTACACTGCGAAGTGGAAAGAGATGGAAACACAGCTAGGTGAATACCCAGTACAGAGTATTATAGGAGACGAAGATACATACAAGGCGATTAAAAAACAAGTAAACCCAATTACGATGTTCACACTAAAAATATGGTTCAGCATAATTAAAAAATATAAGATTCAGAAAGATGCCAAGTTATTAAAGTGGGTAGCATATGATAGCAAATTCAAACCAGCTAGATATGATAAAGGGTTCAAGCGGTGGACAACCAAGGGAATTACAGCGTGGTGTGTGCTGGTGAAGAATGGACAGCTGGAGAGTTTCCAAAATATAAAAGAAAAATATGATTTGGATAAACATGAATTCTATAGATACCTACAACTTAGAGATTACTTTATGAAAGAGATCAGGATGGACCCCTCCGGAGAAGTGAACGGTGTGATTCAACACGTAATCAATGCATACAAAGAAACCAAAATTAGAATTGTATCCGGGCTATATAAAAAATTGAAATCAAATAAACACTCAACTAAATACATAAAAGAAAAATGGGAATCAGAATTTAAGATAAAAATCACAGATGAAGAGTGGCTAAACATGTGGAAAATACACCACACATGCACTAGTTCGCGGATCTGGAGGGAGTTCTCCTGGAAAAATCTGACACGTTTTTTTATTTCACCCAAAGTTAAGAGTAAACAATTGAACAAAAATATCCCTTGTTGGAGAGGCTGTGGAGAAATGAATGTGGATCACTCGCATATTTTCTGGAATTGTGATAAAATCAGACTGTTTTGGAAAATGTTACACGATGCATTGGGGAAAATACTTGAATATAAGATACCAATGTCATGTACAGTAATGTATCTGTGTAACCTCTGTGAAGAAAATACAAGAACAAAAGACAGATACCTGGTTAAAATATTACTAACAGCAGCTAAGAAAGCTATCACAAAGAAATGGGGAAGGGAAGACATCCCTACACAGGACCAATGGACTCACCTGGTGGAGGAAATCTACACAATGGAAAAAATGACACACCGCTTAAGACTACAGGAAGCTCAGTTCAAAGAGAAATGGACAAGATGGACAAAATTTAGGACTGAACAGCGACAAAACAAAAACTAGATTGAGTAAAAGAAATTGGAATATGGACAGATTGCTCTGAAAGTGACTCCCACGAGTTTATATTTGTTTTTTGTGTATAAGTGTATTAATTGAGTTGTACCTTTGTAAAGGAAAAATCTCAATAAAAACTAAAGTGGAAAAAATGTATTGAGTTGTTAAACGGGGGACATTCTCAGTAAAATGCAAGTCTTCTCCTACGCCTAAAAAAGCTTTTACAGAGTGGTCGTTTTCTATTGGCTGCGCACCCTGGCTGGAGCGAGTGTGATGTGGGTTTTGAGAACGTTTGACCACACCCCCTCGCACTCCTATGCTACCCAATGTGTCTGTTTTTTCGGGTTGCTAAGATCGCTTCTTTTTTTTAAACTCGTAGGCGGAAATTCTGTGCTAAAACGGGGTGTACTTTACCCTTTAAGACTAGTGCATCAGCCACTGAAGCAAGATGCAATTCTTGCGGTTTCACCGGTGTCTCTTCACCCCACCTCTGTGCTGACGACTATCTTTTCTCCCCCAGGTGGCGGAGTTAAAGATGGAGCTGAAACTGCGCGGGCTCCCCGTGTCGGGAACAAAGACCGACCTGATGGAGAGATTGAAGCCCTTCCAGGACAGCCACGGCACCTCCACCGCCTCCGCCCACACCCCCATGCCCATGGAGCTCAGCAACGGCCCCCCTGCCATACGCCTACCTGTCCAGCAGAGGGCTCCAGAGGGCATGGGATCTACTCCTCCTGTCTCTCCCGTCTGCAGCGAGCTCTTGTTGCTCCAGCAGGAGCTGGCCAGGTCCAGGGCTTCTCCTGACCCCCAGGCGGTGAGCCCCGGTAGGGGAGGCCTGGTGTGGGCTGGGCCCCTGGGCTCGGCTCCGGTACCAGAGGAGAAGGACCGGAGGCTCCACGAGAAGGAGCGCCAGATTCAGGAGCTGATGAGGAAGCTGGAGCAGGAGCAGCGGCTGGTGGAGGAGCTCAAGATGCAGCTGGAGGTGGAGAAAAGGAGCCAGGATCCGCCCTCTGTCAGCTGCACCTTCCCTTCCGTACCCACCGCCATGACCACCAACACCACACCCACCCTCATCAACTCCAACCTGGTCAAACTCGAGGGGCGAGTCCTGGCCAACTGCTCATCCACTAACTCCATCCTGGGCCCCCAGGCACTCAGCAACCACCTTCCCACGTTGGTGAAGCTAGAGGATGTCACCGTGTCCTCTGGGAGGCCCCTCCACCCCCAGGCCCAGACTCAGATGATCCCCCAGGTGCAGCTCTTCTCCCAGCTCCAGCACCAAGGAGGCCCCAGCCCTCGCTTGGTCTCGCAGGGCGGCACGGTGCAGACCCAGTCCCAGCGGAGCCCCAACGTCCAGCAGCAGCAGCAACAGCAGCAGCAGCCGGCCCCCAGCCTGCAGCAGTTCTTCATCAGCCACCAGGGCACCGTGTCCCAGGTGATGGGCCAGCCCCAGACCCTGCTGCCCGCCGGGAGCCAGCCCACAACACAGATCCTCCTGCCGGTCTCTCTGCCCGGTAACCCCGCCGCCGCGACCACCATCCAACTGCCCGCCACCTCTGTGAGCCTACAGCCCATGCTCCAGGCCCCGGTGTCGAATCCAGCCCCTGGTCTGGTGCAGGCCTCGCTCTCCCAGATGCAGAGCTCCAAGATGGAGACGTCACCAAGCCAGCAACGTATCCAGCATCGCAGCCCTCTGATGCAGGTCAGTGACATCACGGGATGATGTGGTGATGTGAACAATAGCAACAAACGAGAAAAAAAAGAATTAGCTCAAGAGAGACATGCATAGTACAGACAGATGTATATATTAATTATATAATTAGAAATATCTGAAATAGTTTTTTGTTTGACCCATTGACCAAAGGCCACTCTCTACCACAAACGTATCTACTATGGTATGGAAATAGTAAATAACAATGTACTATACAACAATGTAATTAATGATTAGGTGCCCTTGCTTCCTATGAAATGTCACCTATTTTAATATTCACTGCACATATTTGGCTTTGGGGTGTAAGAAGGGCTATGAAGCTACTCTCAATCAATATTCTTTTGCATTTGAAGAATAACCACAACTTTCAGAAGCACTACAGAGCGTTAGACAGCCGTCTGCTGGCTTGGACAGGCCCGCTATGTATCACAAGGGCGTTGTTTTTTACTGTGGTGTGTTTCACGGCCATACTCGAAAGATGTTACCTCACCGTGTTTCTTTTCCCTCCGTCGTGTCCTCAAAGACCCTGACGATGTGCAACAACACTCCCACGGGCCTGGAGAACCAGAATAGGCCGGAAGTGAATCCCCAGTGTTTCCTGAGTCGCTCCCCGGAGAGCCGGGTCTCTCCGCGGGGTTCTCCGAACCACAGCCTCCCCAACGGATGCCTCAACAAGGTATTCAGAATGTGTTTTTCTAAGGGACCACAGAGGGTCTATGGTGCTCAATTTGCAGTGCACTTTGATAACAACACTCATTTCTGGTCTGGGATTAATACAATAAATGTTAAAATCTCTGATCTACTACTTTTCATTAGTCTTCGTTGACATTTGCCTCAGTTTACAATCTAGTTACGTTTCATTGTTTCGTCTCTTGCAGTGTCCCTCTCCCTCCCAGCAGACCCTGATCGTCCGTCCCGCATCGCAGGTCAACCAGCCCCCGAAAACCAAGGAGCCGCCTCGCTACGAGGACGCCATCAAACAGAGCCGGAATCAGCATCTCAACCACCTCTCACAGGTCAGATAGGCACACTGTAGTCGTACGTGTAAACATACACATTGACATGCTTGTGTGCTACACACAAATACATAAAAAGACACTAATAGCTCATTTAAGCCCAAAGCACATGGCCGTATTGGGCCGGACGCCCGATAGATCTTTTTTTTTCATTTTCCCAAAATAGACTTGAGTCTTATGCGAAGCGAGCAAAATGATTACAGCCAAGCTACAATGTGTGTGGTGGGTGTGCTTTGGTCCTTTCACAACAGTATGATTCTATTTTTTTTATTAGCCGCGCTACAAATATGACAGAATACACACCGGTTGAATGATGTGTTTAACAAATACACGTTCACATTTTCTTGCAGCCCCGCCAGACCGCTGAAAACACCACACAGGACTAGAAATACTTTCCTCTTTGAATACCAAATATTTCTTTATTCACAGTCTCAAGGGTGTTTGCCGTGCCGTCGGTCACACGCGCCTCAATGCTCTTTTCCTATTGGCTCGGTTCTCAGGTTCCCACAGCAACCAGCCAGCAGATGGATGACCTGTTCGACATCCTGATAGAAAGTGGGGGTAAGCCAGCGCGCGCGCGCACACACACACACACACACACACACACACACACACACACACACACACACACACACACTACTATATTAGTACCAAGAACAGGTTGGAGGAATCCAAAAAAGACAAAGACAAAAATGGATCTGAAAATTTAGTGTTGAAAAGTGCTGATGAAACGTCAAACTATTGTATAAAAAAAAATACCCACAATACCTCTGTACATGATATTTCGGTGGATGGTCTTTTCTACCATTTTCTACTTTTACAAAACCCAACCCTATAACGATAACCAACCCTGATTTTGTGGTGTTTTGTTTTGCCTTCCTCCTCCAGAGATAACCCCCTTCAGCCAGCAGGACCCCCAGCCCCCCCTCCCCAAGAGCCTGCCGGTCACCGCCACCGTCACCACGCTGCCGGTGAACACGGCCTTCTCCAGACCGCCGCCGCAGATCCAGGTGGCCCCGCCGCCCGCCCTCAGCCCCGCGCCCGACCCCGGCCTCTCCTCCCTGGCCTCGGACCGCCAGCTGGAGGCCTTCCTGGAGGGGACCCTGGGCGGCACGTCCCCGGTGTCGGACCCCCGCACCCTGGGCCTGATGGAGGAGCTGCAGGCCCAGCTGATGGAGCAGCAGCAGCAGCAGCCCTACTCCCCCATGGACACGTCGGAGCTGTCCTTCTGCGACTCGTCGCCGTCCTCCTCGCTCCACATGGGCCTGTCCGACCCGGGCCTGGACAACATGGAGTGGCTGGACCTCACCATGCCGCCGGGTCCGGCCGGGGGGCTCACGCCTCTGGGGATCCCCTCGGACTTCCTGGACACCCACGACCTGCAGCTGAATTGGGAGTAGATGGCGGGGCGGCGCCGGGGGTGGGGGGGGTAGTAGAGGCGATGCGTCCGGCGGAGCAGCTCGCCTTCGCCCCCTGAGAGAAGGACGGACCAACCACGTAAAAAAGGCCAGTGAGGAGACATGTCTGGAGACAGACTAACGTCCGCGATTGGCTAATTGTGGGAACTCATTCCAGGGGGGAGCGTTCCTATGATGGAGGGGGGGGGGGTAGTCATGTCTTAGAGAGAAGGCGGTTAGCCTATCCCGACGGTCCGCGCGCATTCAAAGCCAGACTTTGGCCGCGAGGACATGCACACGTTTTCACGACGGCTCATTCGGCCGGCAGAAGTCGCCACTATGTGGATCGTAGTTTATTTACCTTTCTTATTATCGCTGAGTCTATTTATAATGAGTCTTGGGTTCAAAGTGGCGGTCTCAAAGGGCTTTAGAAGTCAGCATTCGCCAGGGAACATGCGGACCACGACCCTGAACCCCTCATCACCCCCTGATGAGATGAATTACAGGTTTAAACAGGATTAGAGACTGTGTGCCCTTGTAACATTAGTGCTTACAGAGACCTGCGTGTGTGTGTGTGTGTGTGTGTGTGTGTGTGTTTGTGTGTGTGTAAATACTGTATAGAGCCGTCGGTGAGGATCGCCGGGAGATGGGTCGTTCAGATGACCTTACCTCAGATTATTTCCGCTGGAGTTGTTGATGTTGACAATGCTAACATTCACTCTGTTGCTCACACACACACACACACACACACACACACACATAGGCCCGGACCAGACTGTCGACTCGCAACAGACCACGTTGGCATGACGACGAAACCTTTAGGTAGACATAGTTATTATCGCTATTACGCGGAGACCTAGGGGACGGCCGACGCTGTTGACCAAGCTTTCTGTGCCAAACCGGGTCAGGTTCTTGACTAGGCTGACCCGGTGTTAGGCAGGGCATTAACCTCTTAGACCGGGACAAGGGCCTTTCAGGATCTCTGCATCGGTCGGATGTTTTTGAAATGACGAAGAGCAAAAGCTCACTTTCTGTAGTGTTTGAAGAGGTGTCCAACGACGACATCCGGGTGCTCAGAATATATGACACTATAGTAGCACAATATGACTTTTCGACCAATTGTTTTTTGGCATTCAAACAATGCCAAATAGTTTTTTTTCAGATTTTTATCCAGAAAGAGATGCAAAAATGCGAAGGAGGGAGCCAAAAAGGATAGCCCCAGACCAACACCAAATTTAATCCAAGTCGATATCGCGTACCCATACGTAAACAAGATTTTTGATATGACAAATGGAGACCAAAACACAAAGAAAGTAATAATATTCCCAACGGAAAATATTATCACTTTTCTAAAGCCATCTTTTTCTCTCAGTTCATTCTGTTCCATGTTTATGTTGTTTAAGCCCTAAATGGAAACCACTTACACAATTTAAACCAACAATAAAATTACTACAGCATTAGTGGTGCCATAAAATGGCAAGAAAGAATCAATGAATTCTCCCATTTTACGTGTCATATTCATAAGTTTAGAATACACGGCTGCCACCACCACGCTCGGCAAAATCAATGACAAAATCAACTGCCCGGTGTATACCACCCTTTTAAGATTCTTTTTTGTTTCCGGGATGGCACAAACCTAAAGCTTTTGCATTAGAAATCTGTCTAATGCTATTATTTTAAGTAGTTGGCAATCAATTAATATCACTAAAAAGAAACAATAATAGACATATCAATGAAAGTTACCTTAATATGCTTTTCATTCTCGAAAACACTAAAGAATGTTAAGTGTGCCACGGACAACATCGACATAATGGTAACTAGAGTCATTATGTGGTAGATTGATCTATTTTTTAACTTGAAGTAGATGTTCGGATACAGAACCGCCAAATAACGATATATAGTCTCTAGAGCTACGGATGACATTTGGATGTATAGAACAAAATTCGAAATAAACACACTCATTCTACACGTGTGTATGCCACCGAACGTGGGGTCACAGAATTCACCCCACATGGAAAATGCCAAGTGAAGCAGCAAAAGTATATTGTTGCAGTAGAACAGAATTTCACATCTTCTAATTGAACAAGTTCTGTATTTTTTGCTCAACAGAACTATAATCATGGAGGTCGACATGAAGATATTCAGTGCAGAAGTGCATGCCACTGAAAAAATGAAGAATATAAATATCTGATTGGTTGCCATTGTATATAACTCTTGACTTAGTTTACTCTTAACGATAAAGTATACGAGTTCAACCAGATTGTAATAAGCTTCATTAAGGGGGCAATTAGTTCAACAACCCTGTTTAGTATAAATCCAAAAATTTTGGTTATCTGTGAAAGTCTGCACTTGAGTAATGGTCTAACTTTACCTTCAAGCATAGTACGCCCGTAGATATTCCTCTCAAATGGGCCTTCTTTGTAGTCTCAACACAGACACAAAATATAAATAATATTTACGATGATCCATGTAACGTATTGCTTTAATTCGGCCAGAGATAGTTTTTTATATCCAGCTAAGTCTAATTATGTGTAAATTCCAAATCTCTCAAACTCACTCGATATAATATGCAAATGAACTATCGATTATACGTTCACGATGTGTAACCACGTTCAAAGTGACCCCACTTTTAGCCAAATAATCACTTAACTCTTTTTGGGTTAAATGCACTGTGAATTATTTGATGTCCTTATAGCAAGCATTACGGCGCAACTATCGATATCACCATATATCCACTTTGAATAATACATGATACATTTAATTGACATGATTTGTCAACAAAAGTTTCATTTTGTGTAGAAATTAGGTGATTGCTAATTACTCACACTTTAAATGCTTAAATTTTAGTCACGCCATACCAACTATAATCGATTGGTTCAAAAGTTTGTCTTATTTTATTTTATGCTATAAAATCTGATTAACCCTTAAACCGTAACCTTGGGCTCCACGAGCCCACCTGCGCACCAAATAAAGGCTGCATGGTCCAACTTAGGTTATTTTTTTCTTAAAACTTCACGTAAATTCATAAAAAAACGTGATCTATTATCGTGTGAAATTTAAAGGAAACAGAATTTTTCAAATTTAATACATTTTTAATCCAATGATACTTTTATTTAATACGTCCACGTTGACATGAAACAGATTTAATCTCATATTTGCGGTTT
>JAOPJI010000060.1:7447118-7459148 GCA_027122695.1 Merluccius productus
AATAATGTCTGTTGGCAGAGTATTCCATTGAGTCATGGCAATGCAAGAAAATGATGACTTCCCAAATGCAGTTTTGCGTTGGGATACACTGCACTCACCCCTTGTAACAGATCTTGTTGTTCTTGTTGACTTCTCAGAGCAGAGTGTAATATATTTTTTCAAGGCGGGAGCTGCAGCATTGTGAATCATTTTAAAAAGTAAGCAGACATTTGAGTGCTTTATCAGATTCTCAAAGTTAAAAATTTCATATTTATTGAGTATATGACAGTGATGGTAGCGCCGTGGCTTTTTATCATGGATTTTGAGGGCACTTTTGTATAGTGATTCAAGTGGTTTTGGAACCGTTTTGTTTGACTGAGACCAGCTTGTAATACAATATAAAAAATGTGGCATAATCATAGCATTCAGATACATACTGGAAGCCTCAACTGTGAGTGAATTCCTTAAGTATCTGAAGTTAGGTTAAATTTCATTGTGTTTCTAAGTTTTCTAACATGGTTTTTAAAGCTAAGAGTTGGGTCAAAGGTAACACCCAAGTACTTGAATTTATCCACATTGTTAATTGTTTGCCCATTTACTGAGATGTCGGGGCATTCTTTCAGTTTGAGCCTGTTGGTGAAAAACATGGTTACAGTTTTTTCAAAGTTTAGGGTAAGGCAAGAGTTGTGTAACCAGAGAGCAACCTTTTGCATTGCCTTTGTTAATGCCTTGGCAACCTCTGTAGCGCTCTTACCATGAGTGTATATTACAGTGTCGTCTGCATACATTATTATGCTGCCATCATCACACATGGAAGGCAGATCATTTATATAAATGCTAAAAAGTAATGGCCCCAAGATTGATCCTTGCGGTACACCCAGTGTGCAGGCTTTAAGTGGAGAGAGTGTATTATTTACACGCACACACTGGTGACGGTCACTGAGGTATGATTTGATCCAGTTTTGAGTGTGTGATGAAAGATTGTAACAACCCTCAAAATAATCAATGATTGTTTGCATGCTCTCCTAAGACATGTTCCTGCCCAGTAGGTCCTTGACCTCCACTCTGTGACTACTGATAACTGTAGTGTAGATGCAAAACACTACAGCACCTATCGAGACTGTCCATCCTTCACAGCTGCTCCAGGACATCTCTCTGTCAGACTTTTCAGACTCTTGAGTTATATTTCTTTAATATGATGATGTTTTATATACATTGAATTGATCAAAACCATGTCGCATGTCAATGCAAAACACTATGAATACACTAGGAATTAAGCTGCAGAAGGACCACATCAGAGCCAGTGACACTACTCTCACTGAACTGCCATTGCTTCTGCCTGTTGTTGTTGTTGTTGTTGTTGTTGTTGTTGCTTCTGTCTGTTGTTGTTGTTTTTGTTGTGCAGGAGTTTGGGGTTCCCTTCATGGAGACCAGTGCCAGGTCAGGTCTCAACGTGGAGCTGGCGTTCACCGCACTGGCCAAGTGAGTGCTTGCCGACCCTCGAGCTTACAAGAGGCAAAACCATAGACGTAGTTGTTCTAGTAGGGACGCTAGGGACCCACCGATGTCGAGAAACCAGTGAATCGCCACGACCAGAAATCGCAATCAAGCTGAAAATGAATTCCTCAAGAAGTATTGTTTGAATTGTAGAGCTATGCGCTACTAGTAGTGCCGGTGCGTCAGAGTTTGAGAAGAAGTGCACGTAAAAATTGAAGAAAACTCATCAACAAAATCATCTCTGTCCTCTTACAAAGCGATACGACAGGTCTGCCAAATCGGCGAGCTGTCCCATTTTCTGATCTGCGATAGCCATTCAACAAGTTTCGTTCCCTCATGACCGTCTGTCTGTTGGTGTGCCCATAGTAAAACGCTCCAGCCAGAGTTAAGGGTGTGTTACTTTTTTCTAAAAAAACTATTTGTCATTATTAAAAAGTTCAACTCTTATTCCCCTGCATTTCAATCCAGTCGAATTATATTTTTTTCTCAAACATGAGCTACAAACTTTATGCCTGCAGTCTCCCGAACAAATGTTTACACACACTTCTTTTATTTTAAAAGTCACCCCGGTTTGCTTTTCAGAAATCCTGACCCAGGGGGGCCCCGGGCCCGTCCTAGGGCCGTGGGCCCTGTCCTGGGACCATTCCCCATTGCCTGAGGTCATTTTCCAGGAACCTGGACCCCAGGGGCTTCGTGGGGGTCCAGGTTCCTGGAAAATGTTTGTAGGCTGTGGTGTATTTGTAAACTGTATTTGCGCCAAAATTCATATAGAAATTTAGTTGCAGTCATTTTATTCAGTTTAGAGTGCTGTAGGTAAGATTTAAGAGCTATTATTCAAAAAATGGTGGAGAATCGTAGTGAGGGACAGAGCAGAGAGGAAGGGAACGTTTGTTTGGTTGTTTAGTTTGAAAATCTTGCTCTCTTCTGCTATTTTCTGCTATCTCTCTGCGAAGCAACCCATTTACCATTACTGAATCTAGAAGCAATGTTATTAAATTTACAAATATTATTGATATTAAATTTGTTGTTCAAGATGAAAAAGATAAGCAATCAGCGTTCTGCTGATCGACTCATCGATTCCACAATTCCTCGTTTCAGTGCTTCAGTTCACTGCTAATGCTGAAAAGGTTAATAGGTCAGATGAGGTTGGATGATACATGTGAATGTAAGATTTTTCAACCTCGCCTTAACCACTGAGTCACTTAAGCTGCCCCCTCCTTCTGTCCTGCAGGGAGCTGAGGCACAGGTCCACTAAGGACCCCAACGACAAGTTTAAACTGCACGACTACGTCAGCCAGGAGGTGAAAGGGGCTAGCTGCTGCAGATCCTAAGCCACTCTCAGTCGCCACCTGCATTCATGTTAGCGATGCATGCTAGCTTTGTGTGAGTGTGTGTGTGTGTGTGTGTGTGTGTGTGTGTGTGAGAGAGAGAGAGAGTGGGTGACAGAGAGAGAGAGGGAAGCCAAGAGAGCGTATAAATCTGTGGTACTTATTGTCCTATTCATTCTATTGCTGAGATTGTGTTTGTATCAGAGAGGAGTCAGCTACACCGAGGTACAGTACATCTTTGAGCCCTGATTGTTTTTTCTCCTTCAACATCTGTGTTCAAACTTATCTTCCCATGCACTCTCTCCAATCTGCACTGCTTATCCTCGGAGTAGACTAAACTATATATTATAACTATAGTGTGACTACTATATAGACTCTTTGATCATCGATTAAGGTTATATTATGGCATTCAAGACATTAATATTTCACAAATTATTTTTGCCACTATAATGTATTATGTTTTGACAGTATTCATGGTAATTGTCGATGGATGACAGATGAATGAATGTGCCTGTACATAAATGCCATTGTGTATTCTGTACTTCTGTCATTTCATAGACTTCTTTACCAGCATTAGTCTTATTTTAACAAACATTTCCATGACAATGTTTGTATCGTAAAATATGACTTTTCTTCTGTGATAAAATGAACACATAGAAGTCTATTAGCATATCAATACATATATATATATATAGGCTACATTTCGGAAAATATCTGACAGATTGTAGTAGTTTTTAGAAAGTAGAGTAGAGAGAAGAGTATCTGATACATGGAAACTGTAAAAGAAACACGATCGTGCAACTAAATATTTTGGCAAAACAAACTGGCTTTCATATTATAATGTATCCTTAAAGGGCCCCTATTTTACCTCCAGGTGTGAGTGTGATTATCCATTACCAGACACACTGGGTATAGGCTGGTAGACTGATCTAGCCGTCATACATCTGGGTGGACACTCCCACTTGTGATGTCACTAGAGGGTCGATTTTGAAATGGCTTGTAATGACTACCTGGTGGTAAAATAGGGGCCCTTTAAGTTATCCTTTGCGTAATCGTTTTTGGCCACTAACGAAGACCAAAAGAAAATCTTTTGAAAACGAATTATCATCAAAATGTAATAAGCTTAAAACAAGTGTACATACTTATATAGTTTATATGTATTTTTCTGGGTCTTGGGGTAATATTTTGAATACATGTTAAAGTTAAACTATTAAAGTCTGACCTTTAAAGCCTGGCGTTATTCATGTTTTAAGGAAATACACTTGTTGAGTTTTGGCTTTCTTATTTTCCAACTGTAATTTCAATGTTTAAAGGGAGCTGGTAAACATTAAGGCGTTTCATATAACTGCTCACATTAAGGCATTAAATATAGAATAAAAATGCATCATTTTTGGTTTTGAGATGTTTTATATTGTATGTAGTTGAAATGTGGGTAGTTTTACTTCCCCTGTTTTCTCTTATCAGGTTAATATATGTATGGTATGAGTATTGTATTCCTCAAGACCATTTGATGCCACTATTTGTTTATTGTATTACTAATGGTCTGTTATGAGCCACACCGATACACATGCATCTCATTTTCTAAGATTGTTCATTGTCGCAATGTGCTTCAGCATCCAAGCTTCTCCATAATCACACATGCAGAATATTGCACCATTAAGTTATACCAACAGTACTTATTTGTATATGAGCCGATATCCATCTGAATATTGTCTAATTTTACTACTTTTCAACATGTGATAGTATTCATTTCAGATGAAACTACAATAAAGAGCGTGCAGTTACATGGCCTCGACTTGTCCTCTCTGTTGATCTTGTCGTATTTCGTCACAATATAGAGGAAACTTTATGCAGTTTATTCAAAAACATCCTCATTCATGACGACATTAATGACAGGCTTTACTCGGCACCAGGAAATGAAGCCAAACACAATGTCTCCCTCTAATGGATAAATAGTTGTACAGCGTGTTAAACATTTACAACAAGCATTTGACGGACATGAATAGAGTTAAAACGTCATGTCACAACAATTAAATGATATAAATATAAGAATAGCCCAGACATGCACAATGTTTACTCATTGCCGCTGATGGTGGATTGAGTTACATATGCATCTATGCAATTCCATGTAAAACACACATGGTTAAAACAACGAGGAAAATCAAGATATGTTATTGACATATGCGTGTTTATCTTATAGTCATTCTTCATCTGTGCCAGCCAATAAGCAGCAGTTACCACCTGGGCAGCCTGTAACAACAGAATGCCAAAATCTCCGTCATCGCTATTCAATGATACAAGTCATATTTAATCAATTAATTAAATGAATATACTGTATGCGCTCGAGATGTGCACATGGCTTGAGATATCTTCTGAAGAGGGTGTCTCCTGCCACTGATAAACAATTATTAGTCTGGCTCCACTCTCTTCTCATCTCTGGTTCTCATCTTTAATGTCCTCTCATCTTCGTGTGTGATTCCCATCTGTAACCTCTTATCCCATCCGTCACGTCGCCTCATGTCCTCTGATCCAAACTTCTCTTGGCACGTCTAGGATTTGTGTTTAAAACAAGCCTCGACTGCAGAAACACCGAAAAAGAGTAAAAGAGGACCAAAAAAAATGAATTGGACAAAAACAGAAAGCATGCGTTATAAACTAGCCTAGTCCTAACTGTCGCTGGGTCGGCCGATTTTACCTGCGTACTCTTGAGGGAGCATCGGCCTGTTGACCGCCCCGTGAAAGACGGCCATCCAGTCCTTCTGCTCCTCGTCGGTCTCGCAGGCGAAGAAGAACTTCCTCTCTGGCGTTACTATGGTGATGCCAAACTGCCAGTGGTGACCCTGAACGCTGCAGGGGAGACCGGGAAGAACGGCATAGCCGTTGTCCGTGCTGCCGATGAACACCTCGCCCCGCGCATTGGCGTCCTACAGGGGGACGGAGAAAGGTCAACGCCACTTCGATGCCACTAGCAATCACTTTAAGGAGACAGTTGTGTGATGGTGAGCACCGGCTGTACTCAAAAGTACGGGTGAATTGCATTGCAAACACGTGTCAAGCCCCGATTCCTTAGTATCTGTATAAAATGATCTCATTGTTTCTAAAGGGAACTCATTTGTTGAGTGCAGCTTTCTCTCTCTCACACACACACACACACACACAGGCACACATGATGCATTTGCTATACTATCTTAATGCATTTGCTATACTCAACTGGCCAAAAATGTATCAAACAAAAGGCACAGCGCCATTTATTGGTCTTGCGCTGCGTCTGCAGTATACCAATATCCCAGCGGTATGTTCACTTTAATACCAGTGGATCCTTGAAGTACATAAGTCTCCTGTCGTCCAAAGTGAACCATCTCTTCTTGAAGCCCTCTGTGTGCTGTAAGCAAAGAAAGAAATGACGTTATGGCTCAAGCTGGAAACATTTTGATTTATTTATTTCCATCTCTAACATTTTCTCTCAGTAGGCTGTTTCGAATTTCCCTTTGGGGAATTAATAAAGTATTTACTTACTTACTTACTTACTTACTTACTTACTTACTTACTTACTTACTTACTTACTTACTTACTTACTTACATATTGACCTACTTATTCATCAATGTTACTTTCTGTTCTGCCATGCTTTGTATTATCTCAGTTCTTTACCTTTGGGCCAGTCTTCTCCATGAGGCCCTCCTTAATGTAGTTCCTTGTCAGCTGCGGTACCAACTGGCCAAAGCACATTTAAAGACACAATCAGTTGACTGCCAGATATCAAATGATAGTGACAGTGTGTGCGATTGTATGAGGGGAAGGTGTGTGAATGCCTGACTCACGTCGGTGACGGAGGCTCCTGGAAAGGCCACCTGGAGATAGTGAAACCTGGCTGCTCTAATGGCATTGAACCAGTCCACCATTTCCTGAAGGGGTAAAACGATAAACAGCCCCACAATATATTTAACATTGGGACTACAGCAATTCTTGCTATAACCCGGCTCAAAGCATCTCTTCGTGTCTTACGAGATTAATGTTTTTTTTTTGTGCATTGTCCCTGCAAATAAATAAATTCTAATTCAAATTCAAAAAAATGGATTTGATCGGTTATAGATCAAAAATATTGAGTCACTGTTAGATTGCAATCGACCAATTAATTTATTTTCCTGTGTTTGTTTACCGCCACCGTGTTTTTAACACATGCGGTATCTTCACAAATAAAAAAAAAGTCATATTCCATCGAGCAAAGCAATATTTCAGCTTCTATAACCGGTGATTACACATGATGTCCAGTGGAGGGCGACATGCACGTGTCGTTATAGCGCTCTCAAGGACTTCTGCTTCTGAATCCTCCGCCTAACAGAGGGATAATTGTGAAGCACCTTGCCGTCCGCATGGTAGACAAAGATGTTCCTGGTGCTGCTGGGGTTCAGATAGGTGAGCTGCAGCCCGTGGGCGTTGCCTATCTTCGTCGGCTGAAAGGTGGCGTTGAGGGTGCTGATTTTCATCGCCGCTTTAGGTTCCCTGGCCTGTGGACCAACGAGGCCGGAGGGGAGACGGGAGAGGGATCGAGAGAGAGAGAGAGCGAGAGAGAGAGAGAGAGAGAGAACGGGGGAGAGAGAGTTAGAGAGAGAGCGGGAGAGGGCGGGAGGGAGAGAGAGAGAGAGAGAGACAGAGAGAGAGAGAGAAAAAGGAGGAGAGAGAGTTAGAAAGAGAGAGGGAGGGAGAGAGAGAGAGAGAGAGAGAGAGAGAGAAAGAAAAAAAGGGGGAGAGAGAGTTAGAGAGAGAGAGAGAGAGAGAGAGAGAGAGAGAGAGGAGATAGCGATGGCATGGGCGTATACTCGGTATGCTGGTTGCGACTACAATAACAAAAATGACCAAGGTATTTTGGCATTCGGGTATTGTGTCACGCCTAAATTATATCAATTCTAGTTAACACAAGGAGACACAAAGAGAGAGAGAGAGAGAGAGAGAGAGAGAGAGAGAGAGAGAGAGAGAGAGAGAGAGAGAGAGAGAGAATAAGGAGAAAAAGTGGTGTAACAGAGACACTTACTTCTTGCTTGATGTAGTACTTAAGAACACCTTCCCGCTCGGACAGGATAAACTTTCGGCTGAGGTACTGTCCTTTGTCTTTGCCTCGTTTCCATAGAAACCCCTCTCTGTAGCCTGCCAAGAGAGACATTGGTCCCCCATTAAAGACACGAGCAAGAGGTTTAACAGCGAGGGGGACACACGCCAGGACCGACCGCCTAGTGCCTACACACGTTCAGAAATCCTGATATGACCCTTGCAATGACAATGAATGAATGAAAACAATTCAAAAAAAGCGGTCTTAAACACAAATAAAACCTCCAACAGTGTTTCTGTGACTTTGGTACCATGATGTTGTCGAGTAAATCTTTTAGAAACTGTGGATCCATAACCAAGGAAATCCAAGCTCAGGTCAGGGAAAAGACGCACCTCCTCCCAAGTCTTTCTTTAATCGAGCATTTGGAAAAAGTTGTGGTTCTGGAACAACCGGGGCCTAGTTTGTGTTGCTTTCTCTGAGCACTTTTATTATTTAGGTTTAACACCAACTGGGTTTTAACGTTGATCTGGGCTAGGCATCCACAATGCTATGTGTAATGGCAATTGTTCTCTGGTGGCAGCTACGCGTCGTGTCTCGACACGTCATGCACCACAAAGTGCCATTATGCTGGACAAAGACTTGGTTAGAGAGAGAGAGAGAGAGAGAGAGAGAGAGAGAGAGAGACACACACACACACACACACACACACACACACACACACACACAGTGTCTCACACACATTTTAAACAGGCTAATTATGTAACATGATTCGTCATTTTAAGGAATCATTTTGCTTTTATAAAAATTGCAAATGAACTGTTCAAGTACAAATCCTTTCGTACTAAAACTATAAAGCCGATATCCCAGATCCTATAGTGTGGTGAGGTGTAGATGAGACTCATCGTATGCGTCTACACCCACGGGTTGAGCATGCATTTCACAGTGCGGCAGGTTCTCCGCTCTGCAGTGTTTGATTTGATTTGAAAAATGTTTTATAGGAAGGAAAAATCCAACAATTAACATTTGCACACACTTTATTTTAAAAACTATTTCCTGCAGCTCTGCGCTAGTCTCATGCAGAGAGGACAGACATGACCTTTGTAAAAGGCCAGAGAGATCATTTTCGGCGCCGTTATGCAAACTCCAGCTCCACCTCCTCCATGGCCGGTGGCCAGTGGACCTTCTCTTCATCTGTTGCAGGAAGGCTGTTAGGATGTCCTGATGTATATTATGTCATATTACAGTCAACGACTGTATGTGCAAGGGTGGCATCCGCCCCCACACAGAAGCACTCAGAAGCGCTGTGTGCGTGCGTGTGCGCGCGTGTGTGTGTGTGTGCGTGCTAAACTTGCACGTGCATGCGTGCACACAGCGTATGCTGCTAAAATCTGCCTGAGCGTGTTGAAACCTGACCGTCTGTCGCTCTGCCTGTCTGGCCGACTATCTTCCATCTATCCAAATCTACCTGCCTGCCTACCCACCATCCATCTGCTTGTGTGTGCGCACGTCAAAGCTTTGCGTGTTAGACTTCGTTCTTTTCCCTTTTTTCTTCTTCAGACGTGGCCTCGCCACTTCTGTACATACCAGAAGAAGCCATCTGTTGAAACCACCTCTCGACGACGACGTCAAAGTTTTCTCTTCCAAACTAATTGAGTCCTCAGATTTGGCCTCTTTACACAAAGAATGACAATCTATATATATCCGTGGGTGGGTGAGTGGGTAACGGAGGGAGGGAGGGACAGAGAGAGAGAGAGAGAGAGAGAGAGAGAGAGAGAGAGAGAGAGAGAGAGAGATTCTCAAAAAGGAAGAATGACAGGCAGAAATCTATATAGAGGAGACCTGGTTTCAGTTTTAACATCCACATGCGGGTGTGGATGGACCCCAGGACCTCACTCCTAGACAGTAGTACGCGTCATGTACATTATATATGTGTGTATACTTGTGTGTTAACATGAGGGGTTGGATCCTCGACATCCTAGAATCGTACGCACTCGCGGTATCGTAAGGCTCGATGGATAAAAGCATCCACTAAATGGCAGGTATTTATTTATTTGATCTCGTGCGGACGCTGCATCGTAATTATATCATTGTGAAACAGGGTTTAATACCCCCCCTGCGCACCTCCAAACCCTTAACGTTATTCCACGTTAGATAATACCAGGTTCACGTTTCTCTCAACACAGTCGCAATCAGCTGTACTGAACACAGTTTAGTGTGGTACCTCTCTACTCTCATTGCGAGGGCGCAGATCTACGAGAACGCAAGCAGAAATGTTCCCATATGCTTCAAAAACAACACTAACCTTGCGTCATGCTTCCTATTGCTGCTGTGCATTCTGTCCAGATGTTATTTCTTTTAATAAACCGGCTTTTTTATGGCTTTTTTCTTTTTTTTGCAGCTGCTGCTGCTGCTGCCATGTTGATTGTTGAAGCGTTGATTCTTGATCGACTGCCTCGCCTGTAAGTCGCCTAACTTGGATCGCCTACGGGTGCGTAATGACCAAGTGACTCAATGTGAATGTACAGCAACCCCCCCCACACACACTTCTCTCTCTTGACGGAAATCAGCCACATCATTTACATATTGGACATGGTTGCAATCAACCGGTCACAGTTGATTGCAACCATAACCAACGGTCACGTTGGTTATGTCACAAACTGTGCTCATGAGTGATTCAGCTTTCGGGCTGGAACAGAGAAGTTGGAGGCACACGATTGGTATGTGACGTAAAAATAATGTTCAACGAGTATAATCATCAAACGAACAACATTTGGTAATTTGGTCGACTTCTTGACTGTTTTTAAAGGAGCACAGGAGTAAGACCACTTCCACTTGGAGATAGATGCTCAACAGATCAAGATGAGAACAGAATTATCATTACATATCTTCATATGTATCTATTGTCTTATCTCAGCATACGGTAAACTTACGATACATGACACAGCAAAAACAAATATCTACAGTCACCGATCGGCTTACATTGTGCTCGCTTCACATTATCGGTTTTACAGTTTATGTGGCACACCACCCCCGCGTTTAAGATCGCTGGTCAGCGTCCAAGCGGACCCGAGTGTCATTGAAACAAAGTCAGATGCGTGCTCACTTATCATTCTCCGTAGGCACAATGGGGTCAGACTCTGTCAGGTAAAAACTCAATGACTGGTCTCTGCGGTCACCTGATGAGCCAACGCCAGAAATAGAGAAGAAAGGAGGCAGGAGAATTGAACCGTGGGCTTACAAACCACAGGTTATCTATTATCTATATCCCTGTATTGTCCCTGTATTGTCCCTGTTCAATATAAAGATTGGCAAATGTGCATATTTGTGTATATGCAGGTATGGTATGTCTTAGTCTTTGTATATAGTTGTGATGTATGTAGATATGGGAAGTGTTTCATAAAAAAACATTCGATGAACAAAGATCATTTGATTACTTATTATGGACAGGTCATGTAGAGTTGAATAGATTTACTAAGGGCTGCATCTAAACATTATTTTCATTGTTTTTATTAACCAACTATTGAATGAATTAAGTATGTTTATGATTAATACATTTTACTTATCATATCTGTGATAAACAATGGCGAATGCTATAGCACAAGTTACCAGGGAACAAAGCGATTCTTGTCTCGAGTGCGCCTGCCTTGTCTGAAAAACAGCTGAGCAAAACTAAATTATTAATTTGATAATCTGGGACAGATAAATGTATTTTTTTTCCCAAAACTGTGAGAGATAAGATACATGAGATTAAAGGATAGACAGAGACAGAGACTGTAAGGATCTGGTTCCCGACTCAAATGCAGACACAAAGATGGTTTAAACTTCACTTAATTATTTAAGACAAAAGACGAACGAAGCCAAAAACCGGCAGACTTCTCTAAAGTACAACCAAAAGGGTAATCAATACCACGCCACTTAATAGACTGGGTTTAGCTACAGGACAGGGGGACCGAACAGAAGGCAAACAGCACTGGAGGGCTTCGATACACAGGTGGAAACAATTAACAATCAACACAGGTGGGACACAGTCAAGGATAATGAGCTTTAAAGAAAAGCATAACTGAGTAGCCTAGAAATCTAGACGCCCCCTAGCAGCAGCACATCTATTTGGCAGCCAGGTGGGTCTAGCACTGCTCCGTCGGCTTTCTGTGCTGGAAACAGAAAATCTGTCAGACCAATCA
>JAOPJI010000060.1:7479552-7500978 GCA_027122695.1 Merluccius productus
GGGGGGGGGTGGGGGGGGGGGGGGGGGGGGGGGGGGGGGGGGGGGGGGGGGGGGCGACTCCAAAAGGGAAGGAGGGAAGGAAAGGACCCGAGGGACGGCCACTTACCTGAAGGAAAAGAAAGGGGGGCTGGGCTGGGATG
This sequence comes from Merluccius productus, assembly GCA_027122695.1. Taxonomy (NCBI): domain Eukaryota; kingdom Metazoa; phylum Chordata; class Actinopteri; order Gadiformes; family Merlucciidae; genus Merluccius; species Merluccius productus. The sequence goes on from JAOPJI010000060.1 coordinate 7,479,693, forward strand.
TGTTTGGGGGGAGGAAACAGAGGAGAGATTGGAGGCCGGGGTGGGTGACACCAAAAGGGGAAGGGAGGGAAGTGAGGGACCCAAGGGACGGCCACTTACTTGGGGGTTGGGGAAAGAAAGGGGGCTGGACTGGGATGTGTTTGGGGGGGATGACCAAAGACAACCTGTGCCACACAGGTGTACTGTGCAGGGGGGGAGACTCTGGGAGGGCTGGTCATGACCGCAGCTCCATGCCGATAGCCAGCAGCAGCAGCAGCAGCAGACGGGTGCAGAGTGCGTGAGGCGGCGCCACGGGACACAGGATGGTGGGCTGTGGGAGACCCTCGGAGCGCGGCGGCGTGGAGGACGCTGCGCCATGCGTGGTAAGAAACGCACTACGAAAAAGTCACTTTCTGGTTGTTGTTTTTGTGTGTGAACGATTTACCGAGCGTCGGCAAATCTTTTTTTCATACATATATATTTTTTTATTTGTTAATTTTCTATGTATATAAATATATATGTGTAAGAGACAGAGAGAGCGAGAGAGAGAAGTGGCTTCAGGATGCAGTCGAGGAGTATATTGATCATTGATGTATAGAAAGTATAAAGAAAGCTACTTTGACCTTAGTGATGAAGACAGACACAGACGGAAAGCCAAACTAGGAGCAGGGTGGTCCAGTGGTTAGGATGTTTGCCTCCCCAGAAGGATCTTGATTCGAGTCCCAATGTCCACACTCCCCAGTCTACCTGTTGGCATTCTTAAGAGAAGTTGCCTATAATCCCTACCTGCTCATGTATCTGGAAATCTCAAATTCATGGTGATAGTCTTTGGATAAAAGCGTCTCCTCTAGTCAACCAACATACTGTACTGTATGGGACATACTGTGTTTGTGGTGCTAGGATGGGGTTCCTGCCACGACACCCTGGTTTCCCCACAAGGCATTCTGGGTGAGCGTCTCGGTCTGCGTGCTCCTGGTCCTGATCGCTCTGGCTTTAACGGGGAACCTGGGAAACGCCGGGATGCTGGAAGACCCACCTCAGGTAGAGTTGAAAATACCGCTTTCTCATCTACTGTACACTCTTTTCTAAACCCCTCATTCCTCGTTGAAGCCCATTGGCTAAAATATATCTACTCCCAATCCAAATAGCAATTGCCAAGTGCGTCACATCAAAGCAGGAACAATTCTGACAAATTATAAATATCTTGCGTTTTACTACTGGATATACTTTATCGATCACCCGTTTCCTATTGCTATTGTTTTTATCGTAGCCTGTACACATTGTCCGAATCACTGGTCCGGATCCAACTGGGACGGTGATCAACCAATCGGCAACAGTGGACAAGAAGAACGACCTGGTGACCTTTTCGGTGACCTCGCCCACAAACCACTCCTCCACTGTGCTGTTTGATGTCAAACACGTAAGTCAATAGGGTGTGTGTGTGTGTGTGTGTGTGTGTGTGTGTGTGTGTGTGTGTGTATATCGTTCATCAATACAGGATTGGTAGATTTCAAACATAGCATGCATGCATAGGCATGCCTATATATAAAAATAAATAACTATATATAAAAAAATATGACTACATAAGAAATATATACATAAATATGTATTTGTATTTTATTTATTATTATTATTATTATTATTATTATTATTATTATTATTATTATTATTATTATTATATTTTTTATACATATATATATTTTTGTGTTTGTTTTTTGTAAATAAAAATATAATATAATATTTTTTAAATGTTTATTGTGGCCATCCCATGACCCATTTAGTTTACTGTGAAAACCAAAATATAGAATACTCCCGGACTGTAAAACACTGTAGAAAGCCTCGTTGACGTTATTAGATTAAAGTGTAACGTTCGCCTGCTCCTCTTCAGGGGCTGGTTTGTTACAAACCGCTCAGCCAGGAGGGCTGCTTCCTGCGTAAGATGGACCAATCAGATTACCAGCATGTGGGCTCCGTCCTGCTGCAGTCGGCGCACCAGGTAACCGCTTTGACCTCTCTCTCCATGACGTCACATACCAAGACACCAGATACCGAGATAGGAAACACCACAGCACCGCCGTTAGCCACGACACAGGGAAACCGCGTGGCTAATTGCTGAAAGAAGATAGATAAATAGTCCGGCCCAGTGTCCCGGTGTTTGACTCCCAGTCGAAAGGTTCTGGGTTTGATCCCCTGATGTCCTCATCCTACCTGTAGGCATCCTTGAGCAAGATGCCTCACCCCTACCTAATAATTAATGGCGTGGATCTCCAGTACACTGTAGGTTGCTTTGGATACAAATGTGCTCAATGACTAAATAGTAAATCATTCATCTTACAAAACCAGCCGGCTGTGTTTTTGACACCCTGGCTGGTAGGAGAACAGAGAGAGAGAGAGAGAGAGAGAGAGCGAGAGAGAGCGAGAGAGAGAGAGAGAGAGAGAGGGAGAGGGAGAGGGAGAGAGAGAGAGAGAGACGCTGGCTCTCTCCTGGTTTGACTTCTGTAGTTTATCCTCAAGGCACCGTCTCACTCAGCAACAGTTCACGTGCGGCTCTCACTCCTGCCCCACACAGCAGCCAGGGCCCATCAGGAGACCCAGTATGTGTGTGTGTGTGTATGTGTGTCCATATGAGTGTACATCTGTGTTTGCATGTGGGCATATGTGTGTGTCTGAATGAGTATGTGTGTGTATGTGTGTGTGTCCCTCTCTTCCATGGCTGAATTCTTCAGCACACCTGATCCCCAGCCCCCCCTCTCTCAGCACCAAGGCTCCTCTTACCGGACGGGCCAGGCAGCGAGCCTAAGCCTTGGACCCCGCACAATGGCTGCTCTGTGTGGGGGGCTTTTAGCTCTTAAGGTCTCCTCTCTGTTGCTGGAAGATACGGCCTGATAGGTCCACTGATGACTAGAGAGAGGGGGAGGGAGGGGGAGAGAGAGAGGGAGAGGGTGAGAGAGAGAGGGTGCGAGAGAGAGAGAGAGGGAGAGAGAGAGAGGGAGAGGGAGAGAGAGAGGCTAAATGTCGGGTTTATCTTGGCAGCAGGGTGGGTGAACATGCCAGCGGCTAATCATCTGCAAATTAACTGATTTATTTTATAAGTAACACATTTGGGTTTAAAAAAAAAAGAAAAGTGGATTAAAAGACCATTCTGGGATGGAAATCCCCATCTGGGATTTAAAACGTTCTGGTGGTGTTGGTGTTTAAAGAGCCTTTTCACAGAATGGAAACACACAGGTTTAGCTCATTACATTAATGATGAGTTATTATTTATTAGTTATTATGAGTATAGACGACAACTAGTCGGCATACATCGACCATGCTGGTGCTGCGTAAATAAAAACCTAAATTTAAAATTTCGGGGAACGGGAAAGTTTCTCCACCCTACCACCGATGACCCGTGAAAACGGTCCACGTCAAGCGTTTCTGGTAAACTGAGACCTGGTCCGAGTCTTAAAGCTACAGCGGGGGTTTTCGAAGCTCAAGGTTAGGGTTAAGGTTTTTAAAAGGGGGATGGGGGGGGGGGGGGACGCCCAGGTGGTCTTCGGTCTCCTCCGGCGGTCTGATCCGTAACGACCCCCCGGATCCCCGGGAGGATAGGAAACAAATCAAAACAAAAACTTAGACTTTTTTTGTGCATGCGTGACAATGCACCAGAGGGCCTTCTCCCACGGTGTCGCATGTCGCGCGGAGACGATGCGTCAGCATTCATTCATACGTGCCTGGAGGAGATAGCGCTCATTTAATCCTTGGTGGACCTCAGGGGCCCCCCCCCAGGTCTCCTCCACACTCATAGAGGGGGTTATGTAGAGGGAGGGTCCACCATTGTCTCCTGTTGTAATAGCAATAGAAACGCTGATCGCCTTTTTCCCCTCTCCCCAACCTGCTCAAGCCTAACAGCACTTTAAGTGGCCCCCACACACACACACTACACACAACTACACACACTACACACACTACACACAGCCTTTGTGTCAAATGAGGAAAGCAAATAGCAAACAGACAACCGTATCACTGTAATGACGGCTTCAGTTTCAGCCGTCCTCTCTTCTGTTTCGAGGGATATCTGGGCCTCGTTATGAACACTTACCAGGTATCCACTGAGAAACAATGTCTGTCTCCGCTTGTATTTGCTTACCATGAGGAGGAGGAGGAGGAGGAGGAGGAGGAGGAGGACGACAAAGACGCCACTAAACTGAATCTCGAGTCCCCCTTTTTGTTTCTCCCCTCCGCAGGAGAGCCAGTTCCAGTTGTCTGGCAACGGGACCCGCAGACAGACCGAGTTCCTGGGGGTGCTGGGGGGCCACGGGGTCAACGCGTCCACCCTGGTGGAGCCCTTCCAGGCCCTGTGTCAGGACGGGTCTGTCCACTGGACCAGGAGGGCAGAGGGTGAGACCACCAGACAGACAGACAGCCGCACACACGCTCACACCGGACAGATGATCTCGTCACATTGTTCTCCTGTCAGGATGCTGACGGCCTTTTTTAAATTTCATGTGTGGAGAATGAAGTCGGTGTTAAATAAAGGGGGTTTAGATAGATAGATATAAACTTTATTGATCCCAATCCTGGGAAATTGGGGACATTTATTGGTACTAAACTAATGTTATGTTTAGCAGGTGCTTTTTATCCAAAGCGACATTACAGTGAACTCAGATATGTCATTAAGGATTTCCACAGATAGGCGGTGGAAATTGGAGATCGCACCCAGGACCTTTTGGCCCGGGAGTCAAACCCCCCCCCCCCCCTAACCAGTAGGCAGCCTGTATTCACCATGTGTAAGATTATGAAAGGGTTAATACTACGCAGAACACAGCATGACAGATTAAAATCACTGAATACTGAATAATCCATCTGGAAGGATCAAAATCAACGGTTTTAAAATGTGAAATGACACCTTCCACTGCACCGACGGTATCTCTGCAATACCGCTGTTTAATTAACGGGATGGCTCATGATTACTAAGACGGGGGTGTTATTCTGAATGTGTGTGTAGTTACCTAATGAATTACTGCGACAATATGAACCCACGCGGTTAGAGGGGGTTTCCTGGTGGGAAACTAACGGTGTGTGCAGTGTGGGAGCGAGAGAGGGAGAGAGCGAGAGAAATGCAATCCGCAACCATAACTGTCCGACCTTTTACCGACCTTTTACCGACCTTTTCCAGTGTATTGAAGGCTTGTACAGCACGCGAGAGCTCGGCCGGCGTAAACCAACTTCTCCTCAAAGATCAAAGTCCTTTAGCGGACGCTTTGACCCAAAGCGACCGACGAGCTAGGCTGAGAACAATCAAAAGCATACAAATAAGACGGACTTGAAAACGAGAAGGTGTGAGTTTCCCATCCCAAGACATCCTGAGTAATAACCATTCTATTAATGACAATCACAATATAACTCATAATGATCATAGAGCGAAAGACGTACGCCGAATGGTTGGTGAGCTTTATATTTAGTTTTAATTGCACATCGGCGACTCTTAACAAAACCGTTGAAGTTTCCACATGTGACATTTCTCCTCAACTTCCTCCAGCCTTGTCAACAATGTTCATATACACCATAAATACTATTAATCATGTCAAGAAATGTTTAATCAAAGAGCATATTCATATACATAGCATGTTTACATTGTAATTCAAATGCCCAAATTGTAAATACAGGTTATTAAAGCCCCGTCTTCCGCCTCTTCTGAAGGTATAATCTTGGTACCCTGAAGTTTTTGTTATTTACTGAAGTTTTCAAATTGGTGAGACTACTAAATGTAAGACCATCTCGCTGTCTCTCGTCTCTCCAGGCCCGGGGGAACAGAGACTGGTCTACTTCTGCATCGACATCTGCTTCCCCAGCAACATCTGCGTGTCCGTCTGCTTCTACTACCTGCCTGAGTGACTGACCCTCTGCGCTCCTCTGTCCCACACCAGCCAACCACACGTCTCCAGCGCACCGTCACCTTTACAACACACAAACAACAACCGCCTTCGCTCCAGACAAGCCACACCCACACACACACACTTCCTCTCCCCCGTGATAGAGGAGATGATGCAGACAGGCTGTCATAGTTCTCTCCATAACCCCACTTGATGTTGTAATGCCTTCTCCCTGGTGGCAGAAGATCCTGTTTGTTCTGGTTTTTTTCCCCTCTCTGTACCGCATCTCCCTGTTGCATTTCCTCTGTGCCAAGGCTGATGGGTAATTATGTGTAACCGTTACTCTAGTGATGCAGTGTTGTTATCTTGCCAATAAATGATTGTTGTGTAATGTGGGGATTTTTTTGGGGCGCGCGAGGGGGAAGCAAGTACGGACGTGAAGTCAGAAAACAAGGTTTTACGTGACGTATGTCAGAAATCTATACAGAACTTTGTTGCTACAACAGCCCTCAAAATATTAAAACATTGACCCGGGAATATAATGTTATAATTTATACATAAGACACAACCGATCCCAATGGCACAGGCAAGGCAGCATCCTGGAAATAATGCAAATCATGTGGTCCTTTTGTTAAATGTTATTGGTTAATAATCTAAAAATTAAGCTTTTGCTAATCTGCCTTTAGTGTCATTGCAAACCGCTCGCTACCAATTGCTTCAATTTAAAAAGATGTAGCCATGACATCATGGCCTTTGAGAAAGAATGGCACAAAAAGTTAAAAACCTAGTAAATTAATGCTTCGTCGACTGTCTGAGCTGCATATATAATATTCATACAGGCACAACATTATTATTATTACCGTACGTTGCATCATGTAAAAGACAGCAGTGGGTCTGTTTGTGAAAAACTTTGCAGTCATTAAGACTTTCCTGCCCTCCTCTTCATCATCCTCATCATCTTGCCGCTGCGGTGGTCGAGTCCCGATCGTACTCGTCACATTCAACGTGGTCTGGCTTGCCGACGCCGAGCCAAAACAGTCACGCGGCCTCAATACGTTACGGGTCAGATCACCGCCCGACATTAAAAAGCATAAATATTTTCCTGCTTGTCTCAATCCCGAGTTCTGTAGCTCGTTTCCACCCTCCTGCTCCCAGGAGTCCAGTCACTTGTTTCTTTTTTCTCTGTTCTGCATGTCGCCACCCGTTGTTCTCCTGGTCCCCCCCCCCCAAAAAAAGTCTTTTTTTTTTCTTTTCTTTTAGCTTGTTGCCATCTTTGCCGCTTTTCTCAGCCCAGCACGCTGTCGTTGAAGGCCAGGCACACCACAGCCTTCTGGTGGCCGCTGTACTCCCGCTTGATCTCCCCCGTCTCCACGCACCACAGGCGGGCCAGGTTGTCTGACGAGGCTGCAGGGGGGGGGGGGGGGCAGAGAGAGAGTTTTATAATAGAAGTAGAGACTTTGTTTCCACTCTCCGAATGTGCTGAGGTCACTTTTACAGTAACATCTGCGGTTTGTTAAATAACATTTCTGATTAAGCTTTAACTGAGCATGCTTACACCATACTATACAATACTATAGCAGCATATAAAAGTTCTAAATTCATCTAATGGTCTAACATAGGACTTGAGATTTCAATGCCTTGCTTAAGTGCATTCAGTTTGGAATAAAAACTGAACTTAAGCATTCAGTTTTTATTTTTTAATCTGTTGTAGAGTTTCTAGATGGCATTGGCAACACTGTTGTTGCAAAGCTGTTTTCTTAACGATTTAGCCTAAACTGGCATTTAGGCTACAACTAGATGTGTAGATGTTTTCGGCCTATATATATATTTGTACTCACCCGTGACGATGTACTGGGAGTCGCCAGAGAAAGCACAGTCCCACATCCAGCCCCTAGAGGTCTCCCCAGGGTTGTTGCTCTTGATGCTCAGCTCTGTCATCAGTGAGAAGTTGGACGTCCTCCAGATCTTGCAGGTCTGGTCTGCTGAGCAGGTGGCCAACAGGCTAGAAACACAAACGTACAAACAAACAGGCCTTCAATCATTGACTGTTATTGAAGCAGGAGAGTTCTGTGGCTGGTTACCATGGAAATCTCACTCTTATGTGGACACTACTCACGTGGAGTCGGGGCTGAACTTGCAGCGCAGCGAGTAGCGCTTGTGGGCCGGGATCTTGGTCTTAGGGATGAGCTGAGTCACCTCGTCTCCCATGCCCCCCGCCAGGTTCCACACGTAGCAGTTACCCTGCAGGAAGACAATAAAATACAATGCTCAGCGTTGACACCACAACCAAGAGCCAACTTTCACTCCCTTGTTTACGAAGCGATTTAGACACAGAAGTGAATGAGCACATTAGACTAATAGACTCATACCCACAGTTAAAGAATATTAAGTTTAAGTATTACGTTTATATTCAGGGCTCAAGGCAACTCAAGGAACGGCAAATGAGGCAGAGAGACCTCTAGGACCCTCATTCAGTGGTTGTCGAGAAACCTTATGCTATTTAAGAGAGCAGCCTTCTCGTCCAGGAGATTCAGAACCCAAACTAAACCGGCATAGACTCTGGACAATAAGAACTAGCCAATCGGTGATCCAGCAACAGATTCGGTCACTAGCACCACGGCACAACATCTAAAGGGCAAGCCTTCATGCATGTGATGCATTGCTACAGACAAGGTGCAGAGTCGTTTCCTGTCAGACTCCATGAGACCACTGACCGAGCTGTTGACCGCTGCCATGTAGCTGGCGTCCGGGTCGATGTGAACAGAGTTTATGGAGACGTCGGCCTCAGGAATCAACTGCTCGTTGTGGTCCGTCTTCAGATCCCATATGTGGATCACTCCGCTCTGGTCACCCACGATCAGCTCTGCCTGGAGGAGACAGGATGACACGGACATAGTGTGAGTATCTGCCATTTTCACACACTCAACCGATACCGATATGTTACACATTTGAGAAGAAGAAGAAGAAGAAGAAGAAGAAGAAGAAGAAGAAGAAGAAGAAGAAGAAGAAGAAGAAGAAAGATAAATGCGCCTTTTTCGTAACTCAAATTAAATCGAATAAAATTGCATTGCATTCTATTGGCTCCATTAAAGTTCAGGGGAACCTGAGCATTGGCAGTCAGAGTAAATTAATGCACAGCCTTTCGCAGAGGGTCTTGTTCATCTCACCTGGTTAGGGTTCAGGCACACACAGTTGATGGGAGCGTTGACCTGGAAGATCCTTTGACACTGCAGGTTCCTGGACCTTAAAGCAGCAGGAGAGGAGACCCAACACAGGTTAGCATTTTATTAGCATTTTTCCCACCCTCATGCATGCATTGAATGCGTGGCGCTGTACCTCAGGTCCCAGATGCGAGCCATGCAGTCCTCCCCTCCGGTGTACATCCAGCGGCCGTCCTCGTGGAAGCCCACAGAGGTGATGTTCTTGCTGACGCCATCGTACGTGATCACCGGGTTCGGGTTGTTGGAGTTCAGGTCATACATGCGGATGTGCTGGTAGCCTAAAAAGCACAGAAAATGTCTCTTAACTCCCAAGTCGCAAATTGCTTGGTATTATAAGATGAGGCATCGAGAAGTCGCGATATAATGAATATAACAAACGTACCTGCAGCTGCAATCATACTCCTGTCAGGCGTCACCTCGAGGGAGTTTACTTGCTGAGAGCTTGTTAAGCATCAACACTTACAGGCATGGTGTTGTATGTATTCATGTATTCCTACATCCATGGCACTGCCACTGGCTGGTAAAAGGTTCAGTGTATTATCTGTGTGAAGAAACAACATCTACCAAGGGCAACAAAAAAACAAAAACCAAAGGATACTGAGTCTTGATGCTGGACCGTCCTGGTGCAGATCCCGCTGTGGGCCTGCCAGAAGCGGACGGTGTGGTCGTATCCAGCCGTGGCCAGGATCACCGGGTCGCTGCCCACGGTCCCCCCCGGGTTCACGTTCATCCTCGCAGGTAGTCGTTCACCGCACCGATCTAGGCAGCTGTGGAGGGACACACATTCATACTGAACGGTAAAGAACAGGACACAACTACATATGGCGCTCATCATTTGATTTGTAGTACTTGTCGTTTTAATTGTGTGTTATGGGAACATTGCATCGATATGTGTGGTTTACTGGGTCAACAAGGTCAGCATCAACATGGTTAGCGTGAGAAGCTAACCTGCTAAAAGAGTCCGACATTTTTTTGTCAGCTCCTAAAAAAAACGGGTTTGTTTTGTTTGCATTAGATTGCGAACTGGACCGGTTCATGCACAATAAAATAACCAAGCAGTGGGAAATAGACTGACAGAAAAACAGGAGAAACGGAAGTTGCATCCTACCTTCAAACTAGCGGTGGTGTTTGGTGTGCGTCTGTATGGTCCCCCCCCAACAACGCTGCTGCAGACGGGTTCCGCTTGGTTCATAGGGGAGCATTTTGAGAGGACACACATCTGTGTTTTTCGCCTGCTTTAGTTTCAAAATAAAAACGCAGAAAAGTTCATGAAAAGGTCATTTTGTCAGTAAATGATGAGTCAAAGTGACTTACTGAAGCTTTATTGCAATCTATTGTGTTTCAATGCCAGACACGACTGAACATATTGTTGTAGGATGATGCACAGCACACTAAAAACCAAACACACAGACAGTAAAAACACAACACATTTATAGACTTACACAATAACACATTTTTTCAACACAAATCAGAATTTGATTTAATTTAATGTTTATTTATTAATATATTTTTTATTATATTAATTATACATGTTATACTTGAATATAAATAAGCCTACATTTAATAAATACATGTTTCAAACATATACAAAACAAAATTGCCAATAACACAACGTAACCTCTCAGCATAGTGAAAATGTATATAGTCCAGAAACGACAACGTCTTCGTTGTGAACGATGTTCCCACTGCGGCGGTTAAACAGCACAGCTGTAGGGACCGCCTTGCTTCCTGGTGGCGCTCACTGCAGCAGGGCAGACATATGCTGCTTCACTTCCCCTGGATCGGCCAATGAGCACGCTAGGATCATCCCTCGGACTCCCGACCTCCCCTTGGTAGACGGCAGGACCTAGAACGGGCGTTTTAGGTTTTTATTCACATCAGTTGTAGACGTGTCTGTGTATGTTGTGTTCATTTGGTCATATATACACATACATACAACAACAACAACATAAAAAAGACAACAGCTGGATAGTGTAGTGGCTAGTGTTCGACTCCCAGGCATAAGGTCTCTTGGGTTTGAGCTTCAGTGCCATGAGCAAGATGCCGAACCCCCTACCTGTTCCTTAATATATCTGAATTCACTGTAGGTCACTTTGGATATACACGTCTGCTTCTAAATGACTAAATAGTAAACGGTAGTAGAAAGAAGCACAGTGGTAGATTATGTGGCCGATATTTCTGATCTACCTTCATGTGGATTTTGCATCTCTCCAGGAGAAACTTCCACTTGAATGCAGTTCGCTCCTCATCAGTGAGACCTGTGAACTCCTCAATCTGCAACAGATAATATGATTATGGTCTTGTTATTTTGCTGGTGCATATACACTTATTCATTCACTTATCAATTATATATACAAATAAATACTATATCATCTGAACTCACTCAAGACACTCAAAAATAGGTCTCTCGTAAGTTTGCGTGCCACTGAACAGGGTTTCAAGAACATATCAAAATTATAAATAGTACATTAGTACACAAGTATTGATATTTAATCACAGTCACTAATAGTTGGGAAATGTATGGATTGTTGTTTAAAATTCAACCCATTTCCCGCTAGGTGGCACTGCAGTGCTGCAATATATTTTTCCAAAACACCAGAAGTTATAATGTTACATATAAATAATTTAACTGGATATCTTCATGACTTACAGGATAGTGCAATGGCTATAACATTCTACTCCAAACCAAAGGGTACTGGATTCAATCCCCATGCACCTGCCTCAATTGTAGGTATCCTTAAGCAAGATGCCTAACCCTACTTAGACAGCTTGCTCAATTACTAAGTACAGGGTGCCCATGCTTATTTTCCCATTAAATGGGAGAAAAAAACTTGTCTATGACTTTTCATATGATAATGACATTATCATGAATAATGAATAAACAATGAATAAACAAGCTGTACTTTACTGGGTCTGCTATGACATTGTAAACTTAATCTGAAAGTTTTACTGTGGCTAGAAGTTGGAATCGCACAAAGAATAGCAACCGCCACAGTGTCTCTGACCTATTTTCACTTTCACTTACACTTCAACTCCAACTGTAATTTACATTTTCAAATTTACATAAATCGATACAAATTCTGACCATGACCAGGTTTTGAATTTCCATGACTTTTCCAAAAGCTTATGGTTATGCCATTATCTCCCAAAATATTTTCAGGCCTGGAAAACATATTTTCAAATCCCATACATTTTCCAGGATTTTTATGAGCGTGGGAACCCTGTTATTAGTACATGGAGTTCGAGGATTGCTTCCGTCCAGGAGTCTCTACTTCACCCACTCACAGTGCAGCCTAGCGTCTTCTCAGCCACCGGGCTCCTAAGGGTGCAGGCCTTAAGGGTGCCAGTGTGGTCGGTGACGTCCACCAGCAGGTCGAAGCCTGTAGTCGCCGACAGGGGCTGGTCCCTGCCTGGACACAACAGGTTGGTACAACTCTGCAGCTCCTCGTTCACCTGGTACTTGCACCGAGCGCTGAGGCGGTATAGGAGATTGTTTTTTAGTCACTGAATGCTAGTAGGATGCACGATATACTTGACTATACTATAGTGTGTTTACCAACTCAGTTATTATTTGTTAATGCCGTACTCCTTTAAGACAGTGGTGTTAGGGTGAAAACCTGGTAATCAATTATATGTAATTTACTGTGGGATCAATAAAGTTCTGTCCATCCATCAAAACATCCTTCATTTCGCTTCATTTTTTAGAGGTTGGTTGGTATCCACACCAGGTCACGTTTTGACCTATAAGGTTTTGCACCTTTTCCTTTTTTAATCTTTGTATGTTATTGATACAGTTTGAAATGTACATTTTAAAACATCCATAACTAGATGATAGGAAAGTTGTACATAGAAAATAGCGGTAAATGCAGAAGTAACGATCTGAACTTAAAATGTGAGTTATTTGTAGAATGGCTCCACACGTGTCGCACTTGCGGGTCAACCTGCCATTTGGTTCTGATGACTTTGGAGATGGAGGAGTCCAAGTCCAGCTTGGAGATGAAGCTGTAGGTGAGGCCAAAGAAGACCTCTGGGCTCTCCTGGGCCTTCAGCTTCAGATGGTTCACTGTGTACACGTCCGTGATGGAGTCCACTGGGGGCAATGGGATAGAAACAAACAAACAAACACACACACAAACAAACAACACAATTAAGCTTGTCGTGTAAGGTTGTGTTTAATATTACACAAGTATAAAATAATGATAAAAACATGACAACAGTTAAATAAGATAGATAAAACAGCAAGGCTCGTCTGACATACCAGGCATATCCTCTGGCTTGTCATCGTCCTCCAGCGCCCCGGAGCTGGACATTTCCTTGGCATAGCTGTACAAAAGGCTAGCTTCCTTAGTGTCTACGATAGATACAAACACTCTGGTCAACATACATATAGTTATACGCATATTATTCACAGCAATTGTTGTGTTAGTAATATGTAATCCAGCACAGACATGTCATTCACAGTTGTGGTTAGTGAAATATGAAGCATTTCTCCAAAGGTTGGAATGGAAATGAATGGCTTTCTGGCGTTCTCATTGCTGTTGTGATTTGTGGCTAAGAGTAGGTTAACTGTGGTGTTTGTCCTATATGACAGAACCTATTATTAATCATTCAAGAGGTTTATGGACTTCATTCAATGAAATGTCAATGATGGCAGGAATCCATATGGTTAGGCTATTACAAACCAACTGTGTACCTCAGTTTTTCATTAAAGTTATGACCCCACAATGATGCGTGACCAAAGTTAGTACCCAGGATGCAGTTTGTGTAAAAGTGTAGATACTCGTAGACGTCAAATATATTCTTACCAGGGTTGACAGTAACAATAGTTTTGGAGTTAACTGTTGCCGCCATACAGTTTCGGAAACTGTCAAAACTAATCTTGGCATCTGCGATGAAAAGAACTTTAAAAAAACAAAAAACTGTCAGTTAAAGTAAATGTCTATATGAAGACTCGCAGCCTATGGAATTTGACAACCGTGTTATTCCTGCATTAAGAGGACCAAGGTTAAGGAAATATTCCTCTTGTAACCGAGGAGGGTTAGCCACTGTTAACCTACCCGTCTCCTTTGGTACCAGAGTTTGTATGAGTTGAATGGCCTCTCTGTCCCAGCTGTGTGTGATATGCAGAGGTTAAGGAGTTGAAACGAGGAGGTGGGGTGGACACACGGTGAAAATCAAAGACACATGGTTTACAGCGGCCCGGTCAATCACTGAAACTGATCAATCAATCCATCTAGAGGTGATGTCGCCAAGCTCCGTTTGCAGAAATTCTTGCTGACCTCTTTTTTCTGTGCTGTTGTACAATCAAATTAAATGTAATATGTGCATGCACTGCTTACTTTCATTTTAACTTTCTGTGACTGAAGCAAACGTAAAAGTAAAAATGAAAGAACAAACATTTTGTGTTGAAGCGAATGGAGCACCACCCTTACCAGACTAAGGAGAAGGAAGTCACTGAGTCATCAAAGAGCTTCACCTCCAGCCTCTGCCCTTTACGACCGTCTGATGTAGTGAAAAGCTTCGGCTCTGCAATCTAAAGAGATTAAGGCAACATAATTTATATTATTAAACATTAAGATTTGGTGGATGGATGCATTATCTGAGACACGATTGGAGCACATAAATGATTTTGAGTCCCTTTTTTTCAATTAGCATATCTAGACATTATACTGGTCACCTGGTGCATGTGCAGGTTGTTCAAGATAAGATAAGATAAGATAAGATAAGATAAGATAAGACTTTATTGTCTGTTACACAAGGGTTACAGAAAATTTTCTTTGACATGGCTCCAGTCACAAATAAACATTCACACAGATATAAAAGACAAGACAAGACATGGGTGTTGAGGTATCAGCTGACTGTGGTCTTCGTTTTGTGCTGTTCAGTAGGGCTATTGCAGAGGGGATGAAGGATTTCTTGTAGGTGTTTTTACGGGCCAGTGGTACATTGAAACGCCTGTCCGATGGTAGCAGCCGGAAGGAGTGATGGAGGGGCTCTGTGATCAGGTTGGCTTTCCTGATCACTGCACGACCCAAGCAAAGACCCCAATACGACCAATATAATTATTACATTTCAAGAAGTGTATCTTGCTCATTTTCTGCCAGCTGGCATTCAACCCTGCATGCTCCCAACACTATGCCTACATATACTACCACCCATGAAAGTACCCTACCGATCTCACTGCAGCCAGTAGATTTAGGACACTGCCGTCCAGTCCCTGCCCATTGGCCACGATGTCCCCCAGGGAGTAGAAGTCTCTGGAGTCCTTCACAGGCATGTGGAGCAGAGGGAGCAGCCTGTCTGCTGTGTCCATGTCTGCACACAGCAACACCTGGGAGTGGGCCTCTGATACCAGCAACCTGTAGACACTGGGAGAGAGGACAGGACGGCATCCAATGTTGTTAACTTGTAATTACTTTATTGTTAAACTGACACATTTGTTGTCTGTAGACAAGAATGTAACTCATATTAACCACATAAGCAATCTTCAACCAGACCATAGTAAACAATAATGTGGTAAAAGAAAGACAAAAAGATATGGAATTATTTTTTACCTTGGTGTTGTTGGGCAAAATTTTTCTTCTTTCTCTGGATCTTTGTTGGCCACTAAAGGATTTTCAACAACCACTTTGACAAAGAAAAAAGTCAAAAATTAAAACATTGAATACAGGGAAGGACCGAGTTTGACACTCACCAGTACCAAGTGTTATTTCGTAGCCTATATATAAGCAATATTAGGCAAACTATTTAAACTGAATGCAAATTACCAACAAACCCTTAAGTATGTTTCATTTAGCCACGGCTTGACCCTTTGGATCTGCCCGCACATCTCTACCTTCTGGGCAGTTTTTATCCGACATTTTGCTTTAAATGTTCTTGAATTCAAAGTTTTGGTTGGTTTTTACCAAATATATGTTTCGCTGCAGACCGTTGACTTTGTGTGGGCGGGGTAACTTTCACTTTTCACTTTTCGGCGCGAATCAATCAATATTCAATCTTCACAAACATTTTATCAATAGGACCTTATCAATCAAAAGAGAATGTGTTATGACTGCAATGCAAGCCCACTTTGTTAGGCTATATAGGCTATATGTGTCCTTTTATTAGTGTGGTTGCAATGAATGGACTGTAGGGTTGCACTTTCCTTCTTAAGATATGAAAAATGTATTGTAACTGGTCGAAAAGAGATTTAATTGACCAACAAATTTCAAAGGATCAGAAATGTTCATCAGTAATGAATGAGGCATCTCAACATGTATAGGGTTCTAGAATAGCAACCAAACTAACGGTTCACTAACAGTGTAAGTACTAACAGTTCTTATAGATGCAAGCCTCCGCCCACAGAGAAGGACTTCCCTTACTTCCAGCTGACCAAGGAAGGACTCCAAGCCAGCCCCGTTGGATCCCTGCAGGAGGCTCATGCCAGTATATCTTTTAAGTGCGGCAGTGCTTTGTCATGGACTCACTTGACCCAACGGACGGTGACTGAGGTCGGCAAGATGACCGACTCGGTCATCCTCACTGCCCTGGTTCCCGATGACTATAAATATTGCTCGCAACGCTTCCTGAGACGCTGCAGATGTTGGTGGTCCATTTAGCCACCATCATTAAGAGCTCCCCGGACCATATGGTGGTGAAAGCCCAGTGGCCACAGCATGTGCACAAAGAGCAACTGACGACGGCCACAGTGGTCGGCCTCTGTCCAGAGGTAGGCCTCTACTTATATCAATACAATGGTGGACAGAAACGCAAACAGGGAATTTTCAGACGGCCGTTAAATCTGACGACAGATAGATTGCCGGCGAAGTTTTGCCAGGCAAAGGAAAGTAAAAGACTGCGGCCCAAAATTAGACTTTAGGCTTCAGTGGCTGGACTATCTCAGCCCACTGCTCCCTGAATAAAACCAAGAAGAAAAAAAGCCTTGCTAAACCAACCACCTGGGGACATTATCACAGTGTACATTTTGTCTTCCTTGTGTCATTTCATGTGAAGATGATATATGAGTTACAAAAGCTTGGTGTATGAATTGGGTATCATTAAATAGGGGGGGGGGGGCTCTTTCTTTGCTTGAGCCACTGCCCCCCACAATGGCTGTGCGAGGCCCTGCTCACCACAGTCTCCGATAGCGAAGCTGCCAGAGAGGACGCTGATGTATCCATCGTTTCCCCAGGCCGACACGTTGATAAAGTAATCTGGTGAGTCCTTCACTGTGAAGCTGAAGGTGAATCTGTCCAAACCGATATCTGCAATTCAGAAGTATGGCGTTGGTGTGTGCCACTGTATATTTAAGCTTACTGTACATTTAAATAGCCATAGGAAAATGGAAATGAAGTGGAAAGCACCACCACAAGGGGGGAGTATTGCACAAAACATGTGTAAATTGTTTTCAATTATCGTTGAAGTGAACGATAGACAAGCAGAGTCTCGCAGCAGCATATATGACAGATATTAGGCCTATACAATGTATATATATGTATATATATATTTACGTTTTCTGTCTGGGAAGCTCCGGACCTCCGTTTTGCCGATCACTACACCAACCACCCTCTGGAAAACAGCAGCAGGTCCATCGTTTAGACAACACTTTACTTCCTGCATTTCATCCATTACGAATGGATAATACCACATGATAGCAGACCTACAGTCTCAGTATGATAATGATATTGTATTATAACCTAACTCATGAGTAGCCTAGTAGTACATAGATCCAGAGATACTGACGACAGGCCTTATATCATTTTACATAACCTCATTATCATTATCTTATAGCTCACCGGGTGCGAGATGTTGGGGTGCAACTCACAGATGGCGATGTTATTCTGAGCGGACATGTTGCACAGGTATGAGTGTAAACCTCTCCTTGGGCACCTGGAGACACACAGGGTCAGCCTCGGCGGCCATTGTAGCTACAGAGGCTAGCTACCTAACTAATAGTGTCTAGTAACGTTAATGCTAATCTAAGTTAACGTTAATTAACTAACATGGATGAATTTTCACATGTACGACTCACCCGCGAAGCTCATTGACAGTAGGACGATGAGATAGGAAGATAAATATATTGATATGTATATATATATAACTAGCTCAGCTGAACCTTATGGAAAGTGATAATATATGTGTTATTATGTACGTTGTCCTCCTCGCGCTGGCGGTTTTTTTTCGCGGCATTATTTGACGCTCGCGCGTCAACTTCAGGCTTCTTAACTTGTCGCGTGTGCGACGTGCAGTCTATTTAACCCTAGAGCTGCAGCACGTGAACGCACTTCTGATGAGTGTGCGTGCGTGCGTGTGTGTGTGTGTGTGTGCACGCGAGCTGCTGACCTCGCCTCACCCTCTTCGTGAATATGCATAGATACACCACCTGCTGCAGGGTTTACTGTGGTTTAACATTATATTATATGATATTATATTGTATTATATTATATTATATTATATTGTATTATATTATATTATATTATATTATATTATATTATATTATATTATATTATATAGGAGGCTAACTGTTATTCTGGATGTCTAGGCCTGGTAGGGGTAGATGATACATTTGTGTTTATGAACCAGCTTCAAACATATCTTTTATGTTAAGTTATTCATTAGATTTTCTAATTTCTGTAAGGTTGTATACTTTCGGTTTCAAGTGAGTGATTAAAGAGTGATTAAATAAATGAAAAAAAAAAGAAACATTAAAATATGTAGGAGAATCGATCGTCAGTCTGCACCGGTGGCTAGCTATTTAAATTGCAGGATTTTAAATTCAAATGTTATTAGGTTTTCAGACTCCTCTTCTAGGGTCCATTAATCACGGTGTGCTAGAGCAATACGGGATAAATCAAAACCTCACATTGAGCTCCATGATTTATCTATTATAAATGCATAACCTGCATTAATCATTCCTTAAACACAATTTAACCCCACCCACATAGAAAGTACTTCAACCTGCCTGAAGTTTGGTTGGCCAGTCACCAGCCTCCCCCTGCCACCTCCCATGATGACAGACTTTAGTCAAAGTCAACCAGGAAGTCTGTGGCCCCGGGCCCCCCCGAAAACGGCGACTGAAGGAATGTGCTTTGATTGGTTGATTGGGTGACCTCTCTGCCAGAAGGTCAACTTCCTGGCAGTGCGAATGCCTGGTGAGACCCGGCTTGATGACCCCGCGAACATTAATCAGCCACTTCCCTCTATGTGTATACACATGCATGGAAAGGCTTGTGTATTGATTATGTATATGTGTGTGTGTGTGTGTGTGTGTGTTTGTTAGTGTGTGTGTTTGTTAGTGTACGTGGGTGTGTCTGTCCACCATGTGATTATATATGCATAATGCGTGTGTGCGTGTCTATCTGTCTGTCCATTTGTTCGTTTTTATGCATAATGTGTGTGTGTGTGTGTGTGTGTGCCCGTCAGTCAGTGTGTGTGTGATTGTGAAACAGGCTATTGTCTAAAAAGAGCACGCATGCTCACTCAACCGCCACAGTATAAATAAAAGATAAATACAATCAATCATAAAATCAACAAAGTAAAGAGCTTCAAATGTGGAATCTGGAAAAAGTCGACAGAAGCAAAAAAAGAAGGAGGAGAGCGGAGACATTCATCATTATGGACACACGCACACACACCAGCCACGTATGGGCACACGCACGCACACACACGCAACGTGCACACATGCGCGCATGCACAAACACACGCAAAATACTTCTTTTGGTCCATGGCTCTAGTAGTCCTATTATGTTTGGAACTAAGTTATTATTCTTTGAGATAATTAAAACATGGCACAAAACAGGAACATCTTGGCAGAGCAAACGCTTCGACATTCAACCAAAGCGTCTGCATCAGTCTTCTTGGCCATGGCCCAGTCACTCCTTTATTGACTCCCCGAAGTGGAAAAATGTCCAAAAACGAGAGGTATTCGAAGACGGTAATTTCCCTGCCACCTGTATGGCAGACCGGCGGGGCCCGAGGGCCGGCTCCAGCGGATCTCTCCCGCTCCCAGCATTAGATCCAGCTGGGCTTGGGTTTCGCAACAATGGGCCTTGTCTGTTCGTCCCCCTCCCCACGCATTGGAGCTGACATGGCTCCAGAGGAAACATTGAATATTGGTAATAACGTGCTGGTGAAAAGTCGCACGGATTAAACGGAGCAGGGCTGGAGTCGTGCATGTGCGCATGATGTCAACCGCCAATTATACCGCAATATTAAAGTCATAAAAAGGCACACTCCGGCATTAGTCATGTGAAATTGCCATGCCTACGTCTTCTCTTTCGTGTTTCTTTGTAAGGTTGTATACTCAAGTAGGGTTGAAACGTACGTTTTTCGACAAATTATTCGACAATACACGTCCTAAATTTAGTTGCCAAGATAACAAGTTAACACGCCACCACACCCAAAACAGTACAGGAAGTGTTTGGTATTTCATTCAGAAAACAGTTGCCAACAACAACATCCAAACAGTGTCATTATGCGCCAATGAATGAATGAATACACTAACAATTTAAAAATAATGCAATGTAATACCACAAATTGCAATGAAAGTAAATAAAACCACGATAAATATGCCTTTAATAGTTATGTCTATTATGAAGATAATTATAAAGATTATAAACAGGGTTGGTTGGTTTGAATGAGGTAATGTGTGTGTGTGTGTGTGTGTGTGTGTTTGTGTGTGTGTGGTGGTGTGTGTTTCATGCATGTGCGCATTTACATCATTCAGCTCCAAACTTGGTATCCACTCCTATGAAAAAACAGGGGAAAAAACAAAAAAAAACCTTGCATGATATACAACTTCTGTCAGTTTAATTCTACCCAGACGAGAGACGAGATCTACAATTTGTCATCTTTACTGTGGAAATACCCGGAGACGCATCAATTCCACCGACATCAAAGTGCGCCCTGCTGTCCTGGCCTATCAGAGATGTCCTTGGGAGCATCGAATGTTTAGGTTACCACGCTCTGACAGGCCCTGGCACACAAGTCCCACTCAACATTTGACCCCCCAACCCCCCCCACCCTGAATCCCCTCCCAATTTTCCCCCCTTCAAAACCCCCCCCACCCAAAAACACACACACACACACACACACACACACACACACACAAGGCCTTTGAAGATTTTATTTTCCTTCGTATGAGATGGGTAACATGTTTATCCAATTATTGCAGAGTGATATATAAAACAGAAGCTTTTACATCTTAACAGCATGTGCACTAATGAACAATGGAGCCATTTTGCTCGGGGGTCG
>JAOPJI010000060.1:7606370-7626978 GCA_027122695.1 Merluccius productus
AATTATTTGTGTGCTACTAGATTTTTCAACTTAGTAGCACACATGCTACTTGGGAAAATGCTAAGCGTCAAGCCCTGTCAGTGAAGTGAATGCAGTTGCTATTTTCTGAATGCGAAGCCGTCACCAGCGATGACATTTTCCGTGTGGCAAAGTGACCTCACCCGTTATCGTTTTGATAATATGTAGAGTTGATAATTGTAAAAGCAGTTTGACATTTTCAAGTTGTTTTTTTTCATATCCTTTAAAAAACAAAGTTCTGTTGATGCATTCTGGAAAAAAAAAAATCTTCAATCATCTTTAACTGTACGCCGAGTCTTCAAATACAACTGAGAAGACGTGTGGCTGCCTAAAGGATTAATTGAATACGTGGGTTTGTCTCCGGAGACATCTGTGTGACAAGTTAATTTGCGGCCGTCTAAAAGAAACCCCAGGCAAACTGTTAAGAGCAGTTAACACACCCATAATTGATTTGACTCGGAATTAGAACGAAAATGCATTATTTAGCAATGGGAATACCTGACACCGGGCCATGGCAAGTTGCAAGGAAATTAGTTATTGACAAAAAGTCCAATACATTTTTTGGATGTTGAGGTCGGTCGGACGCATTCCTCTGGGTAATTTTAAGACTGCCCTGATGTCATGTGTACGTTCATTCAGCCTCACTTCATTTGCAGGGGATTCGCTTCAGCAGCACCCAGATCAGGCCACTCACACATTTCAATCAGGAGAGACAAGGATGGAATAAACAAGAACATTTATTCAAAAACAATACATTTTGAAGAAGAAGAATTATAATAGTACATGTACAAGAACTACACAATGATGGTGGAGGTGGTGGTGGTGCTGACTATGGCTGTAGTTCCTGGCCATGAAGGACACCTTCTCCTTCTGAGGAAGTCGTGTGGAGGTAACCCAGAGGTGAAGGGGATGGAGGAGGGCTGCAACAAGTCGCAAAAATACAACATACTGTACATGAGCACGCGTCGCGTGAAGGATGCTCCAGTATGAATGCATGATATTCCTGATTGGTTGAGAGATAAAGGGGGAGGGGCTTGCAATGCCAGCATGGGTGTGTGAATCTAGCAAAGATGGATGACTAATAGAAGGGGAATGTGGTCTTCACGATTGAACATTTGCTTCAGCTACATAGATGCAGGATAGGGAACACATGTATGGGAACATGGATTTAACATACAAACTCCACACACAGAAGTTTTCCCAGTCAATCTCAGTTGGGCGTGGATCCGGGACCTTCCCATCAGCGTTCACATCGAAGCCACCCTCTGTGCCACCATGAATGTGAAAGGGTTGATTGTTTTGGTTGGATCTTCTCTGAATCAAAAGCAACGATTTAATCATTTTCTAAAAGGGCTTTTGTTTTGGAGTGAAACCTCCTGTGTGGGGGCATGGGGCTAGACAGCAATATCTATGGAAATAACTCCCCGTAACGTCGTGATACATCCTAAAATCCTAAGCCGCAGAGAAACAGTTTAGATATTTGGGATCTGTCTACGGCCCTGGTTGGATTACGCTATTGGTTCAATTCGTTTTTCCTGACATCTTGAGCAGCTTTGAGTTAATTTCATCAAACAATGTCTCTCATTCAAAACTGTTGTTGTGGATACAGAAGTAAAGTAATTACATCGGCATGTACTACAATAATTGTGTGCATGCACGTGCGTGTGTATAGACTGAGAGCAACAACCAGATTTGAAGGGAAAGTGGATTTTCTAATCTTCTCCGGTCTTCCAATGTCTGTCTTCTCATTCCAACCCAGTCGCACATAAAAAAAAAAGTTTATGTGCATTTTGCTCAAAACTTTTAGGGCTACAGCCCCCAAATTAATAATTGTATGTCCTTGAGCCCCAAGGTCTCCAGCTTATTCCCAAGTCATTTTAGACCCTCATAAATAGTGTTTTCTCATGACAATTCAACGACCATTTGCATCACTTCCTGTAGGGCTACAGCCACACAACTGATAATCTCATATGTCCCAGAGGCCCCCTTTCATATATAAAAAGGGACCCCAGGTCTCAAGTGTGCTTAACCCCAAGAGGTCACCTATGTATGCTTTACTTCCTGGTTGCCTAGATACCCAAATTGATTACTTCCTGTGGGGCTAGAGTCCCCACAATGATAATTCTAGTTGTCCTTAATGTCCTTTTTGATATTTAAAAGACCACATTTCTCTAGCTTACTCCCAAGTCAGTGGACTTTTTGGCGAAGCAATGGCAAACATAACTTCCAGGTTGCCCCACAAAAACACGTCGGCTTACCGGAGAAGAAGAAATACGTCATCCCTGGGGCATTAATCTTCTTCTTATTGATAGGACATCATCAAACAGTTACACAAAATAACACACAACATAACGCAAAGACACACACAGACACACAAATGCAGACACAGAAATAGAGGGTGTGAATGACTGATGCAAGCTACGTGGTTTGAGCGATGGCAGCGTCCGTAGCAACCACCATAGCAACAAAAGAAAATGTTGCATTGCAACACATTTCTAGAGAGACCTGGACGAATATTCGTAATAACCAGCAAACTAAAAACATACACATTCACTGAACAAAGATCATGAAAATAAAAATGCACATTTCTCGCTAGAAACTTATTTGAATGCCAAAACTATATCTTAAAATATAGCATTTTCCACTGAGAATAAAATTAATATCAGTCATTTTGTTTGTTTTGTGCAGACAGAAACTTGACAGTTGTTATTGTGAAACTAACATTGTTGTGGACCAACGTAGCTATTACACATTTTGATGTGAGACTGCGTTCCTCATCCTCACCTCCCCTCCGACCCACCCCACTACCTCCCGCACCCCTCCACTGAGTCACACTGAAAGGGGAGAGAGAGGGAGAGACAGAAACACGGGAAAGCAGAGCGACTGGTGAGAGGCAGATAGAGGGGGGAAAGAGTAGAAATAAGTGAAGAAAGAAAGAGAGAAAAAAAGAGAGAAAGAAAGAACGAAAGAGAAAGAAAGAACGAGAGTGAGGATGTGGGGACGTGATTGCTATTTCCCCTCTGTCGCGCGGTGAGCCGCTGCTCAGTAAAGACCACGTTATTTATCCCTCGTTCCTGTCTGATGCCCAAAAGACAGGTCTGCTTACCATCAGAGAGAGGGAGAGACAGTGAGAGAGACAAAGAGAGAGAGGGAGAGAGAGAGAGAGGAAGAGAAAGAGAGGAAGAGAAAGAGAGAGAGGGCGAGAGGGAGAAGCTCACACAGCAAACCCAGCCATTGTCTTGGTCACGGTGGTGTGGCTTTAATAACATGCGGTAACAAGGCATGCATCCTCGTCTTTGTTGGTAATTGAAACAATCTGCTGGGACCAAGGCGCCTCATGAGGCTCAGGATCTCAGGACACCCTCAACACTCAACTCTTCTTGGTAAATGAGCAGCATACATTTGTTTAAAACTTGTTTACAATTACAAATGCTTGCGTTTCAAAGTATGGTCCAATATTGAATATCACTAACACACTATATATATATATATATATATATATAGCATCAGCAAATGGTATGAGCAAGCCGTCACATGACGTTTTATTATGCAATGCGATTGGACGATCTATCACCTAGCTATCGCGTTATACTTTTATCAGAGGGATATTTTGAACAGAAATTGCCCCCTGTAGCTTTCCTCAGTGGGTCGGTTCTCATCCTTTGAGGACCTGTTGATATCCTATGCAGGAGCTGTCAGAGTTGTTCTTTCAGTGGATCCCACGTCTCAATGGCTTATGTCTCTATCTATCGAGTTAGTCCAGGTTTATCTCCCTGGGAATGGTGTTTATTAAAAAGGTATGTGTGTGTTAAAGCGTTGCAAATACCTACAGCGAGGTCTCTCTCTCTCTGGTACAAGCCCTATCTCTAATTGGATCCCACTCTATTTCAATTCCCCAAGCAGCACTACAGCGCCCCGTACTGTTTACAGCTCCAAGCCTATAGCGCAAAACAAAAACCAAGGGAGACATAAGTATACAGGAATAGCAATATTCAATAGTAATATCCATCAAATATAATACTGTTCATCAGCGGAGTAAAAACAGGGGGGAACGTCTGGGAATAGAATAGAGCACAAAAGAGCGAAGCCGTAGCTCCGCTGAGAAGGAAGACATTTTCTATTTTTCTATTTAAGAAAAAAACAACAACATGGGAACGAATAACTCAAAGAGGAAAGGATTGCATTCATTGAAAATGGCTTCATGGAATAAAGAAATCAAACAAGGAAAACAACCAAAACAACCCAGAATACTTAAGGAAGGTCAAACTGGAAAAACAACAGTATACAAACTAAAGTGCAGTCGGCAGACTTGGGGCGGGGGGGCATTTTGAAGACGGGAACACAGTGTACGAAAAAATGAGAACAGTCACGCATGCATCAATGGGGTCTATGCCCCCCCCCCACCACCACCACCACCACCTCCTCCTAATGACCAAAAGTGAGACATCCCCCCATCGCCACATACCAATCTCCGCCACTGTCACCTGCAGCTTCCCGGTTGCTGGCTAGCGCTGCTGTCTAATTGAAATCGGCGAGGTTTAATTTGGCCCCCCTGGCTGGCCGGCGCTCCCTCCGGTGATAAATGGTGTTGGATGAGTGTAATTGAACTTTGGAGACGAGGAGGAAGGAAGGAAGGAAGGAAGGAAGCAGGAGGAGGAGGAGGAGGAGGAGGAGATCAATTAAATCAACCTGACTAACCTGACTGGACGCTTCATTCCTCAGTAGGCCTTGCAGGACGCAGGCCGGGAAATATAGTAGTATAGGTGAGGAGAATAGAGTGGAGTACAGTAGAATACAGTAGAGCAGAATAGATTAGAATATAGTACAGTAGAATATAGTAGAGTACATAGTATATGAATATTGTACAGTAGAATAGAGTAGAATATAGTAGATAATATAGTAGAGTAGAATATATATATGAATATAGTACAGTAGAATATAGTACAGTAGAAAAGATTAGATAATGTAGTAGAGTAGAATATAGTACAGTAGAAAATATTACATAATATAGTACAGTAGAATATATATGAATAGCGTAGAATATAGTACAGTAGAATATGAATAAAGTAGAGTAGAGTAGAATACATATGAATATAGCACAGCATAATCGAGTAGAGTAGAATAATTTGAGATCATGTTTTCCCACGTGTATTTGTTACTATATATTATAGCCATGTTTCACAGCCAATTTAAATTCATTGATTCGGTCGTTATCATTTATGCGTTGTCATGGTATTCTAGTCACAAACCTTCCCCCCCTTAATGATCCAATTTAGCAACTAACAGCAACTTGCTTGCTTGATTGTGAGGTATACTGTTGTTGTGGATTAAAACTATACACAGATGGTGGGGCTTAAAAAAAAATGTAACAGATCCAAATAATTTGACACTTACCTTATGTTTTATTAATGCAGCGTAATAGCAAGCTACTGACAGCTGTGTAGCTCCATCACCGTGTATTGTCAGTGCGAGGTGTGGTGTGTAGTCCCGAGCGGTTCAGAAGGGGCGCGTCTGGGCTGCCATGTCTGTATAATAGTTTTAGCTGCTTTTACAACGACAATATAATGTGACTGCCAACGCCTTAACAACAAATGAGCACCGTTGCTTATTTTACGTGGAGGATTATGTTATGCTTTACACATTAGCCTATAATGGAGTCTACCTCGTTTGTTCAAACTCAGAACTCTCTTAGTGTTATTTGACTTAAAATGTATTGATAAATAGAATACATCATTATATTCGCTATATTGGCTACTTGTTTTATTTCCCATTTTAACTTTTTATATATTTCACAATGCTAATGCGATGGGCCTGATCTTACCACAGAGGTAGTGGCATTAAACTCAAACCTCATTGGGATTTTAACCACTGAAATCTCCTTGAGTGGGTCTGCACAT
This sequence comes from Merluccius productus, assembly GCA_027122695.1. Taxonomy (NCBI): domain Eukaryota; kingdom Metazoa; phylum Chordata; class Actinopteri; order Gadiformes; family Merlucciidae; genus Merluccius; species Merluccius productus. Next base: position 7,612,286 of record JAOPJI010000060.1, read on the forward strand.
GGATTATGAAGCTTAATATATATATATATATATATATATCTATATATATATGCTATACTGCAGACAACACATACTAGACATCCTATAATAACCAAAGCAGTTGAGCTTGAGGTTGACACAACTACTTTCAGCCACATATCTCCCAGCTTGACAAAAGCAAATCCCTCGTCTGTAAAATAATGACAATGTATAATCCTGATTCACAATTATAAGTGCATAAATCTACCAAGAGAGGCTGGATGCTCTAACACTTAATTACATGAACACTGAATACTATTCATGCTCTTTACACAATACATTCACATACCCAGAGCTGACACACACATATTCTCCCATGCAGGGAAAGAAATTCAATTAGGTTTGCTTTTGAAATACAAAACAGTGATTACTTTGACAATTAAATAATTAAAATAAACAATTAAATTAAATATGGATTACTAACTCCAAAGTAAAACTATCACACACATTTGTAAAGCTGTCATTTAATGGAGACTGCAGTGTGTTTTTAAGTGGGTCACTGAGTGCACATAGACAGGATTAGAAAGCATGTTAAGAGGAGGAAAGATGATTTTGATGTGGACAAAGTATTATTATTGATGTAAATGATACTTTAATAATGAATGCAACCTGTATAATAAAAAGTGCTTCACAAGCATAAATACAGCCGTAACATAATATGAGAGCACAAACCTACGAAGCCAAAATATAACAAACCTGAGCACTGCATCCAAGATGCATCACATAGATATAGGCATAATGCAGAAAAATGACACAATAAATAATATAACAGAGGGTAAAAAATATGGGCATGCCTTTCGATAAAAATGTTTTGAGAGGAGATTTGAAAGATGGTACTGACTGAGTTGGCCCACCAGATTTTCCCTGGGAGGTTGTTCCGGCAGTACAATAGTTGTGATAGGCTTTGCTCCACAGTCCTGTGAATAACTTCCACACCACAAAGACCTCCTCATGTTAAAATTGGTTCTTGACAGCAACAAGGTTCTTGTTTCTATGCAGAGTGGCACTGGTTTGGGATTTCAAATGCAAATCGAAATTTGCCTGTTAGTAATTCCCAATGTTAATACAACACAGGACTTACTCGTATATGGTATCTGGTACGCAATGCTAAGTTAACTTCTGAAATTGCCTTTGCATTCCTGTTTTAAAGACATGTAATTGTGTCTCGTTTTTTTCACAGACAGTCACTGAGCCCACATTTTCACACTTGATATTGTTGCACAGTGTGGTGTCATCTCTGCAACTGCTATGCAGGCCTGCAGCTATTTATTGAGCCCACTGTTTGCACCACTTATTTGGCTCACTGAGATCTCATCTGGGCATTACTGCTATCAAATTCATTTATTTTCAACAACTGTTGAAGTGATTGTTCGATTGATTGATTGTGTTGCAGTGTGTGAATCAGAGTGACTATGGAAACAATAAATGTTCAAAATAAATTGAACATTCAAAGTTCACATTGAGCCTGTTTGTTTTGGTTGTTTTTAATATTTTCTTTTTATATTCCATCAAGTGATACGATTATATTGTTATTGTAGACAGAAGACGCACCTTTCTTAAAAAAAAAAGATTTATTTAAGAATCGGGCCGCAAGATAAAATATGCCTTATCAGTTATCAAGACCCGTTTGGTTACGACAAACAACACAATGTCAAAGTGAAAACAAACAAAAGTAGGTCATCCATAATAGTCATACCTGGCTCTGACATTTCAGGGGGGGGGAAATTAATAAATCAAAACTTGCAGGTGATAGGATTATTTCTGTCAAACCACTAGAGAAACTCCTGCAGGAAAACAATTAGTCTGATTTATCTTGGTTTGATTAACACTCTGCCTCATCTTTCACCCCTGGGCCCGAAGACCACCCAGCACTGCCCTAATTAAAACATATACCCTGAGTCTTCACCAAACATGCTAATTAAAACATATAGCTTTCTTCAGATATAAGCTAATTATATTGTGTAATAAACTTTCACTTAATGGCTGCCTAATTAAACCATACTACCTTCAGTTGTCATTGCCTGCTAATTATAACATATACCTCTGGATTTCATATCTGGGTGATCTTAAGGAGCACTGATGTTTTTTAAATCCCATGGCTTGCCATATTTAACCCTCCTCTTCTTCCCCAGGGACCCAGGCAGCTCTTCACTAAGCGTCATAGCAAAGGAACAATTATTCTGTACAATCCCAGGTCAATCAAAAATGTACATTTGTTCAAAACAGGTTAAAAAGTCTGACGAAGTCGATGCGACCCGTTCATATTTGTCGTTTGATTTGATTTGTCTTGGTTGTGTATTTGCATAGTCCCGCCTGTCCAATCATGTTGATGTCGTACTAAAACTGAGTAATGACAATGTTACGGCACATCATATAACATTAGCATATGAATCTAATGATCATATATATGATCGATGACAAAATATATTCTGTTTTGCTGTTGCAAGTCTAAGTAGATTTGAGGATTAGTAATAAGTAGTAATATGTAGTAAGGCATAATCCTCACCTTAGATGAGCTCACATTTAACTAATGGTTTATAAATAACCTGAACTAATCATCAATTGCAGCATTATTTAGCGCTTATAAAGCATTATTAACACGTTCTAAATATTTTGCAAATCAGCAACTTATGCTTTACGTATAAATAAGCTTATAAACCATTTTCTCATTATCTTATTAATAATTTATATCTGATTATAAACCACTCACTAATGAGTATTCATGTAGGAACAATGCTTTATAAATGCTGTATTCACTATTTACTACTACTTTACGAATGCTTCAAAGTTGCAGTTATTCCAAAGTGCTACCAATGTTTTTTTAATGCATATTCATTCATTAATAATACATATTTTTCATCTGTTTAAACCTTGTGTCTCATTGATCCGGGAAAGTACAGTGCAGTGCAGTGAAAGTACAGCGTTTTGATTTTTGAGGAAATCAACCTTGACTGAGTGAGCGTTTGCGCGTAATGTGAGAACGCTCCCCTTCATTAAAGACCGCAAACAGCACGCGCTCGCCGCGTCTCGCGAGCGCAGTGGAACGGAAAGCCCTGTTCATTGACACACAATTAATTCCTATAGTACCGTTTGAGGCTAACAAATAGTGTGCCCATGCATTCAATTATATTAATGTGATAGATAGCCTCCCAATGTAATTTCTGCAAACAACAAGACTTTGGGAAATACATTTAGAAATGCATTACAGCTCCCATTGCAAAAGATAATGTGGCTTCCCCCACGTAATAGCATTTAGATGCTGTAAATTATTCAATAAATTCGTACATGCCGTACCGCTAATGGTAATTCCCTTCGATTCATCATCTCTGTTTGTTTTTCCGGATGAGGAAATTCATATTCCGATTCCATTTTTGATATTACACTCGGCTATAGGAGTGTGTGATTATCCGGCCTCTCCTGGTCCGCTAGAAGGCCTTTGAATGTGCGGCTCCGCCTGGCGTCTCCATTCATCAGCTAGCACTACATCACAGTGGCTCGTATCACCTCCATGCAGAACAGAGCCGGGGAAACCCAGAGAATGGTGATGATGCCGAAGCCGCTCCTAATGCCCCCGTATCAGGCCGTTGGTGGTGGACTGTCCTGACTGATTGGAGATTGATGGGATTATTATGGGGTTTACACGTTGGCGAAATATCCAATTTGTTCGCGGGAAAAGAAAAAAAAAAAATCAACAACGCGGAACGTCGGCAATTATTTATTGAGGAGCCTGTATTTCACCGGCGATGACGTCCGAATCCTTGAGGCTGTCGGTGCGTAAAACTGCGTCAAAAGACTAGGTTGATAGATGGTCCAGTCGACTGGAAACGTATCTTAATGAAATTGTTTATTCATAAAATATATTGCTGATGTAAATATGAAGGACATGAAAGGAGGTTTTGTTGACTGCTCACTGTATAACAAGTTATTCTAACAAACATGCATTTGCCAACTGCGAACTTGCAAACGTCGTGCTTGTATGTGTGTACGTTACACAAAGTTGTTCTGTTATTTTAAAAAAAGATACAGATTTTCTTTTCTCACTTCCTCTGTCCCTTCTGGACAGCAGCGTTGTTTCTGACTTGTAATGTATTCACGTTACTTAAAAAAAACTAACTAAAGTCTGCTTAGTAAATGGTTTATTCATGGCTATATCGGAAATGTGGAAGTGGAGACTGACGCCTCTCACACAAGTGAAAAGTTCATGTCAGTTATATAACAAATGTCTAACCTAACAGTCCTCCTTCGTCAATATCGACATCATTACCTTGCAAGATCCTTCAATGATATCTCAGTTGGCTGAGTTTCAAGCTAGATCTGTGCGTCCCGTGCTGGGCTTTTACTGCAAGGCAGATGATGCAACTCCAGTGCAACTTATCTTCAAATCTATTTTTTTATACATACAAAAAAAATGATGTGATTATTGTGTTGAATCTGTTGAACCGCTAACATGCAAATACAACTCATTCGAATAAAATCTAGTCGATTTGACGGAATTGCGAAAAAGAAAAGGAACCTTACGTTAATTGCATTTGTTTTTACTTTCGAGACCTGCGAGCCGGGACGCTCGCTGCATCTCAATCACTTATCAATAGTTGTACCTGTATTGCAACATGTTAGTCACACTGATGAGAGTCATCATGGAAATTCACCATAGCCCCTTTCATCTATGTCCAGCTTCTGATTGCTAACGTTCTGCCAGTTCAAAGCATGTGTGTGTGCATCTGTGCCTATGTGCCTGTGTGTGGGTGCATCTGTGCCTGTGTTTGTGTGCATGTGTATGTCTGCCTACACTGTGCTTGTTCAGACTTGGCAACAACAACAACAACAACAACAACAACAACAACAACAACAACAACAACAACAACAACAACAACAACCGAGAAGATAAATGAAAGGTATCCATGGGAATCCAAATTAAAAGCAATATTAGTCGCTCCTACAAGAAGGGTATAACTCGGTGACATCTCCCTTATCGAAGCCATTTCTATAGGGCATGATGAGGGGAATTACGGAACTGCCAGCAGCTGATTAGCAGATAGCTGCCCCTGCTGGGACATAATTCATTTCCGCTCCCCGTTTTCAGAATTCATTGTGTCATGTACCAAAGAAGTTTCTGTTTCTGAACGCATAGGAGGAGATATAAATAGGCGTGCTGTTTGAGGCAGTCGACGATACAGATGTTTGAAAACGGCGAATGCACCGCACCTGATTCGTCAGATCAACAGCCATTACACGGCGTGTGTTAGTATGTCAAGCCTTTGCTTTGATCCAATGCACTTTGCCATACTCTTTGTAAACGTAACTTCAGGCATTTGTGGACTGCAATAGCCCTTGAAGCTAGTACTTTTCCGGCGCTGTGTCGGTGGTGGTGGTGGTGCTGTTGCTAGCCTGATAATCATCCTGAATTTCTATTTCGTTTCACTTCATAAATCGGTTTGAGGTTTCTTCCCTCTGAGCCGTTTTCAGAGACTGGACGGGGGTCGCTTCCTCCTAAACCAATCCATACGGATAGCGGTTCCACAAGTGACATTTTTCTCCGTTGTTGATTTTTGAGCCGACATTTCACCAATGTATTAATCATTCATAGGCGTTAGCGGGGCCGGGGGGGGGTGTGGAGGACAAAACAAACTAAAGATCTTACCAGACACACAGCTTACCCCCACCGGTCCTCTGCTATGGTTGAGTGGTTGAGTGGTGAGTTAGTGGTATCCTCTCCACCTCTGGCTGAGGACAGACTGGTCTCTATGCAGGTGAGGCTGATCACCAAACCTGCAGCAGCTTTATGGAATAGAATTGAAGCTGTGTCCCAAACGCTTCCTATTCAGGCAGCATTCGGAGGAAGGGAGGCATCAAGTCTCAATCGAATATTTACCAAAAAAATGCTGCCTGCTGAGCTGCCGCCTACGGCTAGGCGGGTTTTGAAGAGGTATCATTCCTTGGTCAAGATATCCCACAATCCCGTGTGCCCGCTCCACTGCTCCGATAATGAGAAAAACAATGGTGAGCAACAGCCCCGATGTTACATTACGTTATATTTTGTTTTTTACCTCCGATTTTTTTCGACCAAGACAGTTTTAGTCACTGAACATCAATTCTATTTAAATGTATAATGCTTATTTAAGAAATGTGTGACGACTTAAGTTAGTAGTATAACCGTTGTAACTAACGGACGCAACAGCGACATCATGACATCATGTCCATCTCAATCCAGACTCCTTTACAGGTAACTTCAAAGGATACTGCCTCACTAGACAGCAAGGCAGCAGGCAGCTGCCTTTGGTTCGGGACACAGCCTTTCAATGACCTCACCTGAGTTCCCCGCTGTGGGGGAACCCATGCTGTCCAAAGTGCTTAAGTGGAGGGCCTTGGTAGCCTGGTCACTCTCTACTGGTCCTTCTAGATAACATTCAAGGTGTTGCAGATGGTGGTCCAAAGGAAGTTGAAGCTACTTGCATGTAAAATATGGATAGGATGGCACTTTATTAATCCCGGAGAGGGTGAAACAGTAAAAAGTACAGGACAGTAGTAGAAACAAGAAGTTAAAACATTTAAATAAGTAAAAAATTACAAAAAATGAATGCTGAAAATATATCTAGATACGTAGTAATGTTCGGGTTTTACAGATCCGTCAGTGTCCGTCATTGTTTTTTAAATGAATGTGGCCAAACAGAACAGAACATAGTTGATGGGAATTGACTATAGGCGAATACACTATACACTAACCACTTCTGTAGGGAAGAAATTAAATACACATATAACCGGATGATACGTAATACAATTATTGTGCACAACAAGTATTGTGGAAGCAAATAACCGCGATACTCACATGAATCGTATTTTCCCCCATCCCAAGCTTCAATGTGTGCTAATATGCCAAAATGAAGCTGTATTTATTAAATCCATGTATCACATCATGCAAATCTATGGCTTTTTACAATCCATTTGGGACATTTGTGATTCGACAATATTTGAAAATAGTCAAATCAAAACTTGCAGTGAACATTGAATCAAAACATGTGTTGTATTCCTGTGGCTTAAAGCGGCTCTAGGTGCCAATTGTCCCCATACTCAGGTCAGGTATAAGTGAGTCAAATGGTCTGTGAAAATATACATCACGCTGGCTAAATAGGAGATAAACTATTATTTTTGCCGCTCCCTATAGCCTGTGACCAATCAGGCAAGCTCTGAGGCCACTACTGCCTGTTGGCGTAGGTGGTGTCCGCGCAATGGGACTCGGGCGTGGGCGGTGACGTCAAGGAGGGGGTGGCGTTTGTTTGTTGTATATAGTCCAATAAATGTTTCATTCAAGCTCTTGGTCAACTAGCAGAGTTACCTTGAGCCGCAAGGGAAAGAGAGTGAAGCTGGACTAAAAACCTATACGTGATGCATATTAAAAAACGCCAATGTTTTTCGTGGAATAAAAATTAAATGCCGTAGAAAATGTGAAAACACATAATGCTGAAGTAGCCTGACAAAGAGGGTTGAGAGGACATAAAAGATCACACTTGGTCTCAGTCTGAGAGTCTGAGGGGAAATGAACGTACATTTGATTATTTTCCAGTGCAATTAAATACAAGCCGTTTGGTTTTGTTAACTGCACTGAAGTGAAGAATGACCCAGTCTCGGGGATATTTGGTTGTGTTTCATGTGCAGTATGGCTACTGGAGCAGGGATGAAGATGCATGGGGGGCCTGCGGAGGGGGGGAGGACAAGGCTCATTAACACAATACAGATGCAGCCTTGGGACTTGTTATGGATCCCGATGCATAGTTTGTACAATTATCCATTAGGTAGGGTGCCCTAAGGAAGCCAGACTCAGCCAGCCCAGGACGATGGAAGATGTGGGATTCCCAGTCCCAATAACTTTTTTATTAAATAGTCGCCCCGTATGTCTCTTTAAAAAGAAAAAGAGAAAAAGGTAATAATTGGGTCAGGTAAAATAGGCCATTGGGTTTTCTGTAGCAGGGAACGCACATATGCTCCGGTCCTGCTGGTTCCATCCTCATGTCCTCTTGGTTACAGTGTCCTTGAGCAAGAGACCGGAAGCCTGTACAGATCCCAAAGAGCTTCTTGTCACCTTGCATGGTTGAAACAATTGGTGTGTGAATGTGAGGCATAAATGCTCTTTGAACAGCCCCAGTGGCCATTAAAATAAAAATAAAAAAAGCGCTATATGTAGTCGGTGATCATTTAACCTCCAAACCTCATCTGTTTTTGTGAGTTACACTTTTGTGAATTATACCCTGATATCAAATGTCTAATTTTCGCCATGAGACCCTGGCTATTTTATTTTATGTTATTTGGGTTGTTGGGATTTGGTGGTGCTAGGGAAGATATTAAATAGGTTGGAGGTGCCCTTGGATCAGTATATCACCGATCACGCTTTTAATTCTATTAAAAGGATCGTTAAAGGGGGTCAAAATTGAAGCTCTGTGGTTTTGGAGCTGCAGATGTGATATATCTATTCTCTTAAAGGTCACTATTACCCAGGGGACTAATTAATGGGAGACAACCTCTTCTCTATGCTAGAATATATAAAACATCCCTGTTTAAAAACGGGTTAATTAACAGCTCATCTACTATAGACAATGGCAGGTCAAGGACAAGCAAAACAAAGTTTTATGAAAAGGGAAAAATCTAAAATATATACAATTATTTGTGTATGGTTAAAATAGGGTAATGGACATGTGTGTGTGTGTGTGTGCGTGCGTACATGCACGTTTGTGTGTGTGTATGCAGAAAAAGAGAGAGAGAAAGGGACTTTGTATAATTCACCCATTGGGTCTTTGCAATGGCATTATGGCCATGCTTCGTGGAATCCCATTTACGTCATGAAGAGAAAAAAATAACTAGTTCTCATTTTGTCCTCTGTCTCCATTTCCCTATGTGACTATCCTCTTTTTTTTACACTCTTGATCTCTATCTGCCTGTGTAGCCATAGGTCTCTTGGCTCTTTAGGCTGTGATTCCCCATGCGTTAGAGAGAGAGAGAGAGAGAGAGAGGGAGAGAGGGAGGGAGAGGGAGAGAGAAAGAGAGGGATGAAAAGAGGGCATCAGAACATTACCAAAACTCACTGGAGCAAGACATTGAAGGAGGAGAAATCCCAACCGACTTCATAGAGACACTTTGCCGGGGCCAAGGTAAAGTGTTGGTATCCCATGATGCTTTGCTCCAAGGCCCAAAGTGCTGATCCGTGACCTTGGTTCATTTCTCCTCAGAAAGTGAGTAGACTAATAGATGTGCTCCAGTGTGGCAGGTATAAAATAACATTGCGGGAGCCCAGGTCTTGGGGGCGTTCAGAGCGGGAAAAGGACTCCAGATAGGGGTGATGAGAACAGGATTAAATATACTTCAAAGTGTAAGTGAACCCGCTGTTTCAGCTCCAAGTGGAACACTGTAAAAAGTGTGTGAGTCCTGGGGAGGAGGTGTTATCCCCATGGTTACGACCTATGCCAACTTTGCAATACTTTTTCTTAAGCCAGTACATGCCGTTGAGTACGAGCGTCACAACGTGTGATATTGAAAGGATGAAATGCGCCACACACCATGGTGTTATACTATAATTGTTATACTATAAAAGAAAATGAGACATGAGTTCGGAGCGGAACAGAATGTTGGCGAAAGCGACAAAATGGCAAAGATTACTATGTTGAAGATCATAGAAGACATGCCAAGACGTTTAAAAAGAAAAAGAAAAGCCAGCGGGTTCACTGGCACTATTTAAAGACCATGCATGTACAGTTAAGTGCTGTGGAGGTGTACATTCAATGGTCTCCGTGCAATTTAAATGGCAAGGTAAGCGGACTAGTATAGGAATCATCTGGGAAGTATATATTGGCTGTTGCGGATGTGGGCAGATTCTGGGGTTATAATAACGCTCCGGGTGAATATGTAATAAACGACGTTATTGGAAAATAATCTGCGACGGGGGTGGTGATGTGGCCGAGACAAATGTGAGGTGGCCTGCCACCGCCGGAGTAAATAATGCACACCCTGGGAACGTAATTGACCGTCGGTATCAAGTATTTAACAATGCTGTGGCATAATGACTATTATACCTAACACTAGTATGCTCTGTTCATGTCATGCCAGCAGAAGGAAATCTGAATATTCATTCTCTGGCTTTCCGGCTGAATGTATTATATATTTATGTATGTAATGTTGACAATAGACAATTACAAACTCACTGTGATATTTATTTGTATTTTTTATGTCATAACCTTTATGTCATGCTTTTTTAAATAGATTTTTTGAAAAGCATTTTTATGATATAGAAAATACATTGCACTAGAATTGTATTTTTTATTCATTATCTTCTTTGGTTACTGTGGTCCTACTTCAAAATCTTTCAAAATGACTTATTTACTCGTATGTCATCGTAGATATTCTTGACATGTTGAGATGAGATGATGTCTTCCTCGGTTTTAACCATTTCAAGAAGTCAAACTCAATATGTCAGCACACTGTGGGTGTGTGTGTGTGTGTGTGTGTGCGCATTTTTGTACACGTACATAACCGGTCATATTTGTTGTACTGTATTCTGCTGGACTGACAAATTGTTGACACACACACACTGCACAAACTGTCTTTTTCACATTTCCTGCTCTGTCCAGATGTACAACAAGGAAACTATCAACGGAAAGATGATGGCTGGAGAACCACTTTCTTTATCTCGTTTTCTCTGTTAAAGTGTGTTCATGTGATGGAGAGACTCACTGTCATATATATATTCTTTTTACATCTGTTCAAAATCTGTTAACATAGCTTTGACAGGGCATATTTGGCAGGCCACTCCTCTCTAAAGTTTGCAGATCTGGCGGTGCCTCTTTCTTCCCCTCTTAATCTCCCTCCTTCCCTTCCTTTTCCTGTCACAAACACCCTTCTTCTATTAGTCTTGCTCTCTTGGTCCAACAGATAGGGATTTGTGCTTGTCTCTTGAATGCTCCTCGAAGCTTTAATTAGAAACACACTAACCTCATTCTCTCCTCACATAGTGGATTGCCTAACTATATCAGACGTTACTCAAATAGTTTATTTTTCATTATCTTCCCTCTCTCTCCGTATCTCTTTATCTCAGCCTTTCTCACTCTTGCTCTGCCTCTTGTTACCTGGTTCTCTCTCTCTCTCTCTCTCTCTCTCTCTCTCTCTCTCTCTCTCTCTCTCTCTTTTTTTCCGTGAGTGTGTGTGTATGTGTGTGCACACACACACACATGTGTGTGTTTATTTTTCCTTCTCACTCAGGCACAAATATATGCAAATTGAGTACTTCTGTCGGAGTAAGTGCCAACGTATCGCAGCTGTCTGCTACAGCTAGCATTGTGTTGTATTTCTTTAAGAGCTACTGCCAGCATTAAAAAACCCAACAGGTCTATTTATCACGTTCTATAGAAGCTGGCATTCATGAAACGAGATCCACAGAGTTGTTGCCAAGCGTTAGCCAAGACAACTGTGTTATTTGAGTGTTTAAAAGATTATTATTATGGCTTTTCTACATGATGACGGGGTGCAACATGGAGGCTAAGAGAAGAAAGAGGGAGATTGCACGATGTGGAGGAAACGGCGGCGGAGGAGGAGGTCGGAAATTTTCATAAATAATATAAAATTGCATGTACAGTGTAGTATGCGTAACGCTATCTCGTGTATTGAGCCAAATATACCTACCCCAGCGTAGCAGGATCAGCTACACAGGGATGCTACCGGGTTCGATGGAAGCAAACAGGCTTATTTACAATATATCTTTTATTCAGCGAGTGTGGTGTGCACAGAGTACCACAAACTCCTCTAAAGCACGTACATCCCAAAACATCACGCACAAGTCTGTCACACCGGGTCGCACTCTCCACGACCTACAGGACCTGTGGACGCCACCTCACTTGTAAAGGTGCGTTCAGGTGACACGCGTCAAGACGCCTCACTCCATTGTGTTCCTATGGGGAAAGCGGTGTGGCTATTCCCTGGGAGGGGGCATGCGTGACCCAGGCCCACCAATAGATTTGCAGCACAGTCCCAGCGACGCGTACCGTGTCCCGCTGCGCTGCGTCTAACGTGAATGCACCTTAAGCACAACATACCATCAGTAGGTGTATCCCGCTTTCTCATCAGGCTCCCCCCCCCCCCCCCTCCCCCCTCCTCCCCCGCTCCTTGCTCCCCCCGCCCCCCCTCCCCCCCCCCCCCCCTGTAGCCCCCCCTCCTCCCCCCATCCAGTCTTTCTCCCTGCTTTGATTCTGGGTGGTCCTTTTGATGAGGAGTGTCCGTGTTTTTGTTTCCTTTCTTTTCTTTTTTCTTTTTTTTCTTTCTCCTCTTTGCTTAAATAGCCTAATAGCCCGGTTGCCGTACAGTTAAACATGGAAATCCAAATACCAATAAACAAGCTCCTGACGACATTCTTGTTGTTTTATTTTTCCATAAGGCCCGCGCTATAAGCGAGTTAACGAGTTCACGTCTGTGGCCCCCCCCCTGCGCAAACGGCGCGCAGACATTTAGTCAACAGCGAAGGAGTTGAAGATACGGATCTGGTAAGTGCTCTGTAATGGCCACTAATTGCTTCCGTGAGTAAAACAGGAGATGTGTGTTTCCAAGGGCCCTTAACGGGCCAATTGGTAGGGGGGGGGGGGTTGTCCCGCGCGGCGGCGGTCACAGGGGTCAACTCCCTGCGGCCTGCGCGCGGGCGGGGCCCCTCGGTGTGGAGCCCCCCCCCCCCCAGCGCTGCGATGCGCCAGATAAGTTGTGCTTGTAAGCAAGGCTTTGTGCGTCCCAATCGATGCGACCCCGCGGTAACACAGAGATCCCTGTTTGTTTCTCTGACAGGGCTAGTGAAGCGGCGAGAAGGTCGAACACACGACCGTCCATTTTTTTTTTTAATGGACGGTCGTGTTTGACCTTCTTGACCTTGACATAGGCTTACGCACTGTTTTATTTAAATGTTGTATATTTTGTGATCATCCATACGTAGTGCAACTTTTTGTTTTAATTAACATAGACTAATATGGTACAATGGCCAGAGATGGACATATCCTTTTTTTTTTTGTTATTAGATTTGTAGGCATTTGTATAAGTGGGCCCAGAAGAGGAGAGGAGAGAGCAGCAGAGAGAGAGAGAGAGAGAGACGGGACCAAGAAGACCAAACAAAACAAAATGGAGAATCGCCGAGAACAGAAAAAGAGAAAAAGAGGAGAGGAGTCTGAGTGGAGCGCAGACTTGAGATCTGATAATCATCGCCTCCCATTCCCATGACGATGCTTCCTCATACCGTCCCGTCTGCGGCCGCAGTCATTACAGCTCGCGGTCGCTCTGATGCTTGTCAACGACCAGACATCCCCCATTCATAGTCTCTCTCTCTCCCCCTCTCCCTCTCTCTCCCTCTCTCTCTGTAAATAAATGCGTTTATGTAAACCAACCGAGGAGCTTTTCCGGGGGCTGTGAGGGCCCTTGGAAAGGTTATCAAAACAGCAGTACAGTGGGAACTGTAAACATCTTTATGTACAGTGCCCAGGCTGAGGGCCGTTTGCGTTGGCTCTATGCACTTCTGCACCACACTTCCTATAATAATAATCTAATAGGTTATAACCAAGTCATTTACAGTCACATGGTTGCCTTGTAGTGGTGAGAATCTCACCGCCGAGTCTTATCTCATCAACTGCTGCCAACGTTTGTTATTGTTTTTTTTACTTTTTTTTTGTACGTTGTGTCATTTTTTAAATTTTTTTTTTACAAGACATGGGTACAAGACATGGACATTTAAAGGAACGGACTTGGAAAATATAATATGATTATAATATTCATAAGTAATTAGTGTATAATCCCGTGAAAATAAGAATCGTTGTTGTTGTTTTCGTGACCTGAGAATGAGCCCGCCATGTTGCACCGCCATCTTTCTTCAGTAGCCCAGAACGGACAAACAGCTCTATAGAGAGGACACGTTTTTATATTTTTAACACCTAACAATCATAATCCATCTCACCTATCTCACTTGTAAGCTATGACCTATAGTTTTACAGACTAAATAACTAAATACCATTTATAAATCTATCAAGGAACCTTATCACTCGACATTAAAATAATTTTGGACTTACTGACACCTTACATGCCAGTGCAGGCCACCATACCTTCTCCTATGTTGTTGGAAAGGGAGAGGTGAGGAAGGGGGGGGGGGGGGGTATTAAATTGGTGGCAATCTGCAACATCACCACTAGATGCCACTAAGTCCTACACACTGCACCTTTAAACAAATACACATGCAAAATTAAATAAAACCACAGGAACAGTTCAATTTAAACCAACACGGTCTCACCCCTATTCGTCACATGGTGCCGTACCGTCATTCCACCCCGATGTCCATAATCGACGTTGAGGGTACCCCCTCTTCGTCACTTGATAACGTGTAGGGTCATCCGATAGATTTGAATGCAAATCCCTAATCTTTGGATTTTTACGAAAGGGGGTTAGCCATCCAGCGGCTCGCCTGGCACGGAAGTAGCATTCCAGGTGTTTGATTTTTGTATTAAATATATAGATATACACAACTTTGGGCTACGTATCGGGTCCACCTTCCGTCAAAATCCAGAGATGAGGGATTTGCATTCAAATCTATCGGATCAAGGGCGGTTCTAGGATCAGACCTTTGGGGGGGCTCAGAGGGGCTGTGAGGGAAAGAGAAATCACGTATGTGAGAGAAT
>JAOPJI010000060.1:7627078-7637773 GCA_027122695.1 Merluccius productus
ATTAAGGTGACGGTGATGCAGGGTTGCCAGCTTCACGGTTTTCTCGCCAAATTGGGCTGTTTTGAAAACGGAGTCGCAGGTGTAAACCATGTGTCTTAAAAAACTTCTGGTGATTGCATTTACGCTTCAAAAATCATAAAAGTAGTGTTCATTGGTAAAGATGATCTTGCTTAACAAAACGTGTAAGTATCATAAACTTCTGTTTGCCACAGAGCTTATTTTCTGCAATAATGCAAAATCCAATGGAAAAAAACCCATTGGCTTGTTGTCAAGGGAACCCAGGGTGACGCTCACTTCCGGGTTGGCCTACAAAAACACGTCACCCCTGCACCACACTATTCCTAATAACTAACCAATAGGACGGATGCCCACATCGTCCATTAGAGCCGTGGTCAGGTTAATACAGGAGTGAATGGGCTGCTGGAGCACCCGCTCTGAACGTCAAATGTCGCTGGAGACGGCATCACATTGTAGTGAATTGAACCCCTTCTCCGTAGACGATGTCAAAGGGTATTTTTCCGTCAGTGACTGACGCTAAAGTGCCCTTACTAGCTTAGTCGCTATTTGACGTTCTGGGAGTGAGACTGTGTTGGATATTACGTGCTGGTTTTGTTTACCTACCACGTTGCTATGCCTCGCTGGTTGAAATGGATGAAAAGGTTAGAGACACAACCAAGTAAAACAAAGTCAACGTAGGCTCACCATCGATTATAAAAAATATCCCACCTTAATGAAGGCATGATTTAAGCCTACAGTAAATACGCAGTCCTGTAACTCCTGTAATTATTTAATTTTAATGTAGCCAAAAGTTATAGATATTTAATTTAAAAAAAGTAAATAATCTGAAACCCTGCTTCCTGCTTGCGCAGGCGAGCTGCTGGACTACCTTCTGTCAAAATCCAGAGATGAGGGATTTGCATTCAAATCTATTGGATGACCCTATACGTAGCCCAAAGTTGTGTATATCTTATCTATATATTTAATACAAAAGTCAAATGCCTGGAACGCTACTTCCGTGCCAGGCGAGCCGCTGGATGGCTAACCCCCTTTCGTCAAAATCCAAAGATGAGGGATTTGCATTCTAATCTATCGGATGACCCTACACGTTATCAAGTGGCGAAGAGGGGGTACCCTCAATGTCGATTATGGATATCAGTACGGCGCCATGTGACGAATAGGGGTGAGACCGTGTTGTTTAAACACACCTCAGGTCTTACTAATGGTCTGAAGTGAATACCCCAGGCATCACTGTGTTGCACAAAATGTGTGCTGGAGAATCTCCAGCACAAATGTATTCATGATACAGGAAGTTGACGCGTATTTCAGACTGTTCTGTACATTTCGTTTTATTGCACTTTTACCATGATGCAAAGAAATGCCACAGAGACAGTGAGTTCAATTAGAAAAACAACAGAAGCCTTTGAGACAGCAGAGACGTTCTCAGTGTTCATCCATAGCCTCTCTCTCTCTCTCGCACGCACACACACACACACACACACACACACACACACACACACGCGCGCACACACGCACACGCACGCACGCAGGCACACGCATACACACACACACACACACCGTACCGACATGGGAACCATGAAAACGTATGTATGGAAGAGACGGTATCAGCGTACACATAGCTATATAAGCAGACCTCTGGGACTATGTCTTCACATCCTCAAAACCCTTTTGTTCAATAAATCACACATTCAAGTATTTCTATCATTGCACAGGCACTAGATTTTCCTACTGTATATATTAACTTTCACCCGGTAACTGCACCTTCCACTGTGTTTTAGCTTTTCCCTTTAGTCTGTCAGGAAGAAATCATCAATATTTATCCCAGTTGTTTTTTTAATCTCTCCATAACACCAACATTTGGACACCAAACATACTTTTATAAAATTAACAAATATACTCCCCAAAAAAAACTTAAAAAACGAACAAAATATATAAAATTATGAAAATCAATGTCACATTTGGCATTTCGGTACCACAATCTCGCTGATCTTACTTCTCACATAACCTGGAAATAAAAATACAAATTACATTTGAGAAACAAATTAAATCTTGTAAACACAACTGATGTAAACACGTTGGCGAGCAACCGCATGTCAGTATAATTAGAATAGCAGATATGCGTTGTTGTTTTGGACAAGGTATGGTTACCGGTTTAATTGGAAATGAGAAATGGAAAAAAAACAAAAGCCACAATCTTTGATGTATGTGGACTTTGAGGAGGCGGTCGTCTTCAGTAGTCCAGATGTACTGTGAACACCTGGGATTTACCCAATTTTTTACCCAATAATCAATCCCAACACGATAAATAGGTGTTTGACGTTTTGTATCCCTAATTTTAAATAATAAATATGAACTACAATAAATAATCTCCCAAGGGCAGTGAACATTTGACAGGAAAATAACACTTTTAACAATCCAGGAGTAAACCGGCACTCCAATCTAATATTTGTATCCCAACTGCCAAAGAAAATAAAACAATGTAAGTAAAATAGCTTGATAATAAAAATAATCTTGTGCAAAAAAAAATCAAAATAATAAACATTTGGCAGAAAAGCAACACAATATTTTTTTTTTACCAATGACCAAATGTTTTTTATCTCTTAAAATTACCATCCAACTGAAACACTTCGGAGGGGCCGTACAACAACACATTAAACACATATCTCAGTTTTCTTTTTTTTAGGGGGGGGGGCGGTGAGTTGTGTATGCATGTGTGTGTGTGTGTATGTGTGTGTGTGTGTGTGTGTTTTTGTCCTTCAAATTCATTGAATTGTAACAGATCCTCATCCAGAGAAGGAGAATAACGTTGCTTCTCTCGCTTTCTGTCATACTTTCACGGTTTGGTAGCGCTGCTGTATGGGGGGCCGGTGGCAATAGCTAGCCTGCTACGCTAGCCTGCTACGCTAGCCTGCTACGCTAGTGTCAGAGTGAAGGAGGGCTTTTTTTTTTTTAAGGTGATGCAGTATGGTCCAATGCTGTGTATTTTGTCCAGTCCCTTCCCAACAGGGGCTCATACCAAACATCAGCAGCTTGTTCATCAAGTCATTACACTTTGTGTGTTCGTATGAGAGAGGCTGTCTCTCTCTCTCCTCTCTCTCTCTCTGTCTCTCTCTCTCTCTCTCTGTCTCTCTCCCTCTTCCAGCTTTTGGTTCCTTAGGACAGCCTTATCCGTAAGTTCAGCAAACTAGCACTCGTCCGTCCATATCGTTGTCGTCGTCGTCGTCCGTTACACAGCCTTAAGTTCAGTTAGACGGCGACCAGAGGAGGAAATAAAAGGTATATTCCCATATAGTCCCATATATCCTCCAGAAAGTTCAGCACCATCCAGCTTCCAGAGCCCCCAGGTGGCGGCCGCTCCTCTCCCCGGCCAGCTACCTCTGTCTGGGGGATGTGTGAGCTGGCTCCCCCTGGAGGTCGTCGGCCACCACGTTGCTGTAGCCTTCCTTCTCGATGCAGTCGGCCAGAACGTTCAGCACCTGCAGAACACAGACCCAGGGACCAGGGTGTCACCGATCAGCAACATAGTCAAAGGGGTTAGTGAGCCTCGCTCTATATCTATTTTCGATGGAGATCACATGAGGGATTTGTTTAAGGGTTAGGGTTGCAGCCTCTGGGGGTCAAGGGTCAGTTACATGGACCGGGTCTCTACTGGAAACCAACTAGAACCATGACAAACTTGTTGCGGCCGACAAATCGTTTCGGATCCAGAAGAGGACTGATAACTAAAACGACTGCATCGTCTTCCCATTGTCTGGTAGCACTCCTTGGCCGACAGAACGAACGCAAACTCGGCCAGCGCCGGTGTACTAAACTTTTCCCTGCAGCAGACGGGAAGACGAGCTGAAACGTCCCGTCCTGACGCCGGCGTCCTACAGACGAAGTGTCTGTAAAGGTCTAAAATCAAACCTGTGTACTAGGCTGGCCGCTGTAGAAAGACATTAGATAAAATCGTCCTCCATCTTGCCACTCTTGAATGAGTTTACAGTAACAATAAACAATAAACAAATAAACCCTAGTGGGACAATAAAGATTTGAACAAAACAGGAAACGCTGCGTAACTCCACCCCTCGCACTTCCTGGTTTCCGGCCCAGACTGCTGTGCTGTCTCCCCACATAAGTGCGGCTATATGGCATTGTCGAACTTCTGGAGCCGAGATTAGGGTTACGCTGACACTTACACAGGCACACAGGCACACAGGCACACACACAGGCACACACACACACACACACACACACACACACCTGGCGGAGGCGGCGGTCCATGGCGGCCAGGTGGGGCTGAATGAGGATAGGGGTGAGGTGGTCCCTCACCAGGGACTGGGCCATCATGGAGGACAGCAGGTATTCCTGCTTGGCCAGCAGCTGCAGACGCAGGTGGGTTGACCTCTTCACCCTGGGGGACAGAGGAACAGGGAGACAGGGGCGGAGCCGTTATGACCACAACTGCATCCATGTATCTGGACCTACGTTGAGTCTGGAGCTTCTTCGTGTAGCGTGTCTCTGCATGTTGTTTGGTCCTTAGTCCTTTTTTCTGTTTGTTGTTATGTGCAACCTCTTATCTATCTTCTTATTCTTCAATGAAGAACATTGAAGCTATTCTCCTTTTCTTAAGCTTCCTAAGCTTCCTTTCCTTTTTTTGGCCTCTTTTTTTCTTAATAAAAATTGTATGTTAAAACATACGTGTTGTTTGCATGTTCTGCAGATAAGGAAGAGCATTTTGGCATTGTTGCTGTGGGACACTATATACTGTACTACTACTACTACTACTTCTGAACCTGACAAGACACAAGGGGATGCGGGACACTATCGTAGGACACTATCGTAGGACACTATCGTAGGACACTATCGTAGGACACTATCGTAGGACACTATCGTAGGACACTATCGCTGTCAGCCGGTCTATTTGAGTCTCAGGCGGTTCAGGAGGAGAGGACAGTGCAAACGCTGAGCTGCTGACCTGCAACACTGGATCAACGGCACCAGGATGGAGACCTCATCGTGAGAATGCTTTCCGAACCTGCGAAGGAGGAGGAGGACGTGGATATGAATTGCAGTATAGGTATAAGGATTTTGCTCTGTTTTTGAATGATAATCCTCTATGTCTACAGCGAGTGATTCTGCAAGAATGTTAATGTCAAATCTGCAACTGTTTTTCTAATGCTTTAATGTTTCTAATACTTTTTATGTTCGTTAGTACAGCTGCGTACTAGGTAGTGCCATGTGTGACCTTTCTGCCCTCTGCTGGACAGATTGGGAATTGAACATCTTCTTAATTCACCCAATTTACCCAAAAAGTAAATTTCACATTTTAACTGATGAAGATATCGACATAACAGCGCCCCCTACCCTCTGCCGTTGTCCAGGTGGATGATGAAGGTCTCATTTCCAAATTTATCAAACGTCTCATAATGGTGGCGGTCCATGTTCCCTGCAAATACAAGATACTGTCACTGTGACTGACAGTAACTACGTGCGTGCGTGTGTGTGTGTGTGTGTGGGTGTGTGTGTGTGTGTCTCATTGTTTCACACATTCTCAGAGCCCACCCACCCATGAGGAAGTCGAACACGGTCATGTCCATGACGTCCAGCAGCCGCGTCCCGCTGTCGTACGGGGGCGTCTGTTTGACCTCCTCGCAGTAGTCGGGGTCAACCTCCCACCTGAAAACAACATGGCGGCAGACAGGGAGTTTAGCACCTCATCGCTTTCTGACATCCAAAATAAACGCCATGTTTTCTTTACTATGGTGGTTTGTTACAAATAATCATTAGTTGTTTTTCACAACTAGAGATAGTTGTGAAAAAATCTTAAAATAATCGAATAATTGAAATAATTGAAAATAAATACCAATGCAAAACAATGTGACAGTAATGACAGTTGGTCTTGGTCAGAAATTTGATATAGTGCCTTTTCCATGATTTACAAAAGTTAATTATTACCGCATTTCAAATAAATTACATTAAAAATGTCCCAATAAAATAAAATAAAAACTCATAACAGCGCATACTCGATTATAGAGGCAATGATTATGCTTATAAGCATCTATTTGAAATAAATAAATAAACAAATAAATAAATAAATAAATAAATAAATAAGTAAGTAAGCCGGGACTTACTCGGCCTTCTTGCGTTTGTGGTAGGACCTCCTCCATGGGTTCTTCCAGGTCTTGCGCTTGGCCAGGGCCAGGTCCGGCAGGAAGGCGGCCAGGGACCCCTCGATCTGGTCCGGCTTCCCGCACAGCGCGTGCTCCGTGGAGCAGTAGTAGGAGCACTCCCCATAGAAGCAGATGTTGTTGGCTGTGGATCCGGGGAGGAAAGTGTGATTTTTGACAAGAGGAAAAGAAAAAAAAAGAGAAGAGAAGGGGTTTCCTACTCCCGACATAATTGCAGGAGAATCGTTCAAACGCTGAAGTAGAAGCAGATGTTGTTGGCTGTAAATAGAGGGTGAAATAATAGCGGGAGGGAAGAAAGTGTGACTGTCTTTTATGTTTCAGGGTGGAGTACTTCAGTGTTGTGGGGACTTCAATGTCACTCTTCACGTATTTGGACGTAAAAAAAATGAGACACTGAACTCATTGAAGGGACATTGGCGTTGTCCTAATTCGACCCTGCAAAAACAATAATAAACAAACGTATTTCTAATTCTAATTCTAAATTTTAATTTCTAATAAAAAAATGTACCTGGTGAGATGAAGAAGGTCCGCCACAGCTTCTTGTCTTTGGTGATGTCCTTGATCTCCTTGGTCATGTTGACCAGCCGGCCCGCGACCGGAGGCACGCGCCTGAAGTCCAGTATCCTGAAAAAGGCGACAAAACAAAACCCACACATTGGGAACGGTGGAATAACATACGCAAAACCGTGCTCAATAAAATAAAGCATTTTATTTCAAACGTATTCAACTGATCTCACGTTGTGTCTTGTTGGTGAAGTGCCTGGCCGACCGTTTTGGTTTTTCATGGCGGTATTTGGTATTTTATGGAGAGGGGAGACGGATGGGTGGTGTGGCGGTAAACGTCTCTTTCGGATCGAGGGCTCTAATGCTCTAATTCGACAGCTTCATGTGAAAATGACTCCTGGACGCGTGAGAAAAATCACAGACCACCCCAGATGGGACTCGAACCCACAATCCCTGGCTTAGGAGGCCAGTGCCTTATCCATTAGGCCACTGGGGCTGCACATGGCAGGTTGGGGGGGAGTGGGGGGCAACACATGGACGAACACAGATACTGAGCTTTAACATGTGCTTGCGGTAAATCACCAGAAGAGGGCAGTGTAGCGCAAGGGGACATTTTTGCTTTCTGCTATAAATGAATTTCATTGAACGGGGATGTTGAATTGAATATTGAACGTCAGGCCATTGTGATGTATGTATTGTAACTGTTTACAAGGCAGATTGCTTATTCATATGAATAGATATACAAGTTATAACCATCAGTGTGTTTGATGAAAGCAGACAACATAACGAGCGAACCAGAGGAATGCTTGAAGAGGGTTGTCTCCAACAATCAGCGTCCGGATGAAACACTGTCACTGCGAATTACATCCCGTCCGCCACTGTGTATGTGTGTGTGTCTATATATGTAGCCTATATGTGCACGTGTGTGTGTGTGTGTGTGTGTGCGCGTGCGTGTGTGTGCGTCATGCTTCGTTCCAGCCACGTGACGCAAACTATTGTCAGTACCACCTTAGTACAGCAGCAGCAGCACTTTAAAAATGCACCGCTCTGACAAAACCTAATGGCCAGAGCCTGCGGCCAGGAGACAAAAAAAAATAGGGAGAGAGAGAGAGAGAGAGAGAGAGAGAGAGAGAGAGAGAGAGAGAGAGAGATTTTCTGGGCTTAGTGGAGAGAAATGAGTGAGAGAGTGAGAGAGTGAGATAGAGAGAGAGAGAGAGAAATGGAGTTGATATAAAGAAAGAGATTGAGAGAGAGAGCGAGGGAGAGCGCGAGAGAGAGAAATTGAGTTGATGTAAAGAAAAAGATTGAGGGAACGGGAGAGAGAAGAGAGTTAAAGCAAGTAATGGACTATAAAAAAGGGGGAGAAGAGGAGAGTATAAATAAACTGGGAGACACGGTCACTTGGAGAGGAACGTCAACGTGTTTCAGGACGGCCCAAACTGACCCAAACTTTGTTTGTTATGAACCCAACGACAATTACAGCCGGTTTTGAATATTATGAAATCACGAGAGTGAGAGACAGGCAACACATGGAGCACTAGATACAAGATACAGACAGACAGGCAGCCAGGCAGCCAGACAGCCAGGCAGCCCGACAGAGAGACAGACAAGAACGTTCTGTCCTGCTGGGCCCGGGTGTGCTGCCATGCCAAAAGGAAATGTGGCAGCTTCAATCAAATTCCTCTCTCTCTCTCCCCCCCCCTCTCTCTCTCTCCCTCCCTCTCTCTCCCTATATCACTGCTGCGCTCTGATTCGTCCTCACCAAACGGCTATTTGTTCCCAAGGCAGATAAAAGCGAAGTAGGCTTTTTTAAATTGAACCACATAATTAATGACACGCAGAGAATTGTTCATAGCATGTTGGTGTGGGTATGCATGTGTGTGTGTGTGTGTGTGTGTGTGTGTGTGTGGGGGGGGGGGTTTGTGTGCATACATATCAATTAGGACACACAAGTCTGTGCGCTATGGAGTTTTGAAGAAAAAGCTATTGTGGGCGTTATGTGGGTGTGATTGTGTGTATTCATGTGTGTGTGTGTGTGTGTGTGTTTATGTTTATGATATTTGTATGTGTGTGGTAGGAGTATGTACATGTGTGAGTTGTGTGTGTGTGTGTGTGTGTGTGTGTGAGCATATAAAAAAGTCTATATCTATTTCTGTGCATAAAAGCATGTGTGTGGGTGCACATCTGTATGTGTGTGTGTGTATGTGTGTGTGTGTGTGTGTGTGTGTGTGTGTGTGTGTGTGTGTGTGTATGCATGCGTGTGTTTAAATGTGTGTTGGCGGGTCCGGGGTCCCCTGGGAGGTCAGTGTGGTCTGTGAGTCCCACACCGGCCCCAGTGGAGGAGACTTTAATTCAGAGCAGACTCAACATCCACCCTGCTGCTGCTGCAGCTGCTGCTGCTGCTGCAGCCTTATATTTAGACCTCCTCAGCTTTTGGTTTCCTCCGCTTCCCCTCTAACACACACACACACACACACACACGCCATGTGGATGTGAGTGTGTGTGTGTGTGTGTGTGTGTGTGTGTGTGTGTGTGTGAGACACTGCATCACAGATACGGGGGTGTGATAGCTGAAATAGAAGTAGCTTACTTGTCGAGCGGAGAACTAACTTTTCAACATGAAAAACAACCAATGGCCTTCGATGTGAATACAGGCGATGTCAGAGGTTTGCCCAATGGGTGCGGCGGCAGCATAGGTGGAGGAATTGCTATTTCTTACTTTGTGCCTGAATAACGTCTGTCCCGCCTCCGTTCATAACAGCTGGATAAATGGGGTTAGGGTTTTCGGTTTCCCATATGAATATGAAACCCTAACCCTAATATGAAACCCTAACCCTAATATGAAACCCTAACCCTAACCCTAATATGAAATCCTAACCCTAATGTGAAACCCTAACCCTAATATGAAACTCTAACCCTAATATGAAACCCTAACCCTAATATGAAACCCCAACCCTAATATGAAACCCTAACCCTAACCCTAATATGAAACCCCAACCCTAATGTGAAACCCTAACCTTAAATGAAACCCTAACCCTAATATGAAACCCTAACCCTAATATGAAACCCCAACCCTAATATGAAACCCCAACCCTAATATGAAACCCCAACCCTAATATGAAACCCTAACCCTAATATGAAACCCCAACCCTAATATGAAACCCCAACCCTAATATGAAATGGGGACCGGGTTAGAAGTAAAAGTATCAAGAATGTCCCCTTATCTCATTGGTCTCTGCAACACTTGATTTGACAAATATAATAATAACAATAATAATAATAATAATAACAATAATAATAATAATAATAATATTATTATTATTATTATTATTATTATTAATAATAATAATAATACAAACAATAGCAGAATAACGGTGCATCCAACACCAAGAAACACGACACCTGGTTAGGAGGACCACATTATTTATACTTATTAGGGTAAAACCCTGAGTTATGAAAATCACATCTCTATACAAAACTGCACTGCCCTAAAATACATTGTTTAAAACTGGGCACAGTTGTAAAAGGTGAGGCTCTTGTGGTCCCAATAAGCCCAATCATTTAATTTGGTTATTTCTTGGTAAAAGCTTGCCAATTCAAAGTAATGAGACTCACTGTTGGCAAGCCATAGAGGTGTAACACTATTTCTATTTGTCGTAACCAAAGCAACCATGTAGCTTTAGCATTGGTGGGATATTTGGTGATAACTGTCAAAATGTGGCTTCTCACAGACAAGAGGGGTGAGGACAAGAGACACGGTGTCAGTTCATGGCAAGGTGAGCGACGATTGACACCATTGGCTGCTTAGGGCGCACTCACACTAGTGCCGTTTGCCTGTTCCGTGCTGGAGCACGATTCCCCCTCCCCATTCCCCCCGCTAGGCCCGTGATCACACTGCTCCCAAAGGCCGTGGCCTGGGCACGATAGCTCCTTCATACATACGTCATCACGTCGTAATACGATAAATACGTCATCACCAAGCGTCCTCGCCGCCATAACAACA
>JAOPJI010000060.1:7884790-7908402 GCA_027122695.1 Merluccius productus
CACACATACACACACACATACACATACATACACATACACATACACATACACATACATACACATACACATACATACACACACATGCATAGACACAAACACACACACACACACACACACACACACACACACATACACACACACATACACATACACACACACACATACACATACACACACATACACATACACACACACACACACACACACACACATGATGTGTAAGTGTGTGAAAGTGAGTTGGGAGTGAACTGCGAGAGATCAACAGATTCCTGGAATCCGCTTCTGTTCTGTTTTTGATAATCTGGTGATGAAGGCTTTTCACGACGAGGATAAATACAAACAAACAACATTAGGAGGAGGAGGAGGCCATACAAAGTCCAGGTGAACTCTGAATACAATAGAATTGTATTTGATTTGTGTATTCTTGTGGGTAGACATACATGTGTGCGTTGAATCTGTGTCACACTGTATGTGTCTTTAGTTATGCACACTTCACACCAACTCAAGTTATGTGGATCCTGAGTTGGAACTCAACTTTGAATAAGCAACTAGAGAGACATTGATGACATTTCAGTCTCCAGGCCATATAAGGAAATAATGCACTATAAATAAATATACCTTTTTTTTCCATTTTGCCTTATCTTGGATCTATTATCCTGGCCCAATGTGCTATAACTAAAGTGTCATTCTGGTGCTTTTGGTCTCCAGGAGTGGACTAGAGCAAGACGACATGAGGATCTTGTACAAGTATCTGACCACATCCCTCTTTCCCAGGCATTCTGAACCAGAGGTAAGAGGATGGGGTCAGGGGAAGTCATGTGACCTGCAGTCAGCAGTATATTGTTGCTGTCGGCCAGAAACCTTGTATGTCCGTAAAAAATGGTCAACCCTTTACGTCTGTCTGTGGGTTTTACAAATTTAACCGATGGACAATATTAAAAAGAGCTTGACAGATTTGAGGTTTATACAAAGTTTATGGTAACTCCATAGCTCCACCCCGCCTCCTCTCCACTCACCTGTAGAAGAATACACAGCAGTAGGAGGCAGTTGTTTTGGAGATTTAAACTAGTACAGCCTTTTCTTTACTCAAGAAACACTAAGTCTATAAAGGCTAATATTTTATGTATTTGAGTCCTGAGACATGGTAGCGTAGAAGAGTGCAGGCAATTCATGGTAGGTTGGAGTGCAGTTTAGTCTAGCGTTTGCTGTCCGTCTTCAGTAGCCTGTTCATATAAGCTGACCATATATTTTTTTTAAACTGGGACATTTCCAGGGACATGCCACCAGAAACGGGGACTGTCCCCGGTATCTGACCATATATAAAAACACAATACCAACTTTGACTACACGCGTTCAATTATTTTAAAAACTGTTTGTTTGTTTTTTTCCTGCAAAGTAACGGTTTTGGACATACAAGGTTTCCGCCCAACAGCAATGATGTGTAGCACTTGACCATAAACCAATTAATCAACTTAAAAAGAAAAGTACACATGCAGTGTAAAAAAAAGTTAGTTTGACTCCATTTTATAACCAACCCCTTTAAAACCTAAACTCCATCTTTTCTCTGGTCCTACTCTCTCCAGCTGGCAGGCAGGGACTCTTCTCTGAGGCCGGAGGTTGCCGGGAACCTGCTGCACTATGGACGGTAAGTCCTATCCAACCCTCTCCTCCTGGTTGAACAGCCCCACTATTGGTTCTCTGTGTCTGGGAAGGAATCCCCCAGAGATGTGGGCATGTACCTACTACTGCTCCATGGGTTTTGACTGCCGATGGTGACCCAGTTTGACTTGAAATCATAACAGTAAGGTATTGTTTATGCTGTGTCATTGATTACACTGCAAGAAATTGCATTCGAGCAACGTGGAAGCAATCCTTCTGATGTTACGACCTCAGCATCCGATGTCTTCCGTTTCCTGTGGTGCTTAATATGTTTCTGGGCCTGTGGTTTGGCCGTTTTCTCCTGAGAGGTTGCCAGGTTTGATAGTGGGTGGACTGATTCAGGGGAAGATATCCATGGTCATTTAACTGTAGGTGTAACTTGAAACGCACTAAAGGGTCTATAGATTAACCCGTTATTATGTTTTCTCATGAACAATACATTGAGTGCGTGTCATTGTTTGGTTAAGTCGAAATACTAATTCAGATTACCGGTAATTGTAGAAGCAGAGCACATTTTTTGGTTGTCTGTCTGAAAGTCTATAAGAGTGTGGGGTTGGGCTGTTTTGTGTTATATTACACTTTGATGTGGTTAGCAGGCAGGACTGCCTCCCAGGCAGTGCCTGAGTTTACTACCTACCAATTGACACGGACCGTCCTTGGCCTGAACTGCCCCCTGGTGGACGGGGGGTTCCCTATGCCCACATCAAATATATCTGAGATTAGCTAACAAAAATTGGTCAAATCAATCATGTTATTATGGCAGTTGTGAACTGTGATAGGTGTAACACACACACACACACACGCACACGCACACTCTATCTCTGTCCTCGGATTGTCCATTGATTATCTATTGATCATCCATTGTCCTCCACAGGTTCCTGACGGGCCCTGCCAACCTAAAAGATCCAGAGGCCAAATTCAGATTCCCCAAAATATTTGTCCACACAGAGGACGGCTACGAGGAGCTGCATCTGATTGTGTACAAGGTGAGATTGGGCAGGTATTAGGGTTGTGTTCGGGGACACACAGTCAATTTAATCTCTGGCTTCAACCTTCAGCCCTGTGTTTTTTAATGCTTTAAACCAGTGCGAGGGAGGTGCTAAAGTATTTTTAAAATATATTTTAAGTGGATGAGATTTCATAATCCGCAGTGACTTGAGGATTTGCCGTTCAGTCCATCCATCGCACATTTAGGACGAAGGGTTCCCGCTGCTTTACGAAATTGTATGGATTTCGAGGAATTAAGGGAATGGTGGAGTTTTAAAATAATGAGCGGTCTTTAGCAGGACCTGATGCAATTGCCATAAATGTAAATTGCGTCTGGTACCGTCACGTGTGTATTAAAATGCAAATGTTTATTTCCCTTCCAGGCGATGAGCGCAGCTGTTTGTTTCATGATCAGTGGTAGGCATCCATCCCCTACTACAGTGAACACAAATACAATTCTATTAAATTTAGACTTCACCTGGATCTTTTTACAATTCCTTTTTTAATTACTCACTCAATGAAAAAGTTTTTTTTTTTAAACATAAAATACCAGTTCCAATGCATAAAATAACTGTTCAATGTTTATTTTATTTATTAATTTCCCCCCACCCCACACTGTATGAAATGGGCTCACGACATCACCTTTTTGTCCTCTCCCAGCATCGGTAGAGCTGATCCGGGACTTCTGCGAGCGTCTGGACGCGCTGGTGGGTCCACAGCTCACCCTGTTGGCGTCGGACATCTGCGAGCAGTTCACCCTCAACCGGCGAATATCAGGGTCAGTGGAGGACAGCCTGCCATAGTGGCATAGAGACACCACCGCCTCTACTGTTACTATTCTACTATTTAGTTATTTAGCAGGCGCTTTTAGCCAAACACGACTTACCTTCAGATGCATGTCATTAGGAGCAGGTATAGGTCAGGCATCCAGATCAAAGCCTGTAGGCATCAACAATTCAATTATAAGTGGTTCAATTATATTGGACGGAATTTGACAAGGTGGATGCTAAGACTCGGTGTACGCCCTATTGGCGTTCCCTGTTTGATGAAGTTAATGAATTTCTCATAAGGTAAAAATGTAAATCAAATAGATTCATGTCCCATGCCACAGAGATGGTGAGCCGCCCCTCGGTGGATACCGCCGCTCTTATTAGTGTTTGGTTTCTTGCTCGGTCATTGAACAGGATAACAGACGAGACTAGGTTGCCATCTGATATTGCCTTGGCGGCACTGCTTTAGAAAGAGAGAGAGAGAGAGAGCGAGAGTGGGAGAGGTGGGGGCTGGTAACCCAATAACCGCCCAGGCTACCCACTCGAGACGCTGGCACACCTACGCTCTGTTTACCAGCACAGATCCATCTGAGATAAGCCCACGGCGGTAAACCGAGAGTGAAGTCTCCGGTCGGTGCGGCATGACGTCTTCCTTTTTTTTTTTTTTTTTTTAATCATGCTAGTGGAGGAGCCGGCACGAGGCCCTGCGTCCCACGCCATTCAGGAACCACGGACATGATTGATAAGCCAGCTGCTGACTAACACACACACACACACAGTCTGGGGTTAGAGAGTGAGAGGCGGTAATCGCCCTTATTAAGCGTGTCTGTGTAGAAAATGTATTAAAAAAACAACCTGTTGACATAGTTCCAGGTTTGTATGTCTGCTGTCACTCGCGTGTCTGTAGGATTAGCGAAAGCGCGTGCAAGCTTGTACCGTTTGTTTTGACATGATGTCCTCGCATATTTATGTCTGTGTCCTTCCACCCTTCAGGCCAGACAAGGAGCCTCAGTTCAAGTTCATCTACTTCAACCACATGAACCTGGCGGAGAAGAGCACCATCCACATGAGGAAGACGGCCAGCGTCTCCCTCACCTCCGTTCACCCTGACCTCATGAAGATCCTGGGGGACATCAACTGCGATTTCGCCAGGTAGATTTCTCCCCAAGGGACACCCTGTCTTCGATTGTTAAAGTGGAGAATTTGACAATTTACTATGATGAGACAGCGAAGCCGGTCATTATCGTGAAATTAACCCTGATGGGGATTATATAATTGATTTTAAAATGATTTTATTGCTTCCGCTAAAAAGACGGTCTGTTAGATTAGATTCTACAGTTGAAAATGGCATCCATAGCAACGTTCTGTTATTCGTAGCAGTGGTCTGCTATTCAGAAATAACAGACCGTAGAATGCTGTAATTTACCCATAAGAGAGAGGAGTATTCAGCGAAGCCCTGTAATATACAATACAATTTAGTTATTTCGCAGACACTTTTTGCTCAAGGATGCAACGGGTTGACTGTGGAGATTGGGGTACTTCAACACCAGAACCTCTTGGCTGGGAGTTAAACACCATTAATCATGTAATCATCTAATGAAAAAATCATTACAAGTATTTTTAACATTTAACATTTTTTAGGAGACTGTCCTGAATTGTTCTTTATTTTGTGACATTATCAGACCGGAACTATAGTGTCCTTGGCTCCAGTAAGGAAATAGTCCCAGCAATGAAATGTTCTCGTCCTGTGAGGCCATCACAAGACCTAAGGAGTCATGGGATAACCGCATTTTTTGTCTGTTTGTGGCATTCGGTTACTACATCTATTCTTAGAAAACACTACTACAGTATATCGTGACAGAATGACACGAGTGACATTTCACCAGTGGCTGTATTTGGTTTTTAATATATATATAGTACCACTTTTACCAGTTTTGTATGGAAAAGGAATATTAAAGATCATGTGTAAAAAACACTTGTAAACAATTAGTTGTTTTTTAATCTACCTTTTGCTGTAGTCCCCCTTTTTCCCACTTTTGCCATCCTCTCTTATCCCCACAGGGTTCTTTGTTTTACTGCTCCCCCAACCATGTTAATATCTAAAGGCTGATGGCAGACGAATTCAAATCTGGGTGAACGGGGCGTTTCACTGTCTTTCGCTTCATATTTTTTTTGACCAGTTATTTTGCTGGAGGCGGGGCTCTGCAAGCATCTGTAAAAAAGTGGTTTCAAATCGACACTTTCTAGACTGACCATTGTAGAAATATATTTATTAAAATCCGCTTCTGAAAGCTTAATCCACTTGCACGAATGACTTTCTCTTTGGTAAATATCCCCGTAATGAAACAGGAAAAAGGCGTAACTCCTCCCCTTCCAGGTTTGATTTCAAGCACAGGCTCTGTGCCGTCTCCCCCCGAACGTTCTGCTGTATAACATAGTAGAGACATACTCAATGCGTGTCTAGTGTGTTGGACTGACCGTATGCTTAACATGAACCTGTTCCTGTGCTGCATTTGTCCACTTGCCCTCCCAGAGTGGATGAGGATGAAGAGGTCATCGTCAAAGCCATGACAGACTATTGGGTTGTGGGGAAGAAATCGGACCAGAGAGAGCTGTACGTCATCCTCAACCAGAAGAATGCTAATCTGATCGAAGTTAACGGTAGGTTGTGGCATGAAAACACTCGACAACAATCACTCAATCCTTAAGCAATGTGGACAATTTGTGTTTGACTACTGCCACCACAACACGCAATCTGCCCCCCAGTAGCCTAATCTTCCCTATAATCTGCCTTTTTCCCCCTCTCCTTTTCATTCCCTCGCCGATCCCACTATAGAGGAAGTTAAGAGGCTTTGTGCGACACAGTTCAACAATATATTCTTCCTGGACTGAAGGGAGGGATTATGAAGATGCATTCAGTATGCGATGGAGAGGCTGTTGGGACAGGCGCAGTGAGCTGGGCCCATGGAGAGACTGGGCTCCGGAGACTTCTTAAAAACTGTCAGCATCACGACAGGTGCAGGGTAATGCAATAACTGTTGTAGAAAAAGAAAAAAAAAGGTTTTGACACTATTTTTTTTCCTCCAGGATTTGTATTGAACTTATTGAACGATTTTTTTTTTTTTGTAATTTATGTGTTAAATCTGAATTTTACTGTACATGGCCTTTAATTATTATTCTTTCCCCTTTAGTTTCTTTGTACATATGTGGTCCTGCATATAAGTTGATCAAATGTTCATTTTGATTTCATATGAATGAAGTTATTGGGTTCATCCGATTTCTATGTACTTTTATCAGTCCAAAATTTATTTAAAAATAAGAGGCACACAAAACGTGTTTCCTCTAAGCTCCATTGATGATTTTTTGTATAGTTTTAAAAGGAAATGGCATCATGTCAAAAGATATTGTGCTTTGTATAAAGCTGCCCTAACTTTAAATAAATTAAGAAATTTAGAATTTTATTCTGCGTACGACTTGTTTTATTGAGTACATATTCTATATACCAGAATATGTAGAAGAAACACACACCTTGCGACATTCCCGTGTATGTGAGCCCTTCTGTAGCCCCCATGAATTTACTTTTTTGTCATTTACCTGTCTCTGCAAATCTTTTTTTTGTTGTTTTTTTCCACATAGTAAGTAAACAATAATTCCTATAATAGGTTGTTTGTTTTTTTTAAACATACAAACAATAATAGCATTAAACATTGCACATGGCAAAAACAGTACAGTTAGATGGATGAAACTAAAAGAAAAAACCTACACATAGACAAACAAAAACAGGCTCCAAGGTGAATTACAAAATGAATTATGTTATTGCTACAGATTAGTATTGAGTAATCAAATGATTGAAGGATTGAAAAGGAAAAATAGAAAACACAATCAACAGCCAGCTTCGCCGAGGTACATTCTGGAACTGTAACATCTCTACATGGCCCAACAGGGGTTGCCATACATACTACGAAAAATGTAACCGTAGACCCACCGGTGTGTTTAAACTTTTCTAATTCGCTCAAATTAACATCTCTGATCCAAGTCACATGTGATGGAGGAGAGGATGACTTCCAACGAAGATCAGTCACCTAGCCAATAATGTCCAGAAGGCCACGCGGTCTGCTTTACTTTTTGGCAGGGCCGCTGTACCCGGAATTACTCCAAACAGTGCTGATGATGCAACTGGATCAAGGGAACCTGAATGATAAAAGTGTCAAAAAAATACTGGCTCATCTTCCCCCTCGCCGCTTACAAACAGTTCAAAATCCCGCTGCAAGGCTTCTGACAAGGTCCCGCAGATGATCCCATATTGAACCATGTAACACGTGACCTTGTTGGTTGTTTCTGTGTTTTAATTGTTGTATTTATTTTGGGAAGCAATCAACAGTCGTGCTAAAAGTCTGCCTACGTATTTATTCTACTCCAGCTGAAAGCTTCAAACAGTGACATTAAAATGTGTGAGAAATCACATGTTGTAATGCAGTCCCATTTCGTTATTACTAATTTAATATCAGACTGTACAAATATTCAACTGCATGTTTGGGTATGGTATTTTCGATGTATGTCATCATAAGTAGCCTATACCGTCCAGTAGGTGGCAGTAATGAACAGTGGCCAATGTAGCTGCATTTGCAACACTCACTGTTTAACATTTTTTGAGGAAAACTGCGTGACATATTGTCGCCCTGGTTTTTCTCTCTCTTGTTTGTCTTTTCTTTTCTGGATGCCTGGTTTTATTTTTGGGGAGGTATGGTGATGATGACCAGTGCCAGTGGCTCTCCACTCGTACTCATTACTGGGTTACATTATCGTTCACAACAACACTGGAGAGGGCCGGAGGACTGAACCATTTCATGTAAATAGGGGGGATGTCAATACAGAGACCGGTGGATGGTATGTTTTTTTGCCAAAAAAAATGTATGTTAATTAATGAATATCTAATGAATTATTATTTTAATCACCAAAATAAATGATGACTGTAATTAATATGATTAAAAAGTGAACTTTATGTTTAAAAATGTTTTTTGAGGGCCCCTATCAGTCAAGCGCCCATTGGAGTAGTCAGGCGCCGCCGGATCTCTGCGATTGGAGAATAGAATCAGATTGCTATAGCCAATCAGTAGTCGGCCTTTCGTCACGTGGTCTTGCCGCGCAGCCAATCGGCATCTAAAACAATTTTCAAAAACGGACCCGCCATGTTTGTTTCAGTCGTTGGTTAACAGTGTTGTTTTTCTCTGCGGATATTAAGGTGTTACAGGTAATAATGACCGTCTAAACCTATATTATTCAAATGTTCTGTCTAATGTAATGCCTGTTTATGAACTGAAGTGTAAAACTTCAATAGTTCGCCATAATGTTGTGAACTTGTGAGGATGTTTTATTACCAGTGAGTTGTTACTTAGAAACTTGTCCTTATGGACATCCTCGCTGTAGCGACACCGATATATATAGTGTTGTTTTACTGACAAATGTACTTAATGTAAGTCGCTTTGAAACAAAAGTGTTGTGCTAAAAATATATATAAATGCCCTAAATGTGCATACTGCAACTGCATAAACTTTAAGTAAGCAAACCTTGGATTCATTAGGTTAGCAGGAAACACAAGTAGTAAGTCCCAGTAAATATTTATATTTGGTAACCATTTACGAATACTTGGGGGGGGGGTTATTATATTATATATAAATGCCTATCATATTCTATCCATATATACAGTATATATGAACTGTATAACACCGTTAATTACCCTAACCCTTTGCTTATTGCTAGTGCAGGTCGTCACCATGGAGTCCCGCTTCGCCACCCTGCGCACGCGCGACAGCAGCGTGTCGATGCTGCGGGTCAAGCTGTCCCGCCGCCGGTCCCAGTGCCAGAAGGAGAACCGGGGCAAGGCCGTCAACTCCCGCAGGCAGCTGGAGAAGCTGTCCGAGCTGGACCAGAGCGCCCTGGCGGACGCCTCCGTGTTGTCAGTCGTCCAGGAGAGGGCTGGCAACCTGTTAAAAACCTCTGCAAAAAGTGGGTATGGCGTCTCATCTGGCTTCATGCAAACTGCAAAGGGCTGCTTCCCGTCCATGGGTTGTTATTTACAGCCTGCTTGGTTACTGTCAGGCCTGCTTAATGCTAATGCATTTGTTGCAAACTTGTTTGCATTCTTTCCTTTGACTTAATTGCCCCTACTTTTCACTCCTATAGACTAGTCCTGGGTGATACAACACATTAATTAAGGCCTTGCCGGGTCAGTCAGGTTTGGTCCATACTGGCCATTGCCACCTTTGTACCCTTTTGCTGTTGTAGGGTTTCATCTCTCCTTTTATCACGTTAGTGTTTTCCGTCACCTCATCCCTGCGTCTCTTTTGGTGCCGCTTTTAGCTAATGCGGGACTGGATCGAGTGAAGCAGCTGGAGCGCTGGAAGGAGCGGAAAACCCTGGAGAAGGAGAAGGAGCAGAGGGAAAAGGTGCGAAAGGGCGTCTTCAAGACTGGCCTGTACCATCCAAAGGATGGCTTCTCCTGCGCGGTTCTGCCTCAGGTCCCAAAGAGCAACGCAAGAACCAAGGAGGTAGGAGAAGTACCTGGTCCGAGGGGCGTTTTCAGACATGTTGACGTTTGATTCAGATTCGGATTGCTTTATTAACCCCTGGGGAAAATAGTTTGTGTTCCAATCCCTCTGCTCAAGATGGAGGACTGTGTAAAAATACAAAATAAAATGGAGATCAGTAAAATTCAGTAAATAAATAGAAAACACAAAAGTACTAAAGAGGCTTCTATGTTGTTTGTATTCATTCTTTGGTTACTTCGGCCCATCAGGCAGCAGTCAAAGCGAGCCAGCCCCAGACTGGCAGAGTTACACGCTCTGTGAGACGCCAGGAGCAGACTCAAAAGGTACTTGATGTGAAGTAAATTAATCTACTCATCGGTCT
Source organism: Merluccius productus (assembly GCA_027122695.1). NCBI lineage: Eukaryota > Metazoa > Chordata > Actinopteri > Gadiformes > Merlucciidae > Merluccius > Merluccius productus. Next base: position 7,895,116 of record JAOPJI010000060.1, read on the forward strand.
ATGGTTTATGTGTTTTGTAGCAGTGGGTGGCACACAATTAAGACTTTTTTCCTTGTTTTTCCCTCCAGTCTCTCCCGCCACAGAAAGAACTGGAAGTTCCTGCAGTGGGAAAAGGTATAGTATTGTAATAAAGTAATTACATGGGTAATGAAGCTCTCTGTAAAAGATGTCTTGAAGTGTCTCTCAAACTTTAAAATCTAAAAAAATGAAAGTCTTCTTTTTAAGGTGATTCTGTCATGTCGCTTCATGTGAAACGGTCATTATGTACCGGCATATTCAGAAAAATACCTGCCTGCTTGTGCAACATGCAGTGAAAGTAAATGCGCATAAAAAGAGCATTGTCATTCCTAAATAAAGTGCGGGTGGAGCGGAGCTGAAACCATTGTGTAGGTGATGATAATAATTGAGCAGTATTTTTTATTTTTCACTCTTTATATTGTCTCAGTTGAGCCTGTAGTGAGGCGGACCACCAGAAGCCGTGCAGCAGTCACACAACCTGCACCTGCAATGACCAGAGCTAAAGCCACAGGTAACCAATAGATGAGACGCAGAGAGTCTTACCAGAGTTTCTCCTATTTGAAGTCCATTTGATCAATTTATGGTAGAGCAGCATTCACTCACCTCTTAACTCCTCTCCACCTTGTGTGCCTATAGTGGAACCTGTTGGTCGAGCCTTATCCACCAGGTCAGCCAAGGGGCCTCCAGTCGCGTCAGTTCCTAAGGCTAAAGCCAAGCAGACTGCAGGTACTGGCTGTGCCATGTGAGATGTGGATCTATGGGTCTGGTTTTTAAAGCATTGTTTTCAGCCAATAAGGTCTTTATGAAACCTTTGTAATAACAGTGCATTACATGACATGTTTTCTTTCTTTTGTATGTCAAGATGCAAGCCTGGGCATTGGAACAAATATAAAGAAAGCGGAGATCTCATCTGGGAAAGCAAGTAAAGGTACTTGGTCTGACTGACTAGCATCGATATCCACTTCACATTGCTTTAATTGCTATACCATAATACCCCTTTTCCGTTTTTGCCTCAGTGATCTCTTTTTGGAACTTGATATATGATGTATTATATGCTGTTTGTCTTTTTTATTTCAGCGACATTTGAAGAGCAACCCATTTTACCCAAGGTCAGAATTTTGTATTCAGTACCTGCATTTGCATTTATGAACCTTTTCTGTTTAGTTGTTATCTGGATACTAGTTTTTCCTTTATGTTCTCTATAGGAGTCCGATTCAAGGGAACCAGAAGCCGAGGCCTGCCCTCCGACCCCCATGGAGGAGGAAGAGGGGAGAATGGTGGAGGATGTAAAGGCTGGCCCACTTCCTGTCGAGGCCCCATCTTCCTTCGCACCTCAGGGCTTTGTGTTCCAGGCCCCCATAGGCCTTTCAAACTTTAAGTTTGAACCCCTCACGCCACGCACTGCGTCCTCCTTCCTCCAGACCAGGTCTGTCAGTTGGTTAACAAAAAACGTAAAATACGCTGTACTTAAGTCAATTTGTTTGCTATTCACTGCATCCATTTAGAATTCCTTTTTTCCTTTTTAAATACCTTATTTTGAATGATTTTTCTTATTTTTCCCTCATCTCCAGTTCCAACTTTAGTCTCCCGCCAGTTCCTTTATTCGACTTCAAGTCCGAGCCAGAGCCGAGCAGCTTCCCCGGCCAAGACCTCCCCCTCAACTCCCCGCCTCACACCTCTCCCCCCCCGTCCCCCCAGCAGGCCCCTCTCAGCCCCCGGGAGCCGGAGCACGATGTGCCCTATTTCCGGTAAGAAAAAAAAAAAAGAGGTCTCTTGGCAGTGCCACCGTCATCGTAACCATTTTCTTACTGCCGTCATGCATTCTGTAAAGCCGGGGTTATTTTCAACTCTTGCGGTACGCGTAGAGGATGTGACCCAAACCACAAAGTTTCGCAAGGTCCAATCTTCTTGGGTTCATTCTTTTGGGTTCAGTAGGACAAAGGAGGTGCCCTAGCTGGGTAAGCACAGGTGTAGCTCATTACCATGATTACCACACTGTGCCCTTCAGGGTGTTACCGAGCAATGGACCCTTTTCACAGAGGTGCCATCGTAGGGCAAACACAGGTGTCGCTCGTAAAACACTGATTACGAGTCTGCTCATCTTTTCTCCCAAGGCGCGGGGAGTAGCCTGGTCTTCACTACCGGGTCCCCTGGTATAGAAAAGTAGCAGACCCCTAATGAATATGAATTAGTGTTATGGCCTGTGTTTGTATTACGGTGACACCTCCGTGAAAAGGGTCCATTGAAAGCTTCTATTGTACCGCCAGAACGAAACGACTAAAACGAATGAAACTGCAACCGTGTGGTTATTCGACTATCGGTTAATCTTCTTCTTCTCTCTTTTTAAATTTTTTTTTTTTAGACTTCAAATGGTCTTGGAGACGGAGAAGCTGAGCAGCCTGTCAGAGGTCTGGGAGTCTAGGGTGGAGGACGAGTCCATCCCAGAAGAGAGTACGTTTGACAGGCATTTTTTTGTCACCTTTTTAAATTGTTTTTTTATTTAATCCAACATGTCCTTATTGCATCTCTGTTTGGACGCCATTCTCGGCCAGCTTGGAGTTAACCATGTTTGTGTGTGTGTGTGTGTTTAGTGCGGGACTCCATGCGGACGGCAGTCGGCCAGGCCCGGCTGCTCATGAAGGAGCGTTTCGGCCAGTTCAGTGGGCTGGTGGATGACTGCGAGTTGGGCCGAGGGGAGAAGATCACCACCTGCACTGACCTGCAGGGTTTCTGGGACATGGTGTACTACCAGGTCAGAGGCAAACGTTTGACTTAATATGGTCTGCTGGAGAAATACTGCCACCATTTTGATGTATATGGAGGATTATACCTTAAAAATGCGACATTAAGCAATGGGTCCTCGTCTTTTTTTTTTCCTCAGGTGGAGGACGTAGAGAAAAAGTTTGCCGCCCTCAAGGAGGCGGAGTCCAGGAACTGGGTGGAGGAGCTGAAGGCTGTAGCACCCCGACAGAGGAAAGTGGTCAAGGTCAGAACGGTCACCCCGACTTTCATCGTCGCTAAAAAAATCTGACCCAGGACCCACGTTTTAGTAAAATATGAAATGTATTGTCATTACCATGTCAAAAGTGAGAAAAGGGGGGTGACACTAGGGGTCCAAAACACACCGCCAATGTCGCAAATGAGAATATGGATCATTTCAATGAGCAAAAAAAAAGAAAACGACATGATTCGACGATCAGTCGACTATAGGCAAGACTTGACGAATCAGATTTTACTGTAAACTCGGGATTGAAATACTAAATAAACAGATGAGGCATGTAGGCATGCATATATACTTTTTCATGTATACATTTTTTTAATGCAACCATATCATCTTTTCCTCATTAACAGAAACCACCCGTCACTGCTGCCGCTGCCCCCAAACCAGGGGGCGCTAGCACAGCCGCCAAGGCGCGCGTGGCTGCCGCAAAGGCCGCCGCAAAGGCCGCCATGAAGGCCAAGAAGGAGGCCGCAGAGGCGGAAAAGGCCTCAAAGGCTGCTGGGAACTCTGAAGAAGATGTCTCCCTCCCACAGGAGGGAGCCACGGCTCAACACTCGGAGGCTCAGGGGCCAGAGACCGTGGTTTTCCACGGAGGCTTCTTCCGGGTGGAGAGCCCCGCCAAGCTACCAGGTAACGTCCCGCTTGGAAGTAGACCACTGTGTGGTGTTGGCTGTACTGGTTTCCATAAATGACCTGCTGGAATTATGTTCCAGTTCTCACCTGTCCTGTGTCTCCCCTCCGTTCTGCTCCAAATTTGAAGATGCCTCATCGAGCTTTCTCTTCCTTATTCCGGTCTGTTCTGCAGGCGCAACCAGGAAATCTGTCCGTCTGAGTTCTGCTGTCCTGTCGCAGTCCTCCCCTATCCTCTCGCTGATAAAATGCACCACCCCCGCCAGAGGTGCCGCCACCCCCGCCAGAGGCAGCGTCACCCCCGCCATAGCCGCCACCACCACCCCATCCAGAGGCAGCGCCACCCCCGCCATAGCCGCCACCACCACCCCATCCAGAGGCAGCGCCACCCCCGCCAGAGACAGCGCCACTCCCGCCAGAGACAGCGCAACCCCCGGCTTAGCCGCCATCGCTACCCCCGCCAGAGGCAGCGCCACCCCCGCCAGAGGACGTGCCACCCCTGCCAGAGGCAGCGCAACCCCCACCATAGCTGCCACCACCACCCCCGCCAGAGTCACCCGCAGATCGCAGTTCACCTCGGGCCCAATTCCCGCCGACTCACTCCCCTCCAGCCCCCCCGTGGCACAGAGCCAAGAGGAGCAACCGGAAGCCGGCGTCGTAGTGAGCGCACCGCCGTCCCCAGCGAGCCACTCTCTGAGCTTCAGCCTGTCCCCAGCGAGCCACTCTCTGAGCTTCAGCCTGTCCCCCTGCCCAGGACACACGACCCCCGCCAGGCCAGCAGCGGCTACAAACCCCAGCTACCCTTCTCTCCCCTCGCCACCAAGGATTGAGGACCCCGTCGAGGAGCAGGAGTCTATAAGTGACACGCCGGACAACTCAGTCATCGAGGTAAATGGTGTATAAAATGATGTATTCATATTATTTACCCTATATGGGAAATGTACTGGGAATGGGAAATCTCTCACACCTCAGCTCCACCAAACCTTTTAATTCGGCTTGGAAACACGGCCATTATGACCAACTGAAGTTGCTCCCTCCAAACCAAGAAGTTGCAGAGCTTCAATTCTCGTTGGCACTAGCATCAACTCGCGATTTCACTCGTAAATGTTGACTTTCTTCGTACATTGATTGTTCTACGTACAACAAAGCCTGTGGCACTGTGGAGGACACATAGCTGCAAATTGATATGATGCTGATGGTGGTGTGACTCAGCATTTTCAGTGGAGCTATATGCTATTATGTATGAATTTGAGCGTTCTTGCATCACTTAGGCACTCTAGTTACTAGTATGCATGATCTAACCATGTAATCTAACCTTGTTTTTTCCTAGAATGTCCCTGGGCTGGACTTTGAGCGCTACCTCCAGCCCCGTGAAAGGTGCAGCCTGTCTCCCAGTGCCGTCGCCATGGAGACGTTATCGCCCACGGCAGCGGACATCGAGATGGGGAGTCCCATGGCCGACTCCGGGGACCTGCTCCCTCAGGAAGCAGCTTTGTCGACCCCTGCAGGTAACCGGTGGTCATGGGTGGTGGTCATGGGCCTTCCTGGCGCCTGGCCTTCACAGCTTTGTCACACTCTAGTAGGAGATTTTAAAGCTATTTGAGCTTATAGAAAATAAATCTAGTGCATGTTTTGTTTTTTAAAATAACAGTCTTGTTGTTTAGAGGCTGTTTAGGAAAGCCATTGCGCACTATGTCCACTATGTGAGATTGGTCAGCTGCTTATCTCTTGTTGGTATTCACTCTCGCCACAGGCCTGCACGCGGTGTCTCCCCTTTTCACTCCACAGACCAAACAGGTTAATGTCCTCATCTCCTCCTCGTTCTCACTCGGTTTTATTGTAACCTCAACTGTCAGTATGTTGATGAATGTCCCGTCTTATTTGGTGTGTTGTTGTTTTCCCAGGCCCAGACGGCAGAGTCAGACCTGCTTCTCTTCACACCTGACCTCCGGAACAGAATAAGGGCGTCCGTGTGTCCCAGTGACCTCATGGTCTTTACACCTCCCAATGCATAGGGAACATCTTTTTAATGGCCATTTTATACTTACTTTTATACTTAATAAACCACAGAGTTCACTGGACTTTTTTAAAGGTCATATTTGTTGTAATTATTTTATAGTAGGCATTATCTAGTATGTGGAAACAGTACAAAGAACAAGATGTGTAGTGGTAATAAGGTAACTAGCCAAGGCTCCCTTTGGATACAAACTGCTTCTTCCTCTTGCCTTTGGCTGCGGGGGCCAGAGATGTGCTGGAGCCCACTGGGGTCAGGGCTCCCGGGGAGGGCCCGTCCACCTCATCCTCTACTCCCGATTTGTCTGCCTCCTCTTCCTCCCTTCGCCGCTTCTCCTCCTCCTCTTCTGCCTTGAGCTCTTCCTCTCTTTGCCTGGAGGACAGGAGTTGAAAATGTGATACATATTATAGTTTGTTAAGAGAGAAGCGGGTTTGATATGGGAGATGTGTTTTTTAAATTGTTTTAATGGCTACGAAAAACTTGTTAACCGGTAATGCTGCCCTCTTTGGACTGTAATATCACACTGTATTAAACCCTTACAATGAAAACAAACGAGTACTTTTCAAGTCATTTCAAGTACTTTTCTGCTGCCTAGCCATTATAGCGCTATCCGGCCATCCTAGGTTCCTGCTACTGCGTTTCTTTTGTGTTAACTGAAGAGACTACCTGGCTTTCTCTTGAGCCTTGGCCAGGGCGATGCGTCGCTGGGCCTTCTGGCAACGCCGCTCGTCCTCTACTTCCTGGTCGAGGTGCCGGCCGTGCTCGTAGGCGGGGAAAAACAGCTGGTTGAAGAACAGGTGTGTCCTCTGAATCCACATGTCTAGCTCGCTCTCCCCTGCCTCCTTTTCAACTGCCCCATTCTGTCCTGTTGCCTCTGATATAAAAAGGATATATATATTTTTTAATTCTACAAACCGTTTTTTTACAGCCTACTTTTTTGAGAAGCTATATTCAGTGGTACAGACGTGTCGAAAGACTAGGCTGTGTACTGCTCATGTGTAGATGGCCACTTTCACTCTCCGGTGCAGAGGCCCGGTCCATCATCACACTGACGCACGCAGAGGAAACCTGGTCACCCGGGTCCGACTCCTGCTGGCCGTTGTGTTTACTTCCAACTATTGAAAGGTGTATGAGAAAACCAATGCAATTATTATATAACGAGGTACGTTTTCAACAATATGTGGTGGTGGAATAAGGACGAAAAAAACAAACCCATCGTGTTGTGATCTTTGACGCCCTCTTCAGACTTCTCAAAAGAGGAGGAATTCAGAGCCTCCATCGATTTCTCCATCTAGTCGTTTACAAGAAGTGTTGCGTGATAAAGGGCCAATGTTGGCACAATTGTACAGCTAAGTTAAATGTGTAAGGCCCGGGGTATACGATCATTGTCAATTCTAATATATCAATGTGAAAGTGAAGATATAAAAATTAAAAATAAGTTCGAAAGTTAGATCGGATTATGACAATGTTGGCCCAGAGACACGTGAGTTACACGTACATGTCATTATTTCCCTAAAGCAGTAGGGTTTTTGAATCCAGACTGATTCTGCGTTTTCCTACCCCGAGTTATCTGAGCCTTGGATGGCTTGGTTTAAGACAGACTCACCTGTGACTTGGAGCTGAAGTCTTCAGTGGAGCTCAGAGATTTGACTTTTGCTGCATCCTAAAATAACAGAGGTGTTAAAGAGCTTATATGCAGAGGAGACAACACACGCAGTGTCTGGTAATTCTTACACAAATGGCATTTGTTTGTCTCAAGGATGGCATGAAAAGGCAAAAGGTGGGGGAATCCAGGTTTTAGAACGTCAAAGTCTGCCCCAGTATTCACAGAAACCATCCGGAGTTGCCAATTAACAAAACCCAAAACCTCCCAACAAATGAGGCTGTATGTAAAACATGGAACTTTTAGTTTCCTAAACCGGGATTTTTCCCGGTTTTGGATCCGTTTGCGGAGGAGCGGCTGACCGACTGGGAGAGGAGGCCTGTTGTCGGTGGGGGGCTGGCCGCTGCTACAGACTCCCCCGGGTCGGGGCGAATGGCGTCTGGGCTGGGCTGGGACCGCGGAGGTGGCTCTCCAGCTTCTTCTTCGTCCCGCTTCACATCAGCGCAGCCCAGGAGCACCTCGAAGACCTCCAGGAACGTGACCTGCGTGAGAGAGATTTTGTGTGAGAATCTCACAGAAAAAAAGAAGAATGAGATGCCAATCTTCAAACATATTTGATTTCATTGACATGAAATACAAGGAGCATTTGTAAGAAATATGAACAGCAGAACAATAGCATGCTCTACTCAACCGTGAACAGATACTGGGCTCGCCGTGAAGCCAACCGTAGTTCCATGATACATTTGATAAATGTGTCACTGTCACAAATCTCCATATGTTATCTTATTTCACATTCATTTGTATATGCGAGCAAAATGACCTTGCCGTGAACATAAATCTGCAATTCAATCCGCTATTCATTGCATTGTTTTTGTATTTTAGGATTTGAGACGGCCGTGATCTTGTCAATGATGAGCAAATATATTCGCTCTAATTAGACATTTGTTAGAACCAGTCAGCCGGCGCTTGATTGACCTCCTGCTCAAGGTTGCAGTACGACAGGTTGCTGGGGTCGGGGTTCTCCGCATTAATGACCTCCAGCAGCTTCCTCGGGGTCAGTTTAGCGTCGAACACGTTGAGATCCTGGTGAGATAATGGTGAAAAAACACTGAATAGAGGGAGAGGTCTTCTGCTTGTAACTTCTGATTTCATGAAGAGAGGTGGATTCAGCTTTGCTATATTCTATGTTACTAAAGTGCTTTCAAACTGCGGCAATACTAATAATTTATACCAGAATGTGTATCAAGTTAAGTCAAGTTATTTAATTTGTATCACATTTTGCGGCACACCCCTAACCCTAGCCCCCTGAAGAGCAAGAAAACGCTCACGCTTGGGACACACCGGTTACCTCATGGCTGCCTCACTGAACTGTGTGTGATCAGTATCACCGAGTACCTCACGTCTACGGAGCACATCTTTATAAAATATTAAATAATGTACAAATGAATACCTTAGTTAACATGAACATCATTAGTAAATGTTTAGTTATTAGTTAACGCCTATTACTGCATTAACTAATGCTAACGAATGCACCCTTATTGTAAAGTGTTTCCGAACAGACGTTAAGAGAAGGAGCGCAGAGTGAAGGATAACTCCTTCCAGGGACGCAACGGGTGCCATAATGGACCGACATAACGCTAGGTAGCATAACAAGCAAAGCTGTTTTAAGTCAAGTTAAATTGTTGTCAGTTATACCTTGAACATCAACAGCAGCTGCCGGCAGGTCACGGCGTGGTGGCCGTCCTTACTCATAGCCTGATAGATCCTCCAGCATGTCTCCATGTAGCTCATGGCGACGCCCACTCGCGCCACGTTACCGAACAGAAAACCTGTGTGGAGACAGACACGGCCCATAAGAGAGACAGTGATGGACAGTGATGGTCCATAAGAGAGACAGTGATGGCCCATAAGAGAGACAGTGATGGTCCATAAGAGAGACAGTGATGGACAGTGATGGTCCGTAAGAGAGACAGCGATGGACAGTGATGGTCCGTAAGAGAGACAGCGATGGACAGTGATGGTCCGTAAGAGAGACAGCGATAGTCGATAAGAGAGACAATGATAGTTAGATAGCACAGAGAGCGCTTATTCCCTGAGGTTCCTGTACCTTTGACGTTCTTCGCGTTAGGGAGAACGTCGTCCCGCATGAGTTTGGAGAAACACTCGGCTAGGATGTTCCTCTGAGACCTGTGACGGGAGGAGATAGGTGAGATGAGTGTGTGTGTGTGTGTGTGTGTCTCCATTCATTGATAGTGCATTCATTGTGAGTTCCTTACTCCAGGGCCTGGTGGTAGGTGTGGTAGGCTACAGACACCAGGGAGCTGATGAGTCTGGGGAGCAGGATGCCGGTGTACGGTGAGACCATCTCCTCTGGAGGTTCACCCCCTGTGTGTGTGTGTGTGTGTGTGTGTGTGTGTGTGTGTGTGTGTGTGTGTGTGTATATATACAAAAAAGCACAAAAAAAGTTACAAGTGACACAGACAAATTCTGTAGTGCTCTGTAGCGATACTCCGGCTGGGAGTCAAACCCCCTCAACCCTCGCTCTACGGTTTCGATTGACTATATCCACGTCTGTACGGACGGAGGCTCACCCGGCGCCAGGCGGCCCAGCTGGGCCAGGGTGCGGCCGTGGCGGCGGACGTTACAGTCCCGGAGCAGACGCCAGTACTGCAGGCGGGACAGCAGGAAGACGTTGTCGGGCGACGCGGCCCGGCCCAGGCGGCTGTAGAAGCTGTAGACGGACCGCAGCTCCGTCACGTGGCGGAGCACCGCAAACTCCACCTGCGGATCGGAGGTAGTCAGGTGAAGTGAAGTCCTGCGAGAGGGGAACGCTTCTGAGGTTCAAGACAAAGGCAAGGCACCTGTTTGTGCTCCGAGGGCCTCCGGCTCTCGGGGAGTTTCTCCAGCAGGAAGTCGATGTCCAGCTCCATGTATGGGCCCAGCGTGGAGGCGTGGCCCTGGCGGGGCAGCCTGTGGGTCGGCCCGCCTGCGACAGCAACATGGTTTACACTTTGGCTTCACCAAACCTAAGCTGTGTTCAAGGAACGCCAACCTCGGTAGTCCTCATGAAGATTGACGTTATGAAGATTCCCATACAACAGTGATAATATATATGTGGCAGAGTTAGCCCTCACCACACGCCACCTAAGTGGCTTTCCTTTGGGGCCCTCCGACACAGGACACGGGTAGATGTTAGTACAAGATGTTTATTGGGAGTTTAAGGCAGGTGGTATTCGCCGAGCCGATGGTATAACTGCCATGACAGTGGCTCCTCCCTGAGTGTGTGTGTTGATGGCTGGTTTATCCTGGGTGCCATGATTGCTCATGCACCACAGGTGTGCAGCCCCGCCCAGCCAGTCCAATCAGTGTGACTCAGGCCAGGTGAGGCTGTAGACCAGCTATCAACAACACACACACTCCACAAACACCCTCCACAATATATATATATATATATATATATATATATTAGGGGTGGGCCGTTATCGGCGTTATCGTGCTGCGTTATCGCGAGACTCTTATCGCGCGATAAGGAAAATATCGCCGTTAATCTATTCTCAAAGTTGGGTTCGGATTTCCACCAAGGAAGGTAAGCTCGGGTGACCAGACGTCCTCTTTTTCCCGGACTAGTCCCCTTTTGACACTTATCACGGACGATTTCGCGAATCGCGACTAGCACCCCCCCCCGTCAACAAACTGGACCATCTCCCCCGTAAGCAATCGCGACCAGCACCCCCCCCGCCAACAAACGGAATCGCGATAACGATAATCTAGATTAATGCCAAGATATATATACATATATATAGCTGATGACAAATGTCTTTAACAAGATACCATCAGAGGTGGTTTAGATTAAGGCCTATGTGACCAATTGTGTAAAACAAGACCAGTTCAAGGACCCCAAAACATACTGCCAACCTGACTACTGTGGACAATCTCAGTAAGGCAGCACTCCCACATAATGGTTGCATAATATACACAAGGCTTCATCTTCTATTGCCAGCTATATTCTAAGCACTGTTTCATCAAACTAAGCTTTGAATTCATTTTGAATGGGTCATGTGGAAATACAAATGGCATGTGTTTTGTCTCGATATACATTTAAAAGCTCCTTTTATGTGTGAATAATCAGTCTCTTCAAGAGACAGAAAAACAGCGAAGGAAATGGTGACGGAAACTTGGATACAATCATAGAGTCCTACTACAAGACACATGTTGATGTATAATTAAACTACCACCATCATTTTAGACAGCTAATTATTTCAACCTGCTGATTTATATAAAATAGTCCCTGCACTCAAGTGCAGCATTAGCTATACATAATGCAGGGTGGCCATTTGTCCATCCTTGACAAACCCATTTATATTCACTTCATATTGCAGTGTCCATAACATCCATCTTCTATGGTTGCATGTGCAGTACTCATGCAGATGCTGTTGGTTTCTGATGATAGGGGGCAGGATAGCGTAGTGGCTTGGTTGTTTGACTCGCAGCCAGAAGGTTGTCAATGTACCAGTAGCATATCGTCCAACATCTACCTTTTCGCTGTAAGTCAGTTTGGATAAAAGTGAAATAGAACTTTCAATCTCTTTAGCCTTAAAGATATAGTATTTATGTTCTCATTACTGTATGTGAACCTGTGTAACAATGGCACTCTCACTGCTTTGCACGGTGCTTAGAGTCCTGCTTTCATGTTCACATCAAGGTTTGGTTTTGCTTATTTTCTCTTCTGCTTTTGCTGTTCCTCTACTAGTCCTTGCTATGACTGACTTGCTGTGTGACAACACACTGGCAGCTGAAAGGTTTTGGACATCAAATCAGAATGGTTGGCCTCTTGGTTTTGTTGTTTCAGTCTCACTAAGGCCTTTTCAGTCTCGTGAAGGAATGCGGTTGTTCAACAACTTGAGTGTGCATGTGTGCAAGTGATCTGTCTGCTTGTCACCTCACCTCCACCATGTTATAACAACAAAAGCAACGTATTTACCTTTTATCTGTGTGTCTGTCAAGCTATTGATTGGATATTTACGACGGCGGCTGGTTGTAGACTGTTGACCGTCTATACAAAACTGCAATACAAACATTCTAATGTGGAACGAACGCTTGATACACAAGGAATTAAATACATGGCCTGTATCAAATCTGCATAACCTATTCCATTTCTCATGCATATCAACTGAAATGCTGTGCTTGTGGAGTTATCGTCTGTCCAATCGCAGTCCCCGAGTCCCAGCTCCACAGTCTAGTTTGCTTGTCTTGTACAGCAGCCAACCACAAAGAGGCCTTTTGTGTGTTGAGTTCTTTGGGAAATCATTGAAATTTCATGCATTAGTCTGGTTTTATGTCATTGCTGTCTTTTTTATGAAAGGAGAAAACGGGATTTGCATATTCCAGCGTGTTCAGAGACACCCTTTGCTTCATTGAAAATAATGCTTGAGGGAGTGAGGCCTTTAGTATTGTTGACATGTCAGACTGGGTAAAGCATGCATTTCTTTTGTGTGATGCAAGTGTCATGTGTGAGTTAGGATTCTGCCAGGAATCTCCAACAGGAATCCAGACCTTTTCCTGTTAACCCCTGAAGGCTTTAACATAGAAAGTAATATAGTCTGTTAAAGAACAACACGTTTTGTTGTTTACTGTATGAACGATAAGGAAGAAAAACTTGCCAAGGAGTGTACAATATAAACTGAATAGGAATGTATTGTCTCACGCGTGCCGTGCATAGATTATTTCTAAGGTGTTCTAGTTTCTTTCTTGCTACAAAGATTATTTTCCTACTTTCAATAATAAGTAAACTTGAAGCCAATATTTATTAGGGGTGGGTCAGAAAGAATAATTGATTATTCGATTATTCGTTCATGATGGCATGTTATTGTATTTTAGAATGTTAGGGCCACATCGAGTTAGGGCCGAGTCTATTTTAAGACTGGGTCAAAATCGAATATGTGGCATATATATATATATATATATATATATATAGCACCCCTCCCCGTCAATAATCGTGAGCACCCCACCCCGTCAACAATC
>JAOPJI010000060.1:7965090-7975116 GCA_027122695.1 Merluccius productus
TATGTATAATAAATACATACATAATGTATGTATGTATGTATGTATGTATGTATGTATGTACGTATGTAGTTATGTGTGTATTATTATGTAACACTAATATTATGTATTTGTATTATTACTTTCATTTTATTTTATTATTATTACATTTTATTCAACACTTGCTACAAATGCAACTGTAACAGAATTAATTAGAGAGGAGATGCTGCCCCCTAGCGGTCAAAGGTAGCAACTTCTCTTTCATGACTTAACGCCTATTTCTTTTGTTTGTTAATAATAAAGGCTCAAGCTCAGCGTAAAGTAAACAATTACCCATTCCCATATTTCAAAAAAAACAACACACACACATTATAACCACAAATCAGGTTGTTTTTCCATCATTAAACCCCGGCGGAAGCGGGGGTGGAGGTGGTGGACTTGAGGAGCGGCAGGTCGGCGCCGCCCCCCGGCTCCGTGCAGTTGCTCCCGGGTTCCTTTGGGTGGTGGCCGCTGCCTCCCGTTCTCCACAAAGTTTAGTAGGAATTTGTGCGTTTGGACGGAGAAAACAAAACAATTTTCACCCTTTAAAACGCATTAGCTTAGCTTGGCGTCGCGTCGGTTGGTGGCAGTTGGTGTCGGCCCCCCTCCCCTGTGTGTGTGTGGCGGTGGGAAAGAAGGAAGTTTTACGTGTCTCGCGCAAGGAAAAAAGTCAGTTTGCTTTTAGCTACCGCGAGCTAAGCTAAGCTAGGCTAGGCTAACAGGGAAAGGGAGGCTACTTCTGGCTGGCTGGCAGGCTAGCGAAAATATCTGTCTCCGATGCAGGCCATCAAGTGTGTTGTGGTGGGCGACGGGTAAGTTAAACTTGATCTTTGGGGGGTTTATTGGGGTGTGTTTCGTCGCTTTTTTTGTTTCTCTAAACTTTTTGAATTGTTTTTTTTTCTCGGGGTAACTAACTAGTAGCAACTGTTGGGCGTCCGACGGCGGCTTACTGTAGCTCAGCTAGCGTTAGCTTCCTTGCTAGCAGCGCTGGTGCTAACGCGGCTGGTGGGGGGGAGAAGGGATCGGCGGAGTGGCAAAGTACGAAGCTGACTCATTTGGAGATTATTAGCTATCGTTAATCTTTCATTTTTGTGTCGAGTTAACTTCGCTTATTGTGTTTTTTTGTGGGGGGGTCGGATCCACGGAAACATGTGTCACATATTGGACTCGGATTAACACCAGATTTATCCTTTTAAAGAGCTTGGTGTGGACGCAAACTAAGTTCACCTCGTTCGCTGGCTAATTCAGCATTACTTTTGTGACCATCCTGTTGGAGATTAACCCCCCCCCCCCCCACAAGGTTACTATTTTCAATTTTCTTAGTCCATTAGACAACAAAAACAATACAAAAAAGCCCATCCCTTGACACAAGCCTGGGCTCCTAAATAGAAATTGAAAGTACGACCCGGACCCAGAATAGACGCCCTTCATTCTTGGCATTCCTGTCCATGCCGTGTGTTGTCATTGCTGCATGGCGTGAAGCTTGTGGCCCGGTCTCTTTAAGTGGGCACTGAATCTATAACACGACAAACATTCAAACCATTGAATGCAAACTTTTGAACTGTACACGTTTTTCTCTCTCCCCTTTCCCCTTTCCCCCCCCTCTCCCCCTCTCTGTTTCTCCTCTTCCAGGGCTGTTGGTAAAACATGCCTGCTCATCAGCTACACTACAAATGCCTTCCCCGGGGAGTACATCCCCACAGTGTAAGTAGCACACACACGCCTTTTTCGCTTTACCGTGTTAAAAGCCATGGCGGTGTGCCGTTAAATAACACCGTACGGCGTTCCCTAGAATTTAATAATTACAGTCTGTGTGCAAAATTACAAGTGTTATGAGATTCATGGTGGACGGCTCTAATAAGTCGTGTCTTCAGGGCGGAGGTAACTGGCTTTACCATTTCAGCTAGACTGTTAACATCCATTTGAACTTTACTCAGCTTCGACAACTACTCTGCCAATGTGATGGTGGATGGGAAACCGGTGAACTTGGGACTGTGGGACACAGCTGGGCAGGAGGACTATGATCGACTCAGGCCGCTGTCCTACCCACAAACGGTATACTGAAATGCACATGTTTATGTACTGTCTTGCCTAGATTGGAGTCAGCTGAACAATGTCAGTGTGATTTTGCTGAACTGTGTACTTGGTGTGGCTGTTCATTGGTCAGGGTCTAAAGCCCATCTGAAAGCAGTCTCCTCGGGTGTATAGGGAAGGGTTCTTATACGATGTCATGCAGCAAGAAGTGAGAGAGCGCTGGTTGTCCCCTTTTGCTTTCTCAACACACAGTTCTCTGTGCTTAAACCAATGCATTGCATCACTCAGGGAGACAATCCATTGTGGTTTTAACTGGTGAATGGGGTCTTTTATCAAGAGGGGCATGCTTGTACTAGAAAATGCTAAATGCTGGATATATTTGATATATATTAAATCATTTTTGATTCCATGGATCATTTTGGAATTTGAGTTTATAAATCTTTTTAATGTGTAACAATCACATTTTTCCTTTTAATTTATGTTTCAATGTGTATTTCTTCAGGATGTGTTCCTGATCTGCTTTTCTCTAGTGAGTCCAGCCTCCTTTGAAAATGTCCGAGCCAAGGTGAGATGCCATTATCTTGCATAGAAACCGATTATTATCTCCCCATAGATTGTGATAGCACAACTTCATATTTCCTGTTAACATTCCAGTAATCACTTTTCAATGAGGTCCCCGCAAGTTGTACTCGGTTGTAAATTGTGTTCGGTTCAGTTGAAAAGCCCCAAGCTACACGCTCTGACCGCCCCTCCCTCCACCTCTCTTCCAGTGGTACCCAGAGGTCCGCCACCACTGCCCCAACACGCCCATCATCCTGGTGGGCACCAAGCTGGACCTGAGGGATGACAAGGACACCATTGAGAAGCTGAAGGAGAAGAAGCTGAACCCCATCACCTACCCCCAGGGCCTGGCGATGGCCAAGGAGATAGGTGAGCTGTAGTGCCACACAATTGAGATGTATAACATTGAGTAGCTTAAATCATGGTCATGGTTTTTCTGTGTGTTTGGGTTCAGGAATTGGTCATTTTAATAAAAAGGAAAAAGTAACTATTAGAATTATTGCAGCCATGCATATAAAATAATAAGTGTCCAATATCATGCGATTCATTATCCTTGATGAATTGCAAGCACCATATAGATGTGATTATGCTAATTACCAGTTGCCCGATAAAGCAATTAAACACTACAATCACAAATCATACATTTTGCCCCGAGAAGTAAAAGCGATGGTGATTTTGAGAATTATTTCCTGCTAGGAATGCTAAGTCAGACTTTTTTTTCTGACCAATAACCGACACTCATTAACTGGTCATTAACCGCTAGCTGATGAGGATAATTGTGCTATAAAAAAATGGACGAATGTCTTGTGACCCATAAAAAAATTACAAATGTTTTTTTTCATCGGAAAGGAGGGCTGGCCCGAATGTATACATTTAAATTTTGAGCTTCTGATAACGTTTCGTGTCCAAAGGTATACAAGTACTAATAGTTAAACTCCTAAACCTGTTAATGTCCGAGTTTTGTCATGTTTCGACTGGCTATGTGAAGCCTGTGTGAGCATGTGCCCCCAGCATTATTAAATAAAACAGATTGTTACTTAGGCTTTTATTGCAACTAACTAATGATATGAAGGCACTTGGATATGATTAGCATATAGCAGGCTAACAGGCTATCGGTTAGTTTAAAGTGCTCCTATAGGTTATGATTATATAGCAGGCTAACAGGCTATCGGTTAGTTTAAAGTGCTCCTATAGGTTATGATTAGCATGTAGCAGGAACAGAATTTGAAGTTGTTGTTTTTTTTACCGTATAACAGTATTAATCAGTCAAATGATTTTATCGGTTGAACTGTTAATTGTTAACATCCCTAGCTCCTGCCAATGTCCAACTTCATATGGTCATGTCGTGATCCCACCTCTCTCCACTTCAACACATTACTTACTCATGCCGTCCTTCACCACCAGGTGCGGTGAAGTACCTGGAGTGCTCGGCGCTGACGCAGCGTGGCCTTAAGACGGTGTTTGACGAGGCCATCAGGGCGGTCCTTTGCCCGCCCCCCGTCAAGAAGAGGAGGAGGAGGAAGTGCATGCTCATGTAGACCCAGGAACAGGAAAGGGCGCCTTTTGTAAAACATTTGGCTGCAGTCTGAGAGTAACTATTTCAAAGAGGGGCGAGAACGCAAAATGGGGTATTTGTGTTAACTGACAAAAAAAATTACTTGATCGCTACCCAGCGTTAACACTTAAAAGAACAAGCCCCATCAGATTTATTCATTGTTATTCCCCTAACACTAAGAAACCCTCACTTTTTATATTAACTTTTTCATTTAATTTTAAAAAATACATAATACCACACTAATTCATTCTTTTTTCCTCACATCAGTAGTTGGCTGTTTATTTTTCATTTTTTGCTTTCACTGGAGAACCCATTTTTGTTTACAATCAATCTGCTACGGAGGAGGCTTTGCCAAAATGAACGGTTACATTTCATCTCCTGTGTTTCACTCCACCATCCGGAGGGACAAACCATTGACCTGTGTATGTGAAGAAACGGCTAATGAACTCCCATTGACTATAACACTACAGAACGACAGCTGCAGCAGCTGGGGTCAGTACAGATCACCCTCTAACATCTCCCCGTTCACTAAGAAATCAAACTGTGCTTGTTGCCGCAGCGCACGGCTGTCCGCTACACATTGCAGCCAGGCCAACCGTTTCCGCTATGTATGCTAGATAACCAATAGGTGACCGCTCTCATGTTGTATGTAGATGTATGAAGGAGACTTGACTATCCCTGTGCCGACTGCTCCCGTCTTGTTTTTTTTTTGCACTGAAACAGAACAAACAGTGTTTCGGATTGAAGTGTGTGTGTGCGCGCGTGGGTACAATGAAGTCTTCTGTAGGAGTGCCTAAAGGAGTGCTAATTAACGAGTCGAGAGAGAGAGGTTGAAGGCTCCTCATTGGCTGAATTTGCTTTTGAGTCGCGCACGACGTCTTGATGCTACCGTGTCACATAACGTTAATGCGTAACATTATTCAATATAGCCTCCATATGTTTTGTAACTGGATTAACCTTCTAGCCATAGTACTGTCGCCCATCTCTGTAGAGGTGTCGTGTGACAGAAGGTATGTTGACCTGTGACCTCCCATCGCCAGGTATATAACCGTATTGTAAGTTCACAAGTCTTTGTTCTGTTGCATACTTCAACGATAATTTCAGGACTTTTTAATAGATCTGCTTTTTCTATTCTTTTTCAATGAGCATTGTTCAAAAGGCACCGTTGCTTAGGAGGCGATTTAACTCATTAATTCTAGCAGTGTTCCAACTGAAAAATGAAAGCACACACTTTTATCTTGCTAAATGTGTGTTTATTTTTGACATAATGTAGCAGAATTTTTAAAAAAGCAAATAAATCCATTTAAATTGACTCTTGTATTTGTCTACAGTGGTTTGACCTGTAAAAACAAATACAGCTATTATTAGCTGCATGTATTAGTGTTGCGGTTCTCAGAGCACAATGAATAAAAATACATTTTTTGTCGCTGGAGTTCAGAAAAAAAGGCAACAACTTGGTCATATCCCTGGTGAGTCCTTTTTAAAGATGGCTTTCTTAGGCCTCCCACTGGTCAAACACAAGCTTGGCGGACACTGCATCCTCAATTCCCAAACCTATAGCAGAAAATAAAACACACAGAACACAGCATGGTTAATGCTTTGGTAGTTGTTTTTTTTGTCGGATAACTAAACTACTTTTGGAAATGTAATGATCCAATTAAGAGAAGTAATATTGATTTGTTTTCTTTCACAGCATTTTGCTAGTCAGTTCCCAGGGGTCTGTTTGAATTCCTCTACAGTAAGTAAGCAAACCTGTATGGGTGAGATGCTCCCGCTATCCAGAGACATCTCTGAGGGCTGCAATGAGATACTGTTCAAAAAGGTGGATGACTCACCGAGGGATTTGAACACTGTTGTCTTTTCTCTGATGGCCGGTCTTGTTTGGTTCAGCACCTCCCCAAGCTCTGCAAACACCGGAGCCTGAAATATGCACGCAGAAAAAAAACGTAGAAGCGTAGAAACGTTGAATGCATAATCCACAACAAGCCACTGTTTTGTGAGCAAAGATTAGGGACACGAATTGGCAGGGACCTCGTGATACGAATCTGCATTTTGTGCCATTTTATATTGGGGAAGAGGGGGGGCGGTGATGAAGATTCTCAAAACCCCAGGTGTAGTTTCCAGGTCTACAGAGTCCTTTGCTTCAAACAGGCCACGGCGTCAATATGTAACCTTCACTCCTTTATTCACAGGTTCACGCAGGAAACCCAAATTCACCGGCGCAGTCCCTTCGAGGGTGACTGCCTTCCGCAACCGCACAATAACGCAATCATTTCTCAGTTACAGCGGTATTACAAAACGCATGGCAAGGGCGGGGCTATCAGAGCCCCGCCCCCCCCATTATTACCTGTAAACACACCTTCTCTAGGCTATACAACACAAAAACGTGCATCCCCGTATTTCCTATTGGGTTATGTAATTTTAACAGGCCAATCACAAATTGTTCACTCCCTGTCTAGGTTTAACCAAAAAGTTTAAGTTAAAGGCACAGACCAATTGAGTCCAGACCAGTTGGTCTGCGTGGGACTTGTGATTGATATCTCAGAGGGCATTTAATGCAAAGCCCAACACCTCTATTGTTTCCCGATCAACTCCTCAGGAACAGTGAGGGGTTAGAGACGGGCCTGGCAGGGGGGGTGGGGGGTAAGAACAGAAATCACATTAACTTGTAGGAATTAGTAATGGTTAAAAGGCACGTAGACCAGGTGGTCTGTGGAGGATCTGTTGTCTGAAAAGGGGGTCATTTGGTGCAGAGCCCCACCCCTCTATTGATTCCTGACCAGCTCCTCAGGAACAGTGAGGGCTTAGAGAAAGAGGTCTGACAGGGAGGGGGATAACTTGCTCATTTCAACACTTCAATTGCTTCCAGAGAGGACACATCACAGTAGTATTTACTTTGAGTGGGGCATCGTTCTGAGGCTTATATTTTAAAGTGTACCAATAAATCCATTCTATAGGGGCTGTGGGACCGCGGCCTGTTGTGGGCCGGTCCATTTTTTTGGTTCTGCGATACTAGTTGAAGCCATCTGGTGTCTACCAGACAGGGGTTTTTTTAGTTGTTTTTTTTTTTACAGGTGATAAAAATGAAACTTGTAATGGTATATTAACCAATTCATTTTTGAAGAAAGGGGAAGCTGTAGTTTACAGCGTACTTAGTGGCATATTTGAACATGCGTCTTTTTCGCATTATTGCTTCGTAATGCGAAAAGATGCATGTTCAAAGTATGCCACTACAGTACGATGTATTAAAGTAAACTACAGCTTCCCTCTTGTTAATTAAGTGTATTAGGCTTCATCTTAGTTTAATCTCTCTGGTCCTTGACATTTCTGGCTTACATTTTTTTCCCCCAAAAAAATAGATTTGATTCAACCTGATGATACTCAAATGAGTCGATTTCTCCCCCCCCCAGCAAAGATGCTTGCCTGCTTACAATATGAAAATGCAGAAGTCTGTTAGCCGAGTATCTATCTTTTGTCCTTGTGGAGGGTGTGTGTGGAGTGTGTGTGTTGTTGATGGCTGGTCTACAGCCTCACCTGGCCTGAGTCACACTGATTGGACTCTGGCTGGGTGGGGCTGCACACCTGGGGTGCATGAGCAATCATGGCACCCAGGATAAACCAGCCATCAACACACACTCGAGGAGGAGCCACTGTCATGGCAGTTTGTACCATCGGCTCGGCGAATACCACCAGCGTTAATCTCCATTGAACATCTTGAACGAACAACTACTCGTGTCGGAGGGCCCCAAAGAAAGCCACTTCTATCCTATTGATAAATATAGAAGATATACAAACTGCTCCACTATAGCACTAAACTATCACATTTCATTGTAATTTAATTATTTTGACAGATTTTCTCTGCGCGTTAGGTCTTAAATGAATTGCTCATATCGCCACGAGAGAATCGAAAGCCTAAAAAAAAACACATTGCTCACAACAAGCTTTACATGACGACCTACTGAACTGCAGTACCGACCCCAGACAGGATGACGTCTCCTGACTCTATTGTGGCGCTCTCCCGGCTGTCCACATACACCACCGCCTCCCTCATCAACGCGTCGTCCATCTCCCGCCAATCTGGCCTGCAGGCCCCCACCGCTGCTCGACACACACACACACACACACTTACTTGAGGAATGTGAACTGACCAATCTTTGCAGTGTTGCTGTCTTTTCTTTAGTTTACCTGCCACATGGGCGCCCGGTTTGATCCATTTTCCAAACAGTATGGGTTCGGTGGACCTGGTTACGGTCACTATAGCGTCCGCATCTTTCACGGCCTCTTCCACAGAAACACAAGCTTTCACAGGACCGGCCACCGAGCGGCTGAACGCCTCTGCCCTCTCCATGGTTCTGCTCCACACACGCACCTATGGGGAAAATAACCAGGCATCACTTGTGCACTGTTAAGCCAAACCTGAATCCTGCGTTATCCCAAAAATACCTTTTGCCATATAGTATTTATTATTTAGTTTTAAAGAGACGCTTTCAGCCAAAGCAAATTACAGTGAATTTAAAAACAAGTCCTTAGAGCAGATAGTGGTTAGGCATCTTACACCAGGTTGTGGACATTGGGGATCAAACCCAGTGCCTTCTAGACCAGTTTGCTGTAATGTGAGTATTGGCTGACTAATTGACACAACTGTAGCCTACCTCTTTAAAATTGAATATTTCCGTGAAGACGTTGTAGTGGCTGAGGGCCTGCCTCCCTGTTCCCAGGATGGCCAACACCTCAGCCTGGGCAGGCATCAAATACTGCAGGCCCCAAGACATATCAAACATGGAGAGGAAAAAAAAGGAAAAAGATTTCAGTGGAATATTTGAAGACAAAGTTAAACATTGCAAGTGAAAGTTATAGTGAAGAGTAAGGCTTATGTAACAACCAAAAAGAGAGGCCTACTTTACCTTGGCAGAAATGGCCGAGGTGGCTGCTGTTCTCATGTCGGTGATGACATGTCCATCTATAATCTGCAACGGCATATTATTTTTGTTGTAAGCACATCACCATACTAGCCATCCTAAACCTGCACCTTGTAGCTTTCCCACTGCAGCCACCATCACTTTGTGTTCAAAAGTATTTGGTATGGTGAGAATCATCATTCCTGGATTTTTTTGGTTTGTTTTTGTATCCCTATATCTGGGGTCTCACTAAAATGAAAGTTACTTTAGGCAAAAGATTCAAATGAGCAGGTTTCAGGCAACATGGCCGCCTATACTCACAGCTTTGACATTCCCATACTCTGGGTCCAGCAGGAGCACAGTGGCCTGTGTGGACGGCAGGGCGGAGTCAGCTCCTCTCTTGTAGAAGCACACCATCTTGGTGCAGAGGATCCCTTCAGCCTCCATGTAAGCCGGCATCAGGCCCATGAACCTGACCCATCCAGGTGTTCACAATGGGGAAGAAAACCATGGTTTACAATGCATTGTGCGGCAGTGAGTTCCGACCCAGTCTTTTGACTGGACGAGAGGCGTTCCATTCCCTGGGGGGACTTTTAACTACACATATCCCTCCGCGCTACAGGTGTGCTCTCATCATCAACACATCAATTAGGCAGGGGTCTTCATCCAGTGACATGTCCTCGTTTCACTGGCTGCACGATTAAAAAAAAAAAAAAAAAACATGGACACCGTATAGATTAAAATGTACCATGACGCACAGCAGCTGGTGGACCTACACGAAAGTAGCAGGCCGGTGCGAAGGAAAATGCTCCTGGGTTGCCTGGCAACAACCCAGCCCCCCCAGGCCGGTTGCGTAACACATGAATGATTATTTATTTATTTATTCGTTTATTTGACAGGGACAATGCAGTCAAACATAGTTACAGGTTTGCAGCTGATGTGATGCATATAGAGTTTATAGCC
>JAOPJI010000060.1:7975729-7987659 GCA_027122695.1 Merluccius productus
ACATTAAATAAAGTGAGCTCGAGCTGACGTGCGGGTGCGGGGCCCGGGCAACAATATCCCGATTCCGAACACGAAGCACTCCTCAGCTTAAATGAACTTAGTTAATGTTGTGTTGATTGATAACCATTTGCACCACTGCACGATTGTGAATCGTGATTTCGTGATTCGTTTGAGAAATAAGAACGAGGGAGTCTGACCGAGACCGACTCAGCTGTGAGAACTGCATTGAGGGAGGATTGAGTGGGCCGACCCCTTCAGTCTGGGACCGGGTCTGGGAGTGGGCGGGGACCATCAGCCTGGCCCCCCCCAGGTCTGCGGGGACTTGGCGCAGGTCCTGCAGGACTGCTGAGATTCTTGCCATTTACTTACTTATTTATTACTTAAGTATGTGCGTCATCCACTGTGTGAATAATTAAGCAAACTGAAAGTCACTCAGGCTTTCAATATGGACTACTACTATGGTGTAATTGACTTCTATACTTCATTTTTCTATTGCCGTTTGCTGTGATTTGTTTTTACAAAATGTATTGTAGTCGTTATTTTATTGACATACAGATGTCCCTCGTCACCTTATTTCATAATTATATAATTTAACAATTGTAATTTTGAAGTTATGTAAGGCACATTGACTTGGTTGTGTCCGTGTTTCAGGTCCACGGTTTAGGATCGGGAGAAAAACACTTACCATGCAACATTAAAGTAATGCGCATTTATTAGCAGCCATAACTTTAGTTCCTTTGACATATTTTCCCGCGAAATTAAAGGGCCCCTAGTTTACCGCCGGCTGAGGGTTAGTAGTCGTTACAAGCCCTTTCAAAATATACCCAATGGTGCCATCAGTGAGCATGTCTACAAAGCTGCCTGATGGATTTGTTTCAAATCCAAGTTGGTCATGTGTGATGTCTCCAGTGGATATATTTTGAAATGGCTTGCAATTACTTATCCTCACACAAATTAAGAAATTGCACACCTTCAGAAGCATAAATCAGTTTACACATGAATACAGGACTCAAAACAAAATGTTTTATTACAAAACATGAATGGCTGTAGTATACCATTACAATAAAATTGGTCGCATCCTGAAAACAAAACAAACATGGGCACTTCAATTTCTACCCGAATAATATCATCACATAAAAAACAAAAGAAGACGAATGAATACTACGGCGTAGCTTCTCCCATCCTTTGTGTGTCCTACAGAAGGACTCACACAAGCAGTCTTTCAATGGACATCTGCACAGACTGAATCTGAGGCTTCAGCTGAGAGCCCTCCTTTATGGTGACCGAGGTGGCGATGACGGGGCGAGACACCCCGCACGCGCGACCCAGGGCCTGCTTGGAGCGCACAAACACGTAGGGGACGTTCTTGTCCTCGCAGAGCAGCGGCAGGTGGAGGATGATCTCCAGCGGTTCGGCGTCAGCGGCCATCACGATGAACTCCGAGATGCCTCTGTTCAGAGTTTTGGTGGCTGGAGGAGAGGCGATAATGACGATATGAGAAAAGTAAAGAGTCACTACTTATTCCCATTACTAGGAATTTATAAGAGAATTTATAAGCATAATGTTATGCCAGGTTAGTCTTTCCACTCCACTTGCATAAAACATTATGAAAATGACTACTTTACACATACATGATGGCGTGATAGAATTAGGGTTAGGTAAGACAGCACAGTAGGTAGATAGGGTTTATGTTTAATTGGGATATGTTGTACGAAGAACAGCAGGGGGTTGGCACGTGTAAACACATGCAGCATATGTAGACGGATAGCAGGACACAATACGACGTGACATTTGCTTTAGAAAAAAAAAAGATGTGAAGAGAAACCAACCTTCATTGGCCCCCTTTCTCAACTGCTTGTAGCTGGACGCCTGCTGCACGAGGTCCAGGATGGTTTTGGTCATGTTGGCGTCGGCCAGTGGGTAGGCCTTGGGGTTCACCTCAGCTTCAGTCTACCCACAAACCGGGAAAAGAAAAAAAAGAAAAAGGACATTTAAAAAAAGCATTTGAGATTACAACCACCACATCACCAATAACACACATCGGCCATCGTGGAGACGGACCTTGGCGCTTGACATGCGTCGCACCGGCTAGCCATGATGCTAGGCTAATAACTCACCATTGTGGAGTCGGGTTTGTTCTGTTAATATTCCGGTCCCCTCGGCGAAATGCTTCACGGAGGACTAATGACCTTCGCTCGAGTATTAAAAGAGGAAAAACACAACAAAGTGTACTTGGAGGGGGGAGATGTGTCGGCGTACTGCTGCAGTTACGTTGGGTGCACGTGAGTGTG
Source organism: Merluccius productus (assembly GCA_027122695.1). NCBI lineage: Eukaryota > Metazoa > Chordata > Actinopteri > Gadiformes > Merlucciidae > Merluccius > Merluccius productus. The sequence continues at coordinate 7,978,021 of JAOPJI010000060.1, forward strand.
TGAACATGCGTAATAAACGCGAGTTGAAGAAGCGCACCGGAAGTACACTTCGCATGCACTTCCGGTCACACGCACGTGCATTTCTCGTTTCGCCCCGCCCCGCCCCTCCCCCTTCGATATTATTTGCGATCCCCAGTACGGGTTTAATGACGGAAAAGTGTGGCAGTTTATGTTTATAATATTTATGGTATTATTAACATCTCCTGGTCAACAGAGTTGTTTAACGCGTCCAGGGTGTAATACACACTCCGGCACAGCAGGTGGCGCTTTACCTGTATACGTTGGTTCACGGCCGCCATTAAAGCAGCAAAGAAGAAGAAGGAGGAGGAAGGCGCCGGGGATTCTGGGTAGGGCATCTCCAGGTCGGCCATATTGCGCTATCTCCCAGGCTTGAAGGAGAGAGAGGGACATATCATGAAGGGGATTCGGGGAATAAGCCAGCTCTCGGTAAGGATGTCGCCATTTAACGCTGGGGGAAATACAGCAAATAGTCGATAATCGATATATATAATCGTCGGGGTGTAGGATAAAGCCAGAGGGCATCTGTCCGTCGTTCAGGTGTCAAGGGAGGAAGTAATCAACACTCACCCTAGAGTTGGGGTCACGCATATCCACAACCAACTGTTAGAAATACTAATACCAAGGACAAACATGATGATTGTTTGCTCATTGGCACACAAGTATAGGATCTGATGGTCTGCTGTGAAGGGTTTCTCCCCAATTAACTCAAGTAGTCTCTGTGATACATTAGGTAAATGGAAAGGTGATGCTGTCATTTCTCCAGCTCCTGATGGCATGGCACAACAGACTTATGGGGTTTAGGTTGTGTTTATATAACCTAAAACCCAAATCAACATCTTTATTTGGTTCCTCAAAGTCATCCCAACGCCAAAGACCCTCCCCACATACCCCCCCATACCCCGGGGGGGTATGTGTGACCACACACTAACACAAGCTTTGTGTGTGATGTATTTCTAACAACGCTGTTTTCTTGCATTTCCAGACGAGGCTGTACGCAGCCCAGGCTGCACGCCAGGCGAAGGTGGAACATGTCCAGTTCCAACCCCAGGAAGTTCAGGTCAGTGAGCGGGTCTGTCTGTCCCCGCCCACAGAGATGGTTGTATGTGACCACCAGAACCGACCCGTTTCCAAAACCCAGGCCCCTGGCGCCTCTTCCTGCTCTCTCCCGGGGCTGCCCACTCCTACCAGGGTGTCCATGTATGACAGGGTGTACAGAGGAAGGCCGGGCTAGGGGAAGGGGAGTGAGTGTGTGTGTTAGTGAGTGTGTGTGTGACAATAATTGCTGGTACTCAAATCTAGTGGTCTACATTTTTATTGTATGTTGTTAACGGTTAAACAAATTCATGTTGCATGTAACCAAATTCTAGTTGGAATTTGTCAGCTTGTCTCATCTAGATTCAGCTTGCAATGCGTCGTATAATATCTGGACATAGCTACTTGAGGTCATGTGTTTAGTTTTCCTTGCAATGAGTATGAGCCTGAGCCCCACCCCCTGTTAACAGAGTAATAAACTTCTTCTCTTGTGTCCTGTCCAGGTGACCAAGCTCCCCAGTGGACTGGTGATCGCCTCCCTGGAGAACTATTCCCCGGCCTCCAAGATCGGTGTGTTCGTCAAGGCCGGCTGCCGCTATGAGACCCACAACAACCTGGGGGTCACCCACATCCTCCGGTTGGCTTCCAACCTGGTAGGGCACTGCTGTATCATGCATGCATTGAAGGCAGGGTCCAAAATTAACCCCTGCTACCACCAGCCAATGGCGGATAGATTTGACCATTTGGAAGGTATAAAAATGCAGGGTTACATATTAAAACAATTGCTTGGCCGGTAGGTTTTTCCACTCTAGCAGGTAAAAAGACAAAATTCTAAAAGTACATTTTGGACCCTGATTGAAGGCATGTGTGTTTAAAGAGCCGCCAACTTGGGCCACACATGATGCAAACTTTCAAGAGACTTCTTTCATGAAGATTGGTTCTTGTCAAGTCTTGACAATTTGAATTTCAATTCCACGTTTCACAAGAAACCCCATCATTGCTGATGGAAATTCATCTTCTGAATCTTTGGGGTCAGGATTGTTGAGTGGTTAGAGTGTTTGACTCCCAGCTGCAAGGTTCTGGATTTGAACCCCAATGTCTGCAGTCTACCTGTAGGCATCTGGAGCAAAACGCCTAACCCCCTGCCTGGTCATTGAAAAACTAAAAAACTAAATCCTCATCAGATGCAGTCACCTTGCTTATTCTCGATTGCGTTCATTGTTCTAACTTCAGGTTACCCATGTCTCATGCTTTATATTATTGTAAATCTTGAGTGAGGCTGTTGTTCACATGCATTTGCATTTTGTTTTTCCAGACAACCAAAGGAGCTTCGGCCTTCAAGATCTGCCGTGGCGTCGAGGCCGTCGGAGGTCACCTGAAGTCAGTAAACTGAATCCACTGTAGGAATAAATTCTAATGTTAAAATGGAAGTCATGAACAGTGTTCTCACTGATGTGTGTTCTACCTGCAGCGTGACCTCATCCAGGGAGAACATGGTTTACACTGTGGACTGCCTGAGGGACGACATGTGAGTCTAATGGAGCCTGTTCCGTACACACTGGTACCCTAAACCTATGACCGTTTCTTCTTGTCATTTACCTTCTGATATACAATACAAGTGTGACACGTGGTAAATTACAAGACCATGTTCCATCGGATTCGGATATTATTGTTCCCAAACAACAGAACTATGAAGTGCACCGACTCAACTGTTCGGTCATAGGCTAAGTGTTTCACAAAAGAAAATCTGAAAAATTACAAAATCATCAGAAAACATATTTTTAGAATGCGCTGAACTGATTAGTCAGTGAGTATGCATCAGTGGTCCTGACTGGTAGAGCATGGCATTAACGTTGCCAGGGTTAGAGCTTCGATTTCCGGCGCTGGTTCAGCGGATCAACCGCATGCGTTGTAAATTGTGTCATGTGACGCAACTCAGCCAATCAAATCTGAACAATTTGGAAAGCCTTGCCAGAGATGTACACAAGTTCCAATATACGTTTTTGGGAGGGGCTGAGAACCCCTGGTCTAAACTATCTTTATATATATACTTTATATTTTATATTTTGCTTGAAGATGTCATTGACAGTAATCTGTCAAATTTGACGGGGGTTATTTCACGGCCGGGTTATCACACAGCCCTATAGCCATATCTTGATATCCAATGTGAAATCATCCAATCGTGTTTTTCTTCCCTTTGTCTTTCCTGTGGGCGTCTCCACGACCTTCAGCGACACCGTGATGGAGTTCCTGATCAACGTGACCACAGCGCAGGAGTTTCGCCCCTGGGAGGTGTCAGAGCTCACTGCTCATGTGAAGCGGGAACGCGGAGATGCTGCCAGCAGCGCCCACATCGGTCAGTACTCCTCCACGCCATAAAGGCGGCACGCTAACGCCAGCGGTTCAATGCCAATCGTTGTGCACTGTTCTGTGTGGAATGCAAACAAAGGCACCTTTTTGGTCCCAGCGCAAATATCCTGCTGTCTTACACAATGTAAATTATGTACATTCAGTCGTTAGGCGGATGCTTTTATGAAAAGCGTCTTAAAAGCGACTCTAAGGGCAATAAAAGCATACAATCGTCAATATTGGAGCGAGTGCAAAAGTGCTGCATGAGCAGGTTTCTCAAAATAATAAAGGGAAAACAGGACAGATTGCAGCGTAACTAAGTATCAGAGCGTGAGGTTAGTATATTATCTGATACTAAAGCCACATTTCCACCAACAATCTAGTTTGGTTCAGTTCAGTTTGTTACACATAGGAACGGTTATTTTCACGTTTCCATTGCCAAAAGTTGTGGATGGCATGATGGTCCGTTCCGTTTTGTTGTTTTGCTACCCCTCTGTTGAGGTTCCTAGCACACTGACCAGGGTGAAGGGTGGAGCTAAAAACAGTGCAGACCATTGATTGGTCAAGAGAATTGTCACTTTGTGTGACAAAGGACTCACAATGCACAAACCCACCATTTTTAAATATCCCACCGATTGCGACAGAGGCCTATTTTGCCTTGCTGCCTTCAGCCTTTTATTAAACAAAGCTTGTCGGCTTGTAATAAACATCTGCATACTGAGAAGAAAGCGTTTACTCTGTTGGGTTGAATAGGATGTCACGATAGACATGGCTATGAACCCTGCCTACATTTTAGGGTAGCTGTTTGTGGTAGAAATGCAAAACAGTTCTAGGGTAAGTTACAGGCGGGCATGGGTTAGGTAACAGTTTCAAGGGTACCATACAGAAAGTGTTTTGTGGAAATGAGCCATAAATGTTAGTCTTCATCAAAAAATCCCATGCTGGCAATGGAATTTCCATATCCACCCAACTGAGATCAATAGTTAAGCCAGTGGGAGCAAATAGGTCGGCATGTCTGTGTCCTGTCTTTTCTGTAAAAGAAAAATATTACTTGCCTTGACGGGTGGTACAAAAAAAACATTTTATGCTTTGTATTTGAGAAACCAAAGGGAATCTGAGGATTACCGCAGTCTGCTATTGTGTACTCAATGCATCTGCTCATCTCTCTTTCTCTCCCTCTCTCTCTCTCCACCAGGTGTGGTTGAACGTCTGCACGAAGCAGCTTACAAGAATGCGCTGTCCAACTCCCTCTACTGTCCAGACTACATGGTCGGCAACGTTCAGTCTGAACACGTGAGAGCCTTTTCTATTCTGCGCTTTGCTTTCTGGATGTTCGCACGTCAATCATGCTACAGTGATATGTGTGTGTGTGGTCTGCCATGTCAGGACATGTACAAACTTTCTTCTTTGTCTCCTCCACAGCTTCACCAGTTTGTCCAGAACAATTTCACAAGTGCCAGAATGGCACTCGTGGGGCTCGGTAAGAATCACCATCTGACTGTTCACCTTATTCTGTGGTCCACAAAATGTAATTGGTGTGTTCACATAGGTGGTTGACGCTAGAGGCTTTACACGCACAATGATGCTCATTCTGCTCAATTCTATGAATATATTGTGCATCAATATAGTGGTTCGATTTCCTAGAATCATCAGTAATAGTATGATAAACACCGCCTTACGATTATGGCATGGCTATGGAATTAACGTCTCTTTTCCTTCCAGGTGTGGACCACGATGTTCTGACACAGGTTGGAGAGCAGTTCCTTAATGTCCGCAGTGGGGCTGGTACCAGCGGGGCTCAGGCCCAATACCGCGGAGGTGAGACATGCAGTTGTGCACATGTCCAGCAGTCTCCTTGACAGGCTCCTATTTCTGTCCTGTACTTCTTGTGGACACCCACATTTTTAAGTATAATAAATTATATATTTAACAAATCAAAGTTGTGATTTTGTTTTCATAGTTTAAAAAAATGTATTAAATGTGTTCATTTTCTTTGTCTCCCCCCTGTGGCATGCAGGTGAACTGCGGCATCAGACCGGGAGCAGCATTGTTCACAGTGCAGTGGTGGGTGAGTCTGTGGCGGCAGGCTCCGGCGACGCCCTGGCCTTCAGCGTGCTGCAGCACGTCCTTGGGGCCGGCCCACACATCAAGAGGGGCTCCAACACCACCAACAAACTGGTGCAGGGGATCAACAAGGCGACCAGCGAGCCTTTTGAAGTGAGCAGGAAACGATGGCTCTTTTGGGAAATTATGTGCACTTATATTTATTTTAAAGGCTATCATCCATACTGATTGTATTGATTCCACCATTTAATTATTTTACTTTAATGTGCTGAAATGTCGGATGATAACCTCCTTTTTATTTTATTTCCCACAGGCTTCTGCTTTCAACACTAGCTACTCAGATTCTGGTCTCTTTGGTGTCTACACAATCTCCCAGGCTGCATCTGCTGGGGATGTAAGTACATGGCATTAGCTGCCAGGGAGTGTCTGCTATAAAAGACACGTTTCTAATGGAAATATTGATGAAGGGGCATGTATGCATGGTGTAAATCTCCCATTTGGCCTACTAGGTGGAAGAAGTGATCCATCAGACATAAAAGTAAAGATAAACATGCATAGAAATAAACTCTCTTTCCTCGTTTCTCCAGGTCATCAGGGCTGCCGTGGCCCAGGTCGAGGCTGTTGCCAACGGTGAAGTCACAGCTGCCGACCTTACCCGGGCCAAGTAAGGGAGACGGGCGTACATGCATGGAAATAAAGTTGCACCAAAAAAACCCAACATATTTTATACACTTGAAGTAGTGCGTATGTGTGTTGGGGTGGTGCCTCAGTATTAGTGGAATATTGACCGTAAGCACAACATCCCTACATATAATGTACTTTTCCAGAACTATGTTGGAAACAGGAAAGCACTAAAGGAATCCAGTCACAACATCAATAAGTGCTCTCGGTCATTTTGTCTATCAAATTTGGTTTTCATATTCATACTGCGCCAATATTGTATTCGCCCCATTGGACACAGTCCCCTCCTCACACACATGCGCATGCATGCGGTATCGAGTTTGCATGCCAATTTAATGTTATCAGTTTGTTAAAGCTGTGTACTAGGGCTGCAAATAACAATTATTTGGTCTAGAAAATGTCATAAATAAGAGCAAATGCCATCACAAGTTACCAGAGTCCAAAGCAACGTCTTAAATGGTCTTGCTTTATCTGAGAAGCAGCCAAGAAAAACTAAAGTATTCATTTTATGATTCATGAACGAAACCTTTTGTAGCAGCTCTGCTGTGTACCATTCCAACGTCCAGAGGTCGATGTATTGACAGACATTTAACCTGAGTTAAATGAGCCCTGTCATGTAGTTCCCCATTTGAGTTGGGTCATTTGCAATTTTTACACACATTCTGTCACAACATAACGATTATTCTCTTCATTTCAACCACATCCAGCCATTTAAAATAATCTTCTTTAAACATTGGTTGGGACTGCAAACCAGGGCACTTACCGCCCCGCATCACTTGCCTACCATGAGTCTCTGCGGTGTGGCAGTGAATCCAGCCGAGTGTGTTGGTCTTGGCCCTCGTTTGACCCGTGTGTGTGTGTTGGTCCAGGACCCAGCTGAAGAGCCAGCAGCTGATGTCTCTGGAGACCTCGGAGGGCTTCCTGGAGGCCCTGGGCTCCCAGGCTCTGGCCGGTGGGGCCTACCAGTCCCCAGACGCCGTCGCCAAGGACATCGACAACGTCTCCTTAATCGACGTGGCCAATGTAAGACATTGTACATTTTCGTCTGGAGTTGTACCGAGGCACAAGTAGTAGCGGAAGTAGTATGGATTTCTTCATTGACACGATATTAGAGTCGAAGTTGTACTGGTGGGTACACCTTCACATACAAGGAATATGTCATGGTGTGTTGGTGCTATAAAGCAAATAAATACAAAAGATGCAAAAAACTACAGGAAAAACTAAGATATTAAAAATATACAATACAAAATGAAAAATATATGGTGTAAAATATACTTTTTGTTATGGGTAATCAATCAGCAATAGGTTATTTGTCCTTGTTTTGTTGCACATCTATTTTCGATTCTGATCGTGTGTGTTTTTGAGTCAATAATTAGTTAAAATGTTGCTTTGTATCCATAGGCTGCGAAGATGTTTTTGTCCGGCAAGAAGACGATGGCGTCGAGCGGCAACCTTGTGGCGACTCCCTTCATCGATGAGCTCTAATCGCTCTCTTCCTAACTGTGCCCCACTCTACCGATCTGTCCTGGTTAGCGGTTTAACAGCGGTCGGTTCTTGCCGAAATGCTAAAAAGAGAAATAATGTCCATCATCCATCATAGTATAACTGTTATTATGAAACATTCGGCGCGGGAATCTTCAACACGGCCCGTTCCTATGTGAACCTGTATGCAGCGACGTCAGAGGTCACGGTCCACACGTATGCACCGTGACCTCTGACATCACTGTAGGAGGTCACGGTCCACACGTACGCCAACTTGAACTGTATAATTGATGTAAATTAAGGAATAAAGAAAGAACTATCTTGAAGATTTGTGGATTTACTTTACGGTGACAAAATATGGATGTGAAATGAAAAAGAAGTGTGGATTTTCTTCCAACATTGTAGTCTCAACTCTTGTGTATATATACTCTACCCCATCCAGTGAAAAGTATGCAGTTGAGCTGCACATTTTGTAGGGGACCCATGAATATGTGACGTACGGCGCACCGCGAGACGGCTAATCTCGCGAGATCGGCCGTCCACTTTAGACCAGATGGACCAGGACCGAGACGGCAGCAGGATCACACTGAGCCCAGTTTTGCGTGACATTAAACGACGGGGCTCAACCAGTACTCGTACCGAAACGTATAGAAACGACACGCACGAAAAATAAGCTACGTTATCGTGAGTACGTTATAGATCTATATCTATATATATCTATAGCCAGATGAGGGCTGTTACCACGGAGACGTAGCGTCAGGGGGTCCGTGGAAAGTACGGTACTTTTACGCATAACTCTTCACTAGAGGAACAAATTGCGTATCGCTAACAAAGGACTTCGCAATAATACGTATTTCTTATCGGTGTGGTGGTGGTGGGGGGTAAAAAAAAAAGAAAAAAGAAACGTTTCACGTAAACGGGACCACTTCGGATCCGGATCCAGATGCCGATGACCGCGATCATCGGGATCGGCGATACTCGCCACCTTTGGCTGGAGAGGAGCCAGCTGCTGGCCGGGCCATGGTGGGCTGTCTGAACCCCACCAGAACCAGAACCACCACCACCAGAACCAGCACCAGAGACCTGCCAGGGGTCTCCCACCCGCCCCGGGACCCGGGGGTGGTCTCCCATGCACACTGCGACGGCGATGGCACCGGAGGAGGAAGTGGGCCGATATAAACACTGCCTGGACCTGGACCTGGACCTGGATCTGCCGTGTCCCGCCTCCCGCTGGGGGGGTGCGATGTGAGACAATAGAGACAAGACAAGGGCAAGGGGGGTCTGGTTGGTTGTTGTTGTTTTTTTTGTTTGTTTGTTTGTTTTTTTATGACTCACGCATTTGGGCTATGGATAAGCTCACCATCATATCAGGATGCCTTTTCCTAGCTGCAGACATCTTTGCCATCGCCAGCATCGTCAACCCGGACTGGATCAACACCGGAGAGTCCGCCGGTAAGTTAGGTGAGGACACTTCGCTCAGTACACTTGATACCCGCCCTCCTCCTCCACCTCCCCCCATCCTCCTCCTCCATCTCCTCCTCCTCCTCCACCTACCACCTTCACCTCCTCGTCATCGTCCTCCTCCTCCTCCTCCACCTATCACCTCCTCCTCCCCGGTGTCCATCCCGTGGCCGGTATAGCCTGCACGGCGATGGCGAACCGGGACCATGGTGATGTTGGGTTGTTGCTTGGTTGTCGGTGATGCTGGTTATTGTGTGAAACTCGTGATAACAGTAAGCAATATGGAATATGAATTGTCTGTGGTCTTCGTCGTCGTCATGGTCACACTGATGACGGGATGGTGGCAACGGTTGTCCGGGCAACTTTGGTATAGGCCTGTATGTAGGCTGCACAGCCCACTGTATATGCATAGACAATAATTACATTACACTGGACCCCTGAGTTCTGACCCCCTTTTAAGTGATGGTGAAATGCTCAAGTGTGTGTGTGTGTGTGTGTGTGTGTGTGTGTGTGTGTGTGTGTGTGTGTGTGTGTGTGTGTGTGTGTGTG
>JAOPJI010000060.1:8052419-8062419 GCA_027122695.1 Merluccius productus
AACATCCTGTACTACATCTACCCGTGTCCTGTGTCGGAGGGCCCCAAAAGAAGCCACTTAGGTGGCGTGTGGAGGAGCAACCCTGCCACACTTTTATTCTGTTATTCCTACCTTTAGGTTTTTTATTCAGTTTTGTCCCAATAAACCCCTTTGGAGTTTGAATCCTACACGCTTCTTGATTTGTATCACTTTCTTGAACACAGGGGTCAGATATTCCCACCCCACCCACCATAGAGGCTTAAGTAAACAGCCTATACAGCATGCCTACAAGTGCCTCTTACAATATGACGAGAAATCTTTGATTTGTCCTCCTGGAAAGGATTAGGCATTAGCAAGGCATTATTTTGGCTTTGCCTTTCCAGCTTGAACATCGACCTCCCTCTCCCATTTGTCCAATTTAAATTAATTAAATAATCAGAGTTTACTCGCATTTCTCACTTTTATTAAACTTTGTGAGTATTACTTGGTACAGTGACAACACCATCATGCCATCGGTAGTTAAACTTCTCATGATGTGAATATGAAAACCAAACAGTGACTTAACCATTTTTTTTAAATAGCTTGAACATTTCTGCCATTTTGCATGGGAATAAAATCTTACATCGATTTATTTTTGAGTTCATAACTCCTGTTTTTTACAAAGTATTGAACAGCCTTCCAGTCTCGGTTTTTGAGGTCGGGTTCTGCAGAAAGGCATTTCTCACAATCCGCCTTACCCGGTGTCATATTCATGTTCAAAAACCTCCTCAGTTGCCTGTTAATTGCTGCACACTCCTCTGGCGTCCATGGTCTTCGGATGGCAGGTTTTTTACCTAAGTTGGCAAAGTAGAAGATGTTAGTAATTTTAAAACTTGCGCCCGGCGCAATTTACTTTCTACACCGGCGCATTTGTCCTTAATAGTTTGCACCCGGCGCAAAGCAGATTTCCCCCCGCAGCAACCAGGCGCCACTACGCTTGCGCCTGGAGAGGCGTATCGGGGAAAAGCAGGGGCGTGTTCCGGTGCAAATGATACTTGGTGCTATTTTAGTGATCTGAAAATTGCGCCACTGAGAAAATACCTGGTCTATAGCGGATAGCGCAGTTGTTGTTGCTATTTTGACGTGCCATGGCAGGTGGGAACTACAACATAGCCTACGCTTACACACACGTAGGCTATACACAGCACAAACATGCAAACTATTAACCTGATTTAAATATTATGATGTCAAACATTATTCCTACATGTGAAACTACATAGAAATAGCGTGTGGATTGTGGAAAAAAAAATCAATAGGGCTGCATGAATGAAGTATAGTAGGCTATGGCATGCATTAAAATAATAATAACAATAATACATTCGAGCAAAGTATATTCCAGGCTTCCAAAACAAAATCTAATTTTAGGGTAAATGGTTGGTTAAATGATTTGGGAAAGAACAGCTGATACAGCGGTAAGTTGTACTTTTAAATCAATGCATCTGCAAACACCGTACAGCAAATGTTCTTGACACAAACATTGTGTACAAGCCCATTACTTTTAGGATTGATGAGTATTTGATTGTGAGTAAATATAGTTTTACCGCGAGTGAGTGTTTAAAATAATGAATGAATGCGGGTGATGCTTGGTGCACGTGTGTGTGCGCACCCATCTGTTTAAACACACGCAAACTAAACACGTAATACAGTCTATGGCGATGTATATTAACAGGGGGACACATGCATATTATGAACACAAGTCGATAACGATAATGTACACAATACTGGTATTGCCGCATATCATTAAATAGACCCACAGTTGCGGCCATCAAGGACCGCGTCCGCATATGTTTTAAGTTGTCTTTGCAGCAATTTACATGACGAATCAGTGTTTCTGAAGTTGGAGAATAAAACGCTATTCCGTGTGAATTATGCCTATTATTTGGCCATAAACTGAGCCATTTGAAGTTTGAAATTCACGTGGTCATGCATCTGTCTCAGCAGACACTGCAAACGCGCTGTTAAAATATCAACTCGCCAAGTCAAATGCGCTGGGTCTTAAAAGGGATGGCAGGTGGAACTCTCATTGGTTTATTGCAGGTTACGCCGAAAACACACCTACAGGTTTCAGCCCAACCCAGTTTAGATTTGCGCCGGGCGCAAAGCTCATTTATCCCGTTGTCATAATAGTAACAGCGCCGTAGATCCGCCCACAAAGTACTTTGACTTTGCGCCTTGACGTCTGCGTTTTAGACTGTCTAACTAGGGCCCTTAGTCTTAACGGTAAAAGCAACACTAGGATTGATCACATCATAAAATTCTTAAATAAATCATATGAAGTCAGATTTACATAATTCAATGTAAACTCACCATTCTTTCTTGACGGCTTGCTTTTCTTTGTGCCTTCTTCTAAGAGGGATGTGGCTTCATCTTCTGATATACCTGTAGTTGCATACACATAATAGTTATACACATAAATGTACACAAATACATGACACAGAAATGTTAACGTAAAATATGAAGGAAACATTACAAATGTCTGGATTAGAATAATTTCCATGTTTTTCTTGTTACTTTGGCACTAATTCAGATGCACTCAGATGTTTCGATTTAAGGTATTAAAATGTAGTATATTGCATGTCTTCTTAAAATGGATGGGGCATACCAAACATTAATCTGCTTTAGTCTTCTAATTTTACCTCTCTTTCTTGCCAATCTCTTCTTTTTGGAGTTCACAGAGGCAGTACCTTCTAGCAGGGACGATGTAGTCTCATCCTCTGATCCCTGTACTTCTGATGTTTGGTACAAATTAATCAGACAGACATATTGACTTAAAATATGAAAAAACACACATGTACTGCAATACTTTATGTAGACTACACTTCTACCAACAGTGTAAAGTTGTTCTCACGGTTTCATGGGGAAACCGATGCACCACTATCCCACAAATACCAAACAAATTAAATGAACTTGTACCAAAGCATGCATTGCACGCTCTGAAAAGTTCCATGCCTAACTGTCTTCATAATTGTAACTCATATTACTGCCATTTAGTGTGGTGGTACCTTCTGACAAAAAAGTCGCATCTTCTGACTCCTGTCCTTCCAGCATACCTGCAGATGCACATATGTGTATATAACTATATAGCACTTGTTCCTTAGTGTACTCGAAAAAGATGTTCATTAGTAACCAGGGACACCCATGGGCATGAGACAGAATGCATGCAGTGGTCATTATTAGATAATTCAACCAACAACCGCTCAATCAATCGCTGACACATACCTTTACTGTTCTCTTGGGGACAATCTTGTGAGTCAACAGTCTCTAAAAATGTAATCGGTACAATATGAATCAAACTGGTATTATCAAATTGGTATAAAATGTATAACTGTTGCCATCAACCTCTAACTGGTATAGAACATTTTAATTATTGTTGCATTCAAATCCATTAAAGTGTAATACCATTAACATCAATATGAATTTCATCCAGATTTTTTCCTTTGTATTCTCCTTGCCGTCCTTGTTCCAATGCCAGAAGAATTTGACTAATTTTGGCTATTTGAAGAGTGCCTTCTGGGAGTCTGTAGTGCTTTCTGTGGACATCAATGTTGTGCCCAAGGAAATTTGCTAACTGGTCAAGTTCTGTATTTTGTAAATTCAGGACAGTCGACATGGTTGCTATGTGTTTCCTGAGTTTCGTTGAGGTTAATGCTGTGGGATTGTTGATACCATCACAATTTTCCACTAACTCTTTGAGGCAGTTGTAACCCCTGAGGCTGTTTTCATATTGAGGCAATGCAAATAAAAACACATTTTCATTCAGCACCCCACACTCTTCTCGCTTTTCAACCAGTAGATCAAGTGATTCCCTCATGATCGGAGTGAGCAGAAGAGGAACTTTTCTTCCTCTCTTTCCAACTATGGTCATCCTGGAAAAATGTTTGCAGAGCTTCTGCTCAAGTGGTGTAAGAGCCAAGTTAACATCTTCCTGTGTTTCAGATACATCTTTCAATAAATAAGCAGATAGTGGTGTCCTTGACACCTCTCCTTCTCTTCTGCGGTTAAAAATGATCAATTGTGCCAGAGTCACTTTAGCAAGGTCTTTCCAGTTTGAGGACGAAGTCTCTTCTTTTAGGGCATTCAAAAATTGTTGCTGTTTCTCAGACAAGTTAAAATGAAGGGTTTGAACATCTTGTGTTAGCGGTAGCAGTTGAGGTGCATTCCATTTGGCCTGGTTGAGCTGGGTTAGGGCTTGGCTTCCTATGTCATATTTCCAGCTATCTTGGTATAGCTGTATGAATTCCTCAGCATTTTTGACAGTCATTTCTTCCTTCATCTTCAATCCTTGAGATTTAACAAACATGGCAAAGCCATGCAAGGTGTGGCCAAGTTTCCGAGCAAGAGATGCACACCGATAATCTCCAGTGTCCTCACGAAATCCGGCGATGGATTTTGCAGCAGTGACTAAATTATCATACATTTCTGGTTTAATGAGTTCTTTAATAGTCTTCGCTGGTGCACTTTTTTTGGCTTCCAGTGCCAGTCTGCCAAGCTCTCTTAGTCTTTGTCGAATATACTGGTGTTGGCTCTTTACTTTACCATTCTTCTTGAAGAATCTGTAACCAAACTCAAGAATGAAATGATCTTGCTTCACAGCCATTGCAATTTTATCTTGATTCATCCCTTTTAGAAGCGTCCAATATCCCCTGGGAAATCTTGTTGGAGTAGGTTCAGCGAATGCACATAAAGCTTGGACTCTTTTTTGTCCAGGTTTTGATGTTTCAGGTTGGAATTTGCAGACCTTAAAATGTCGCCACATTGCTTTTCTTTTAAACAAACCATAGCAGTGTACACAATGCGTGAAATCGGCTCCTTCTGTTTTTTCCGTTGGTTGCTTTGATGGGATGAGTTTTCCTTTCTGGCTGTCTATAACTTCCATGTTATGTTCATAGTTCCCCTTATTTCGGATATGATCAAGTTGTAGTCGCCTCTCTTTGGAATTCTTTGGTAAGGTAAATGCTTTGGCCACTTCAACATCATCACTGTGGTTGCGCAGCAAGTGTCTTGACATTTTCTGAACTTCTTTCCCACAAAACAAGCAGTGATGTTTCTTGTTATAACATCTTGTGCCACCCGCTTTCTTCAAAACAGGTTCAACAAAGACTTCTTCAAGGGGTATTGAAATAATCACTTCATTGTTAGTATGAACCACATCTTCATTTACATCCTCTTTGTCATCATCAACACTTTGAGAGGACTCATGACTGGTTTCAAAGCCTCTGTTGTTCTCACTGGACCTGAACTGAGTGTGTCTGGAATCAAATTGGCTCTGAGTGGCCTCAGACTCCTCAGACAGACTATTACTAGAAGACCTGGAGCTGTTTTTACTGGAAGACGCAAAACTACTCTGACTGGAAAACATGACCCTGTTCTGCTTGGACGACTGCACTTTGCTGTGCTTGGATGTCTGTAAGCTGCTCTGAAAGGAAGACCTGGAGCTGCTCTGTCTTGATGATTTTGGGCCATTCTTGCTGGAAGACTTGAAGCTGTTCTGGCTTGATTTGGAGCTGCCCTTGCTGGGAGACCTGAAGCTGCCCTTAGTAGTTTTGTTCATTTTTTTATTTTCCAAAGATAACTCTGAGCTGCTGTCACTTTCTGTGCCTTCATCTTTGGGATTTGGAAGATACTCTTCTCCACTACCTACACTGGAGTCATCTGATTCTAGAAGACTCTTTTGAATCTTAAAAGAAAACAATTATAAAAACAAATTATTGGGTTTTACTGGCTACAATAATATAGAAATTCAACGTAAAGATATTTTGCTTTATATACATCCTTTAAATCAATATGACAATAAATTCCACAGATGTATTCCTGTATCATCAGAATATCTAGCAATCCAAGTCCAACTCTGAACATTGTGTTTTATTTCACTAACCAAAACTAAGTATTAACATGATGCAACAAGAGTAAAATGAATCTCACTGGATAGCGACAGGCTCTTCTTGGCCTCTGCCTCTGTGCAGCCTTAAAAGTGGAGTCTGGAGCACTGTCATCACTTGTATCGTAGAGAGCATCAGAGAAATCAAGTACTTGTTTCTGCAAAAAGAGAAGTGCATAAAGCAATGGTTATCGATTATTGATAATTTCTTAAATCAATTTCAGGGGAAATGGTCTTTTAAATAGCTATTTATATACTAAGTGTCAGAGGTATACCAGAGAGCTTTCGGTCCTCCTCAGTTTTGGAACAACATCCTCATCCTTGGAATTGTCTTTGAAAGGGTCGACATCACTGGATTCTTCAACGGCTTCACTTTCATCCACTATACTTTCACAGGAATCATGCAGAGGAGACCAATAGTCTGGAATGCTGTCCATCTTTAAAATGAAAATGATGTATGATTTTTGTATTATTTAAACAACAAGAGAAACACAAGGGAAATAGTTTTAGACAAGTGGACCATCAACATTTTATTCTCCTTTAAACTGAGGCATACCTGAATTTTTCTTGTATCATTGAGCTTTTCCTTAACTTCATCAATGTGAGGAGTCAAAGGCTGGTCTTTCCAACAATCTGAACTGGTTTCATCAGAGTCAGAATAATCCACAAGGGAAATTCCTCTGACAGAAAACACCTAAATATAATTAAATACAAAATAATAGATGTTACATTATTATATTAACCATGAAGATATAAACATAAAACAAAAAAAACTTTCCTTCAGTACCATGAAGGAAAAACATTGCCAAAACGGCAAATAATATGCTAGAAAATATACCACATAAAATGGAGAGTAACTACAGGTTATATAACATTCAATTACCTGAGTAGTAACATGATCAGGGAACAGCTTGGGTTCACCTGACATACCAGTGGCATTCTCAAGGTTCTCCGATATACAAAAGATCAAAAAGTAGAAACATTTAGAGCATGAGATGAGCAGAGATGTGAAAAATGTCAAAACTTTGCTCAAAGGAAATTAATAAATTAGAAAGTGAAAAATGAAAGATATTAATAGATACTGAAGTACCATAAAGGAAACCCATTGCCAAAACAGCAAATAATAATCACAAGGGCATGGCTATGACTTCCAACAAGTCTCCCAACAACCTGTTAGAGGCTGCCAATTGGTCATACGTTGGATTCAAATATTCAGACTTACAATGCCTAATAATGTGTAAAAGTGTGCATGTAATAACATCAGTTTGGAAACTGACAAGCATTTCCAAAGCTGAGTTATCACAATTATGGATTAATTTACAAATTAATCTCACAATCATATAACAAATGTAAGTAAATGGCAAGGGCCATGAAAGAGTGCATGCTGGCCGTCGTGAATGAGGTTATAAATGACGACAAAGTAAAAACAAGCGTGACCTCTGCCATTAAAAACGTACCCCTGTCAGACACATCAAATATTCGCAGGGTTCAACTTCTTGCTACTGATGTGTTCGAAACACTTTTGGAAGACCTGAAGAAAGCAGATGTCATGTCTATCGCAGTAGACGAGTCCACTGATAAGACGGATACCGCACAATTGTGCATATATGTCCGTTTTTTTGACGGCAAATGCTTCAGAGAGGAACTGCTCGGCTTGCTGCCGTTAAAAGGACACACAACAAGCGAGGTCCTCTTTGAGAAGATTTCAACTTTTTTTGAAGACAACGGCCTTGATATGAGACGTGTGTGCATGCTGGTAACAGATGGGGCTGCATCCATGACGGGAAAAGTTAATGGTTTGGCTGCACGTTGGTCCGCTGTTGCACCTCGGATGATACCCTTACACTGCATTGTGCATCAGACGGTATTGTGCGCAAAACTAAGCGGGGAGCTCAAGACAACAATGGACAGCGTGATGGCGACAATCAATTTTATCCGCTCCACATCAAGCCTCCAACACCGCTTATTCCGCATGTTGCTGTCAGAAATGTCTGCTGAGCACCACGACCTGCTTTTGCATAACGACGTCAGGTGGCTGTCCAAAGGCAAAGCGCTGGAGCGTTTCTGTGATTTAAAAGAGGAAATCACGGCCTTCCTCCGCAGCAGCAAGCATAAAAAAGCCGAAACACACTTAAACCGAATGCTGGATGACAACTTCATTGGCGATGTCTGCTTTCTCAGTGACATATTCAAACACCTGAATGACTTAAATGTGGGACTACAAGGCAGAGACAAAACTGTCATTGAACTGGTGGAACAGATGCGCGCATTCCAAGTAAAACTGGATCTATTCGGCACTGACTTGAGCACAGGCCGAATGTTGCATTTTCCGACGCTCTGCAAATGCATCTCATCCCCGGCACGCATTACCGCTGTGATGACAGATTTCGTTGCGAGGTTAAAAGAAAACTTCGCTGGTCGGTTGGATGGACTTGCTTTGCCAACAGAGGTGATGTGTTTTGCCAGAGACCCGTTCACTGTCGCAATAGAAGGGGCTTTATCAGCCAAAGCAAAGGAGGTGGCCGTTCCCATTGACGAGGGGAAATTCATTCTGGAACTTGTGGACATGCGGTCATCCTTAACCATGGCACAGGAGCTGCGCACCAATGGGCCTGCCAGGTTTTGGACTGATGTCAACCCACATCAGTTCCCTAACATCAAGAAAGTAGCAGTCTTTGTGCTTAGCATGTTTGGCTCCACATACACGTGTGAATCAAGCTTCTCACACATGAACTCAATTAAAAGCAGCTCTCGTTGCTCACTGTCTGACAGCACACTTCACGAATGCCTTCGGATTGCACTGACATCTTATGAGCCCAGAATCACTGCTCTCATTCAGAACAAAAGATGCCACTTCTCCCACTGAGAACTCAGCAGTGTAACTGTTGCATATAGCAACAAAATGATGTGTAACTGAGTGAGTAACAAAGTATTCATGTGTGTTAAAAGCTACTTAGTTATTTCTTGTTTTAGGTTTGTTTACTAAACTTTAATATGCCTAGTTGTTTTGTTCATGCACTTTGGCATATTGATCCCAGGGGGGATATGCTTGTTCAATATGTGACCCAAATAGTTATTTTATTTATTTAAAAAAGGAAACCTCCTCTAAATGTTCACTATTTTGTTCTCAATGCACCTTGTGTTTTGCTTATGGGTCAGATATGACAAATATTTATTTTATTTTGTTTAAAAAAGAAACTGGCTATTGGTAGGCCTAATATTGTGCACATTTTTGTTTTCAATGCACGTTATGTTTTTCTTATGGTTCAGATATGACAAATATTTATTATATTTTACTTTAAAAAGGAAACTGGCTATTGGTAGGCCTAATATTGTGCACTATTTTATTTTCAGAGTTTTCCCCAGGTCAGATTTCACCAAAAATGTATGTACCTTTTCAGATGTGACCATTAATAAAACGTTTCTGTTTTTCAATACATTCATTTGTGTTGGTCCAAAATGTTTCATTACTTGCTGCTGAAAATGTCTGGCCCAACTGAATTTCTTGTTTTGAAAATCTGGCCCAACTGAATTTGTAATTGAATAGCCCTGGCCTAGTGCCTAGGCTATATTAGAAAAAACGGTTTCTAATTAAGTATATCTAGTTATGTGCATAAAATAGTACTCTAGAAAACGAAATTACTGATATATATATAAAATATATTTATAAAATAATTGTCAAGATAGACTTACCTTCTGACATTCTTCAACTGTAAATCTTGCCTTTCTCACAATATTTCGCCCTTCTGCATGATTAGCATGCCTAGTCAAGCAGCTGATCAATTTGGCCACATGTGATTGGCTGAACGATAAACACTTCAGGAAGTGTGCTTAGGTGCAGGTGCGGGTGCAGTACCACGTAGCATGAAAATTAAACACACAGAACTCAACTTTGCTACCTTGTGGGCCAAGTAAAAAAAGAGTGGGGGGCGTGTCAGGGCAGCCTCCTAAGACCATTACAAATGAAAAACGTTGCGGGGCCCAGGGTTTTGGGCCCCACTATGGCTGAGGGCCCCATCTCGTTGGTGTGCTACCCGTGACTGGGCCCCACAAAGCCACATCTGTGAGTACACACACACACACACACACACACACACACACACT
>JAOPJI010000060.1:8116460-8127466 GCA_027122695.1 Merluccius productus
TCTCTCTCTCTCTCTCTCTCTCTCTCTCTCTCTCTCTCTCTCTCTCTCTCTCTCTCTCTCTCTCTCTTCCCCCCTCTGTCTCCCTCTGTCTCCTGCTTGACAGATGTGAAGGTTAGAGTTGATGTTTTATTCATTCTTTCTATAGCATGGCTGTTTGTTTGCATTTTGATTGAATAAACACACTTGTGCACAGACACACAAACACACACGCCGACAAGACACTGTGTGTGTGTGTGTGTTGCGCACGTTTGACGTGCGCTGTCTTTGTGCTTCTAATCAGACTAATAGAGAGAGGGGGAGCGAGAGAGAGAGAGGAGAGGCAGAGGTAGGGATCCCTGGGAACACGGACACTAAATCTGAAGGAGACAATATGGTCTCAGTCTCTCAGGATGAAGTACAGCAGGGGCCCGGGCGCCCTGCCCAGCCTCTCACATGCACACGCACACGCACGACGTGAGTGTCTGAGCTAGTGGCTCGTATGTACGGAGTCACAGACAACACAGAGGTTGTCATGTAAGTTAAGGAATTGGGGATCACATGACCCTCCATGTAGTGAGTAATATCTAATATTCCTTTTTATTTTCTCTCTCTCTCTTTCTCTCTCTCTCTCTCAGTGGAGACTATCCTGGGTTTGACCGGCGCCACCATGGGCAGCATGATCTGCTTCATTTGCCCTGCCCTCATTTACAGGAAGATCCAGAAGAACGGCTTCATTGCTCAGGTGATGCACTGACGATTTTATTATATAGAATATATTATATTTTATTAATTTGGGAAATTAATATATGTATTCATCATAAGAATGCATGCCGCTATTTATTATGCATGGCACGTTTTAATTATGCGAGCAATGATGTACTTAAAGGTGGCCCGATGAGGCCAGTATATAGTCCTCTCCATAGCAGTTCCTAGATAGGGAGTAGTGAGCTCTATATAGTCCTCTCCATAGACCTCCCTAGATAGGGAGTAGTGAGCTCTATATTGTCCTCTCCATAGACCTCCCTAGATAGGGAGTAGTGAGCTCTATACAGTCCTCTACATAGACCTCCCTAGATAGTGAGTAGGGAGCAGTGAGCTCTATATTGTCCTCTACATAGACCTCCCTAGATAGGGAGTAGTGAGCTCTATATAGTCCTCTACATAGACCTCCCTAGATAGTGAGTAGGGAGTAGTGAGCTCTATATAGTCCTCTACATAGAGCTCCCTAGATAGTGAGTAGGAAGTGCTGAATGACTTCGGACACAGCCTTGGATACCAGTTTAAGGTTCTCTCTCTCTCTCCTTGTTCTCTCTCATGCTCCCTCTCTCTCCCTCCCTCTGCTAACCCTACAGATGGTGTTGTTGGTTGGCCTGGGCATCCTCATCATCAGCACCTTCACCACCTTGTCAATCTCCAGCAGTAGCCCTGCCCCCAAGCCCCCAGCCCCGCCCCCACCGGCTGCAGTCAAGAGCATGGTGCTACTACCGGACCTGCCCAAGCTCGACGGTATGGAATATGTGTGTGTGTGTGTGTGCATGCCTCGTGCGTGTGTGTTTGTGTGTGTGTGCCTGCGCCCGCACGCCCCACGAGTGGCCGGTAACGGGAACGCCGCCGGTCAGAATGACTTCGCGGCAAAGTCACCGGTGGTGACAAGTCGGACATCTTTACTGCTGCTCGTATCTCCTGAGGAAGGAGCGGCTACGCTTTAACAGGCCCAGAGATAAGGAGCGTTTGTACACACGGGGGGTGGCGAAGGTGCAAGGAGAGTAAAACAAAAGGGAAGGAAAAAAACTCCAGACAAAGGGTGTCTGGATTTTATTGAGAGGAAAGGACAGACAGACAGGCAGTCGTGTGAGGCAGAGAGACAGACAGGCACGCGGCAGATAACCTCTCGATGGTATCTCTGAGAGCGGCGGTGGCTGACGTTGATGGAGCGAGAGTGATGCCCTTCAGACACCAGCGACTTCATCTCATCTTCTCCTCCCTCCTCCATCTCATAACCCCACACATACGCACGCACACATAAACACACACACACACACACATATAAACACACACACACACACACTATTGTCTCCACCCCATCCCCCATTCACTTGAAGCCTTCATATGTTCACCCCCTCCTCCCCCTCCTCCTTCATATCCCCCTACCTCCATGAAATGCCAGCTATAGCTCCTCCAACTGAAGGACGGATTGGAGAAGGAGCTCAGGGGGTCTGTGGAGGTTCGGGGCTTGAGAGAGGGGGAGAGAGGGAGAGTGGGAGAGAGAGAGAGAGAGAGAGAGAGAGAGAGAGAGGGAGAGACATGAGAGTGTTTGTGTGCATCCCACCCCGTCAATCACCTCACACTGTTTAGGCTACCCTCTTTTTTTTTTTTTTTCAAGCAAATGTTTTATTTACCAATCCATGTTTAAATGTCTTTTATATTTTCTACCTTCATTTTACCTCCCCTTGTTTTTTTTACTTGCGTTCTTTCCTCCGTTTCCGCTTCTTTTTCCCCCCCTCCATCTTTATATTGTGGCTGACATGTGGCAAACCTCAACACCTGCATCCTGTTTTTTGGGTCGCACAACCGCCACTATACACACCCCCACACTGACACTGACACACACCCATTTCCCAGCCCTTGCTCTGTATCTCTCCCTCTATTTTTGCCCCTGGCCTTTTCCTCTTATCACTGCTGTTGGCCTCCTTTTTATTTTTATTTACCGTTTATTTTATGTCACACGTTAAGTGTAAAGGGTTTGCTGCCACCTAGTGGAGACTCAAGATACTCGAGGCAAAATGTAACCAATTGAGTCAAGTAATACACAAAGGGGTCATTCAGCACATTTGTGTTGCATAATTAAAGTCAAATGTAAAAAGGAAAAAAAAGTGATGAAACTTAATCTAACCAGTTCTTTAACACTACAATGTTAAAGAAGATGACGTCCTTACTGTCATAATCCTTCTGTGTAAATGACGATAGAATATGGTAGCTAACCTGTTCACCTGTCGGTGTTTCTGTCCTCATAATGCTTATGCAACAGTTGGCCTCCACAACCGCAAAGCTGCTACACCACACGGATGCCATTTTGAAAACTAGAGGACTCGAAGCACTGTGTTTGTTTCGCCTCTCTTTCAGGAGATGACAACCTAGTGAAGATTCCCATAGAGCTGGATCAGCCCAAAGCGGGCGCGAGGGAAGTGGAGCGGGCGGTGGAGCGGGAGGGAGCGGAGCCGCCCCAGATCAAGGGACCCGTGGAGCTGCCTGAGAGGAGGAAGAAGAAGGAGGAGGAGGAGGTGCAGCTGGACCGCCCAGACGCGGGTATGGCCCCACCAGGACCACAGCCATGGATGCTGTCTCTGGCACTTTGGTTTCCAGAAAGGAAGATTTTTTGTAATGTTATCCAGATTATTAAGTTATTTATGACTAGTTCATTTTGAAGGAATTTTCATGCCTTCTTTTATTCAATTTTTTTACTTGCATGCACAGCCTATGATTAAAGCAATTGATCCTTCAAAACCGTTTTACCCTTCATGTCTGCCTTTATGAAGTCCAACTTCAAATATAGTTAAATGTGAATATTCAAAGATATCCTTGCACTTATTAACCCCTCGACTCGAATTTAAATGGAATATAATAGAATTAACGCTTTCAACGTTAATTTTTAACGCTTCCCCGGAGCCATTAAAATCCTCTGTTTCTGTGGCTTCCTGTGGGCTGTCCCTGCACACATGGTTAGGTTCAATTAAAAGCTCTTCGTGGCTCTTTTTAACGATCCATGAGATTGGAAGTTAAGACCTTATTAGCAGTGGCGTTGCGGGTTCCAATCTCGCGTTGGTGTGATGTCACTTCCTGTGTGTGTGTGTGTGTCTCTCTCCCCCCCTTCATTATATACCGAAAATATAGTAAGGGCAGATATGAGGATGTAGTTCTATCGTCTTTACTATTTACTATTTAGCAGACGCTTTCATCCAAACCAACTTACAGTTAATGGAGATTTAATTCAGGAGCAGGAAGGGTGCAACGCATCTTGCACAAAGGTACGTACAGGTAGACTATGAACATGGGGGTGGAACATCCTTTTTTTGTTATGTATTTTTTCAATGCTTCACGCTTTGAGGAATGTTATTTCCCCTCCACCCCCCTCAGGTGTGGCGGTGCCAGAGGGTGAAGCCCACCGCCACGAGCCGCCCATCCCCCACGACGAGGTGCAGGTGGACAGCAGGAAGAACAACGCCGAGCTGGAGGAGGACCTCAAGCAGCCGGTCGGAGGAGGAGGAGGAGAAGAAGAAGGAGGCGAGAAGTCCCGGGAGGAGGGGGGGCAAGACCAGGGCGCTGCGGTGGCGGCGGCGGCGGAGGCGGTGAATAAGGAGCAAGGCGGGGGAGGGGAGAAGCTGGCCGAGGAGAAGCAGAACCCCGCGTTCGTCGTGATAAAGAGGGAGGTGGAGGACATGGGCGGCGCCGAGGTCGTGTCCAATGAGGTGCAGGAGATGCGGAAGGAGGCGGGAAAGAAGGCGGAGCTGCCCTCGCTGAAGGTGGACAACCTAGCAGCCTTGAAGGAGCCCCTGGCTGGGAAGGGGTCTGATGAGGCGGGAAAAGCTCCTGACGCTGTAGTGAAACGTGAGTATTTATTAGGAAAAAATACTAATACTACTACTTTTTTTCTCTGCTGATACCAATGCACAGTACTACTGTAGGTGTATGATATGTGGCTGATAGTGACTACCAATCTGTCGAATGTACAGAACAGTATAGATTTAGACTGGGGAAAATGGGTGTGGTATTTTGCACTTTAAGATGGAAAAATGTTTTTACTACTGTGATGTTGGAATCCCATTTTTGTATTATTAAGATACTTTGATCGTCATACACCATTTTATCAGACACTCACTGATATGCATACCTATTAGTATTATTATTATTATTATTATTATTATTTATGTCTACAACTGTATACACCCATACAGCCATAACCACTTCGTTACCAAATCCGCTGACAGTCCTGTACATGCATAGCTCTATTATTTATGTATAGCTGTATTATTTGTATTCTTGGAGGTTTGACCTCATTTGGTGTCGTGTCTCGTCTGGTCCCTCAGCTCCACCCGCGGATGGAGGAGAGCATCAGCCAGCCGCCGATGCCCCCCCGCCTGCTGCCGACAGCAACGGAGGAGGAGAGGACAAGATGGAAGGTAAGAGAGGTTCATGTGTTGGTGGGCGGTTCCCATTTCCCCCCCTCTCTGTAAATGTACTACTATTAAGTCGTACATGTTACAGGTAGTAATATTTTTTAGATGAAGCACACGGTTGTACAAACTGATCTTGATTCAAGTCCAGTCGTCCTAACCTCATCAGTCACCTAAATACCACATACAATGTGGGATTGAAATGGCATCCATTAAGTGTGGACGGCTGGACGCACACAATTTTATGCAGCTTTTTATAAGGCTTTCTAGGGTTTCAGGATGCTGTCTATTTGATTATTTTGGTCTTGATCTCTGTCTTGCTCTTTCCTCCCCTGACGCTCTGGCTGAATCCATCCAATCTTTTCCTTTTTAATGACTGTGAATGAATATGAATAAATAGTGGTAACAGATGCTTTGTAAATGTATTTGTTGCCCCTATAGTTTCACTCTCTCTTTCGTTGTATTTATAAGTCTGCTTTCTTCCACCATTGCTCTTTCTTTCTCTCTCTTTCTGTCTCTCTTCTCTCTCTCTTTCTTTCTGCTGGGCTTCCTCACAGTGATAAAAAAGCTGGTCGCAGGTATGAACTTTGACCTCTCCCTGCCGCTTTGCCTTAACTTTGTCCGTCTGTCTTTCGTGTCACATTTAGTTTTTTGCAAATACGCGCTACACACACACACACACACACACACACACACACACACACACACACACACGGGATCTAGAAAGTGGTTCCAAACCTTTTTGACCTGGACGCCACAGCGCTAACATAGTCCTGTGTAGTTTGTGTCAACAACCACCAATGTCTTTTGTTTGTCCGTGTCTGACATGACTAGGAATTATGTGTCCTAACTATACTTTTGTGTGCGTGTGTGTGTGTGTGTGTGTGTGAGCGTGAGCGTGAACATGATCTGAATGAAAGATGTACTCATAATTCATCATCAGCCTTGGAGGCTGGCTTCGCTGCATTAACATGGGACCGGACGGCTAGATCCTTCTAGAGTAGCACAAGCCACATCACTATGGCTGTGTATTGTTTCAAACAGGTCGGGTTTAATGTATTCATCTCTGTCTGGACTGTGTCCCTGTTCACCATGCAGAGGGCCAGAACGACCACGCTGTGCTGCTGCAGGTCATCAAGGAGCAGCAGGAGACCCAGAAACGGCTGCTGGACCAGCAAGCCAAGCTGCTGGCCGTCATAGAGGAGCAACACAAGGAGATCCATCAGATACTGCCTGCAGGTAAGCACACACACACACACACACACACACACACACACACACACACACACACACACACACACGCACATACGCACATACGCCCATTCATACAATGTGTAGTTCCGGTCCTTAATTCTGATTCAATGCGCCGCCAATCTCAAAAATGTATGCTAGCCTTTGTTGCTTGGCAACCATTTGGCTGTCTTGAGGAACTATATTGCTTGGCGGAAGAATGAAGAAGAATTTTTTTCTTTTCAATAAATGATGGCGTTTATTGCAAATAAACTGCTGTGTTTATTTTGTGAAATCTTACTATGTAGTCTGTAGTAACCGTTTTGGTAACAGTTTTATTAAAGCAATAAGCCACTTGACGCCATGGTTCAGTGATTTTAGAACAGCTGGGGACGTTGTTAGGCACGACCCGAAATGGCTTATTGCTTAAGTATACATTGTCAAATAAATGACAAGAAGCAGAGGGAGACATAGAGAGAGAGTGTGTGTGCAGGGATGCTTGTGTGTTGATTTCTATCACACAAGTGTGAAATCATTGTTTTCCTGTTATTTCTCTTGTAAAAGGCGTCGCGGCGGATGGAGAAGGAGACAAACCCATCCTGGAAAACGCCATAGGGGCCTTGGAGGCGGCGGCGCTTGCCAAGCCAAAGGACCCAGCTCTGGCATCCGACCTCAAGCAGCCAGGGGACACTGGAGCTGGAGCAGCAGCTGGAGCACCACAGGCAGCAGCGGGAGCAGGAGGAGCAGGAGCTGGGTCTGAGCTTCACGTTGTGCCCCAGAACCAAGCCCAGGCTGGGGATAAGAACGCCGAGCTCCAGCCGCCCGTTAAAGCGGCTGCGGTGCCCGTGGTTCACAAGGCCGGCGAGGAGGCCATCGTGGCTGGGGCGGCAGCGGCGGCAGCGGGATTAGCACCGGCCGCCTATGAAGAGCGGGAGCTGGGCGCGAGGGGAGTGCCACTGGGACAGAGGAGACCGGACGACACCCTGTCCAAGGACGAGGCGCGCGGCGTGAACGAGCGAGAGAAGGAGAGCGTGGAGAGGCTCGAGAGGGCAGAGAAGGAGAGGATAGAGAAGGAGGTGCAGGCGCGGGTGGAGAAGGAGCGCTTGGAGAGGGAGAAGAGGGAGAGGCTGACCAGAGAGCAGGAGCTCGAACGGGTCGAGAAGGAAAAAGAAAAACTGGCCAAGGAGAAAGCGGCCAGAGAGACGGCCGAGAGGGAGCAGAAGGAGAGACAAGAGCAGGAGAGGATAGAGCAGGTGCGCCGGGAGGAGGAGAAACTGCAGCAGGAGTTGCAGAAAATAGACAGCGAAATAAAAATAGAAAATAGACGCGTGATGGAAGAGGCGGAGCAGAAGGCCAGGCAGGCCCAGCAGGGGCGAGCGAAGGAGCAAGGGGAGAACGACATCGCCGAGCCGCAAAAGAAGGGCGGGCGGGACCTCAAAGTGAGAGTGGAGGAGGGAGAAGAAGAAGAGGCCGCCGCCGCCGCCCACGCCGCCGCCGCCCACGCCGCCGCTCAGCACTCCCAGGAGAAAGACACAGACCTCAGGAGGAGACGCCGGGACGTGGGGCCCCTGAACTCCCTGGGGGCCGGGGGGGGGATGCCCAGGCTGGAGCCCCTGCTGGAGCTGGGGGGGTCGGACCTGCACGCCGCCCTGGAGGGACAGTTACTGGGCGGGGCCATGGTGCACAGCCGACAGATCAAACAGACTGCCGGCGCGGAGGCGGAGAGAGAAATCTGAATGAACGGCGTAGAACGGCGTGGGCGGGTTTCAGTGTCGGCGGAGGAAATAACCACACACACGCGCGCCGCTGAACTTACTCTCAGCACTGCCTTCAGAGACTCAACAGATGATAACCTCCTTGTTTCTGATCCACCCCACCGCCAAGCAATGTCGCCGTCTCTGTGGAGAGAGTAATTTAAGCCTTATAAAAAGAGACTCATAGACCAGCAGGAAACTAGTACAGATTCCCATACAAAGAGAGGAACCAAGCGCCAGGCTTGTGCCCTATATTTGCAACGCGCCTCATAAGTACATAGATAAACATTATATTATTGACATGGATGCAAGTTAAAAGTGGAAGCAGCTAAATTCCCTTCCATGTTCGGGGTACAATGGCGATTACAACAAACGCACACCAGAATACATCGTCATACATGCAGAGTCATGCTTATGCTCATGCCGTCTCTATGGCAACCAAAGATGCCCGAGAGCTTATTGATTTGCAATTGAGAAAGATTCTCCGAAAATGCTGTAAAGATGAATGATATCGGAGCCGCGTTCTTTGCTTCGATATTGTATTTCGCACTAGTCATCGTTCCAAAGTCTTTATCAAATTCCTATTTTTATGTAAATAATAACTTATTTTGTACTTGGGTCAACGTTTTGTATAGGAAATACTGTGTATGTAAATCTATGCAAAGGAAAATCCCTCTGAGGGTTTTTAAGAGCATAACTATCCAATGAGTCACTTGTTGTTTGTCCACAAGCAACACAAGCCTCCTTACTGTAGGCCTGTGTGGTAACGGTTTTCTGTTCGTCTGTCATATCGGCTCTTTTATGTTTTGTGACCTTTTGTGAAATGTAAATACTGCAATTCTCAAATGAATGGACCGTTTGTTCGTTAGAAATCTCTTCACTATTCCAGCACAGGCGGTTATTTGTGTTCTTGTTTGTTGTGTCTGTGTTCAAGTTGATTTAACATTTAGGATTTTGACCGGATAAAGAAAACCAACGAAGCCTCTCGTCTTCACACGGCAACACTGCTGCTTGTAAACTAGATTTTTAAGTTTTCCAAATTATAGCATCCCAAATTATAACTTTGAACATTTCTCAAACAGTTTCCTTTAGTGCCTTAAAGTTGATAATGGTCATTTGTGGTACTTTCCAAATCCCTGTAATCCAGTTTTGACTCTAATGGGCCTCCGTCCCATTAGACTTTGAGAGGCAGGACATCTTCAAGTATTCTCCGGTGGGAGCGCTCTGCTTTGTAAAGGTGTTTATTTTTATGACCATGTTTCTGAAGTCATTGTATTTTTCAACATTTTGTATTCGCTGGAAATAAAATCAAGGCAACTTTGATTTTGTTTTCGTTTCACACTTAATGTTTATTACATGATTGCATACATTTGACATCAACTTTTAACAGGAAACAATCAAATCCTGAACAACAGTCCTCTTCATTGTGATCACATGACAGATCATCACGCCACCATGATGTCCCAGCGGCGTTCATTCAGTCACCTCGCTGCTTTCTTGGCCTGTAAAAAGCAAAAGCCCATTTGCAATCACATCCTCAACATCACCATCCTCAACATCACATCATCACATCCTCAACATCACATCATCACATCCTCAACATCATATCATCTCATCCTCAACATCACATCACATCTTCAACATCGCCACCCACCGCATTCAGGAAGCAAGCCTTGAGCGCCTCAAACTCCTTGACGCACAGATCCTTCTTCAGCTCCTGCTTATTGGTGGTTGTGGCGACGACACACTTCCCGTAGGCTGAGGCCTGGACGACACGGTATTGATTAGGGGGGGGACATTTGGGATTTCCTTTCACTTAACACATAATGAATAACAAAGATAAACCCTTGGTCACCCTTGGGAGGACCTGGTCCCTCACCTCTGCGGGACACTGAGCGAACCTCTCGGGGAACCGCCTGAAGGTCTCCCGGCTCCGGGTCCACACGCCGGTCCCGGACATCCCCGCGGTACCGCCGGCCGCCTGGTCAACTATGCGCACCACGAACCGAGGCGAACATATGGTACTTAAATTCCGAATAATCGCATTTTATTTCCCTTTAAGAGTCGTTAGTTAATCCACAATACGCGTACCGGGCCATCGCCATGTTGTTTGACCCCGTGACCCTGTGTACGAGGTGACGTCACGTCACCCAGAGATGCGATTGGCCGGTTGGCGCACCGATCAAGGGGAGCGGCGAAGGGGGCGGGTCCTCGTTCTTCCTCAACCCTGATTGGACGGGCGATCCAAATAAAAAAATGATGACCAAGGCCAAAGCGCCAATAGGACGACGGGTTGTTTCTTAAGGCTGTCGCGCGATTGGCTGGCTGTCACCGTGAAAATCCCGCCCCTTTTATCCCTCAGGGCGATGTGGAAGATGAGCGGCCGGCCGCCGTCCAGGGTTGCAACATCATGGCCACGTTTATGGAGCGAGTGGCGTTTGTACCGAAAGTAGGTGAAATTTGACTTCAATGTTGTCGCTTTGGTCGGACGGTTTGATAAACGAGGGGGAAAACGCTGTGCTTTTAGGCTGTGTTGTGCCAGCTGTCAGTGTCCAGCTCACCGAGCTAGCAGCTAGCTTAGCATAGCCAACAGTATTGGGAACTTTGGCATGACAGCTAGTTGTGTTGTTGTTGTTGTTGTTTTTGTGTACAATTGCTGCTGCTGCTGTGTGTGTCTCTAGTTCAACATATGTCCGTTATATGTCCATATGTCCGTTGTTGTTGACACTTTTTCTGTGTGCCTAGGAAATGAGTGTTTTTTTTTAAACTGATTGTGTACCAGTATGTGTTGGGGGGGGGGGGGGGGGGGGGGGGGGGCCGGGGGCGGGGGAGGCTGGTGGTGTGTTGGGGGAGGGGAGGGGTTGGGGGGTGG
>JAOPJI010000060.1:8215675-8226517 GCA_027122695.1 Merluccius productus
CTCTCTCTCTCTCTCTCTCTCTCTCTCTCTCTCTCTCTCTCTCTCTCTCTCTCTCTCTCTCTCTCTCTCTCTATCTTCATCTCCCTCCTCCCCATTCTTTCTATTTCTCCTTGCCAATCTCTCGCCCCCCTTCCCTCTTGTCCCCGCCCATATCTCTCCCCCTTTCCCTCTCCCCCTCCCGCTCTCACTCTGTGCTCTTGCAGGGGGAGACGACAGACGCTGGGGGTGAGGAGGATGACATAGAGAGCAACCTGCTCCTCCCGGCTGGGCTGACCCTGCGCTGGGCCACGCTGTCCCTCAAGGTGTTCCGGGCTGAGGACGTACCCCAGAGTAAGGAAGCAAGCCGTTGCTCACTTAATATTGACATATTATGTGTCACTGCATACACACACATTCACGTAACATCACATGCATGCATGCACGCACAAACACACACACACAATGGCACATGTGCACCAAAGCACTGGTAACACACATGGCCATGAGGGCGAAGAAGAGACACGCAAACACACACACACACACACACACATGCATGCACACACACACACACACACACACACACACACACGCACACATACAGACACAAACACACACACACACACACACTGACACATGTGCACCAACACACATGGCCTTGAAGGTGAAGACACACACACACATGCACACGCATGCACATACACCCATTCACACACACACAAACACACACACAAACACACTGGCACACGCTTTTCAAAACTACACTTTCACGTTTTCTTGTAAGCATCAGAATATCACGTGTCTAAGCTCCAACTGATCTCCTCCATTATTGTTAAGCCACATTTCCCCGTCCGTCCCACCATTGCAGTGGACGATGCCTTCCTCCAGACCATTAAGGGGATTTTTGGGGAAAGTGGAGGCAAGAAGAACCTGGTGGACCCCTTCTTAGAGGCCTCCTTCGCTGGCAAGAAGGTACCGGGAGTTCCCCTCAGTTGGTTCTGTTCACATAGGTCTGAGTCTGAGTGGTTTGCCCTGGTCGTTTGTATGTCGTTGATAATTTCACAAATCTGTTCATAGGCTGGGAGAGATTCTCTGGAATACGTGTTTTTGTGGACAAAGAGACATGCAGACAGACAGATAGGCAGACAGGCATGCAGGCAGTTGAGATAGGTAGACAGACAGACATGTAGACATATATATAATAGTCAATCAATATTGAGTAAATCCAAGAATCCATAGTAAGGAGATGCTTTTCAACTGGGTAGACTGGGGCTAGCATGGCATCACTGACACTGTCCATATCCCTGCAGCTGTGCACGAAGATCATGGAGAAGAACGCTAACCCAGAATGGAACCAAGTCCTGAGCCTTCAAGTCAAGGTGCACAACTCTTGTAGAAAAAAAGAGTTGGAAAATCATTGGAAAAGAAAATTGGACAAATAGTGTTGGAAATAATGATTGCTTTTTACTTCCTGCTATAGTTCCCCTCCATGTGTGAATGCATCAAGTTGACCATTTTGGACTGGTAAGTATCAGTAATAGATTCACTTCTATATTTATATGTTCATCATCAACGTGCTGTAGCCTGTAGCATATCTCTCTCCCCCATATGGGAGCACTCTGACTCAGACTTCCCGGGCCACTCCTTTCCCCTCTACCAGCCCAGGATCCTGTTGGCACGGCCGTATGCATTGTAGAGCACTTGTGATGAAAAGACAATAATAACTCAACCTCCAGGAAGCCAGTACAGGGAAAATATTAACAGTTGTCATCACACAGAAGGTGTTACAGAAGGTGTGATGACAACCCATTTTCTATAACAACAACATTGCTTTAAATCTATAAAGCACAGAGAACAGGAAAAATCCTATGGTAGTCAAATGTTAGTAGCTCAAAGTAGAATGTCACATTTGAATGCTATCAGCTTTCTGTTATCGCAAACGTGTTTGCAGGGACCAACTCACCAGAAATGACGCCATTGGAACCACACACCTGAACCTGGCCAAGATCGCCTCCTCTGGCGGAGAGATCGAAGGTATGCGCGTCACAAACACCGGTCGATTACACTACCGGTACCAGATATGAAGTCTATAGCTCAGCGTTCATAGAAACGACTGGAAAAATGAATGGATGACACTACAGTACATTACAACAGAAGAGCCCTGTTGACACAAATATCTAGATTTTACAACAGTTTTTATGTCTAGATTCAAAACCTCCTCTGATTACACGAAAGGCACACTGCACTCACAACTGTCTCAAACAGTTTACCTGTAGGGGCATTTTTTACTAGCGCTACCCACTTGATATGCACACACACATACAGGTTTGATGTTGCTACCACACCCATGGTCTACACAAGCTCAGAGAACAGGCAGAGACGTAGCGACTGCGGTGTACCAGTTTGCCTTCGGTATTTGTATTATTAAACATAGCACGTTTAAACATAGCAACGTAGCGCAGCGATGTTTTAGGAACATTCGCATATGACAACCCCTTGATTTATATTGGTTGACGGCCGATGACGTCTGAGCTTAGCATGTGACTTGACAACGCTAAAAGCAAAAGCATACAACCAGATTCTACATGGATGTACGACTTGGACCGATACACAGAAAAAGGTTCAATGGCGGAAACAACTGTGACTGTGTTGTATATTGTACTATTTACTTACTGCTTTACTTTATAAACGATATTTGCATTTGTTGTTGGTTTTTTTCTTCTTCTTCTCCTGGAATAGACACACATGCAGGAAACGGTGATTGTACGTCTAACGAAGGTTCATCTTTGCCTCCGCTCTGTTCTTCTCCGTGTGGCATGCGTGTGTAAATGTGATGCACCGAGCATGCAGTGCGCTAAACAACACCCGTAGTACAGAGTGCCTCCTATTAAAACCGCGTGTTGTGTTGTTTTTGTGTCTGTGTATTTGTGTGTGTGTGTGTATACCTCCACCAGGCGCTTGCGTTGTTCACCTGCGCACCGCACCCCCTCCGTCTACCCGCACCCCTCACCGTGTCTGTCTCAGCCCACCCTCACCAAACTCACTACTCACTACTCGACTGCCATGAACACTAAACAACCAGCTAGCTTCCCAAGGCTTATCATTGTTTTACACCCTATCAATTCTACCCGTTTGCATTGATCTCTCGCTCTCTCTCTCTCTCTCGATCGATCTCTGCTCAGCCAACACAGGGGAGTCGGAGGTGGGCTTCTTGCCTGCCTTTGGGCCCTGCTACGTCAACCTGTACGGCAGCCCCAGAGAGTTCACGGGTCTTCCTGACCCCTACGAGGACCTCAACCATGGCAAGGTAGACATGGAAGAGACAATAATGGTGTTGCTTGTTTTCATCACCGGATGACTACTCACTGAATGACTTCTAGGGTCTGGTGACTGTGAAGACTGTGTCTCACAGCGAATGCGATCACAGCAATTCAGAAGGCTTTTTCTTTTCTTTTTTTTGATGGTGGGCGGGGACTGAACAAGTGATGAATAGTGGGAGTGGTAGCATTAAACTCTTGAGAAATTTCGTCCAATCCTTGTCCTCTCTTTCGATTTATTTTTTAGTACTATATTTAGTTTTATTTCGTCGTTTAGGAGACTTACACTGAATTCAGATACATGACATACAAGTCATGAAGGAGCATATAGGGAGGGGTTAGGCATCTTGCTCGAGGTTGGCTACAGGTACACTGCAGAAATTGGGGCTTGAACCCAGTACCTTTCGGCTGGACATCCAACTCCCCCACCACTCCCCGATCCCTAAGATATTTCCTCCACTAGTTTCTCCACCATAATGATGATTGGTGAATAAGTTGTTCTGCTCTGCAGGGAGAGGGCGTGGCCTACAGGGGCAGGGTGCTGGTCCAGCTCTCCACCCAGCTGGAGGGGAAGGTGGACAAGGCTGTGGACGACATCACCAGCGATGACATGCTGGTGGCCCAGGTACACAACCCCTTTTTCTCCCCAGTCTCTGTATGTGTTGTTTCTGTGTGTTCATCACACGAAAGGGCCGAGGGATAGGCAGCCATGTCCTGTGACGGGGCCAAGAGTATGCAGGTTCTCAAACCTTAATCAACCACCTGCCACCAGCTGCATTCGCTAAATAGCATTGAATAGCTTAATAGGTTAATAGCATGCTAAATAGCATTTATTTAATTGTCAAGTATTGACAATTGCCCAAAAAATCTCTACAAGACTCAAAAGGGCTTTTACGTAACGCCACATCTTCGCCCACATGTAGGATGCCAGGGTCTATGAATATGCTAATATAACACGCCCCCCTCATCTTTATAAAACCACATCATCTTTCACATCCACTGTTTCCTCTCTTCTTCTTCTCTCCCTTCCTCCCTGTTCTTCCTCTCTGTTTTCCACCATTAGAAATACCAGCGGAGGAGGAAGTACTGCCTTTGTGTGGTCTTCCACAATGGCAGCATGATCCAGGATCCCGGCGAGCCAATCCAGTTCGAGGTCAGCATCGGTAATTATGGAAACAAACTGGACAGCACCTGCAAGCCATTGGCCTCCACCACCCAGTACAGCTCTGCGGTGTTTGACGGTGAGTCATACAGCCCCCATTTTGTTATATTCATAACTCGTCATCATTGACCTCAGGGTCAGTAATGCAGTAGTTCTTTATTCAGATTGCTAATAGGCCTTTATCACAGAGGTGTAATAGGAGGGGCGAACAACACAGGTTTAACTCATGATGTTTATTATGGGCACTGGCATGCCTATAGAGACCCATATTTAACTTTAGCGAATTACACCTGTTTTACTATTGCACCTCTGTGATGAAGGTGCCTATTGAACATGAAACAGGCTGCAGCAATTGGACAATTCATTGCTAAGCAAATTAAAATGAAATCATTATTGTCTTTTAAATCTGTTTCGACTACGAGTGAAAATAGTGGTATTGTTACGATTCATTTATACATCTGTTAAATGACATGAGTTAAATGACATATCTAGATTAAAAACAATCTGACTAACATAAAAAACATGACTAACATTAAATCCATTTTGAGTTAAATCTTCCCAAATGCTACTGTACACATTGACTGTGAGATCATCATGAATTGACCTCAAGTGTGGCTCCTGATGTTGGTGCCTACAGGTAACCACTACTACTACCTGCCCTGGGCTGCCACTAAACCCGTGGTGGTTCTGACCTCGTTCTGGGAAGACATCAGCCATCGGTTGGATACCGTCAACATCATCCTCTTCATCACCCACCGCCTGGTAACACAGCACTTCTTTCCCCTCTTCAACACAAAAAGGATCATTCTGCTGTTTAAATGTGTCAATGGTTGACAAAATGTATTTTAAGTTGCCGAACTGATAGACGATCGGCCCTTTGGAGTATTGTTGCCGTGGTTTCTGAGTATATTTGTAATATTTGTAATGTTGTTCTACAGTAAAATTAGTCCTTCCTACATTGTATTTATTCCCCTCCTTTTCTCTCTTCCGTAAGAAATCTAACCTGGATACCCTTAAAAACACCATCAGTGCCAAAGCCGTGGACAGAGAGCTGGTAGAGGTGTGGGTGAAGTTACTGACTGAACTCATCGAAGACCTAGAAAGGTAAACGTCATGTATGTCACCGTTCATTGCTGTGGGCGGATGGTGTAAACTCACTACGCAACTGAACAATATGTCTGTGGTTTGTATTGCTGTTTTAGTTTTGTGTTTTCTTTTAGGTGTGTGGTCATACAAATAATTTAAAACTATAATCTTATGGTAGTCAAGAGCCTCTTCTGAAGGGCTTTGTTCATCTTTATATTTTGCTATATTTCACTTTTCGGGCGGCGTATGTTGTAGTGGCTAGAGTGTTTGATTCCCGGGCCGAAAGGGAGTGGGTTTGATCCCCAATCCCCTCAGCCTACCTGTAGTCATCCTTAAGCAATATGTCACGGTATAACCCATAAATGCTTTTCATAAAAGCCGCTTCGCATAATCGCGTCTGATACACAACTAGTGAATGGTAAATGACCCCCATCGCCACCAACCATGACCCTTCCATCCTCCACCAGCTACCCACTGCCCAAGCTGGAGGGGCAAGCCCACCTGACCTCCCTGGACCTCCAGCTGAAGAAGCTTCGAGACAGCGCCATGGCAACCATCCAAGGGGGAGCCAGGCAGATGAGGGAGGAGACCATGGATATTGAAGACACCGTGGCAGACATAGAGGGATGGGTGGAGAAACTCACACAGCTGGCTGAAGAGGTATGAGCAACACATTAGGGAGTAGAGTTTAGTCGAGCGATGTCTCCATTGGGATGATCGGACGCTGTTGCCAAACCCATACCAGTGTTGCAAGATGGCTAGAAGTTAGGTCAACTATTACTAATATTCATAATAATAATAATAATACATATTTAATTTGGATAGTGCTTTACATAGCTAAAAGTCAAAGTAGTGGAATAAAAGTTATAAAATTCTTCTTCTTCCTCCTCCTCCTCCTCTTCCTCTTCCTCTTCCTCTTCCTCCTCCTTTTCCTCCTCCTCTTCCTCCTCCTCTTCCCCTTTTCTCCTCTTCCTCTGCCTCTTCCTCCTCTTCGTGTTCCTCCTCCTCCCCCTCTTCTTCCCCCTCTTCCTCATCATCTGGTACAATGGCTATCGTGTGCCTGCAGCCTCAGAACAGCATGCCGGATGTGATCATCTGGATGCTGAGAGGGGAGAAGAGGGTGGCTTACAGCCGAGTCCCTGCCCACCAGGTGCTCTTCTCCACGTACAGCGAACAGGCCTGTGGGCAGTACTGTGGACAGACCCAGACCATCTTCATGCAGGTATATAAACTGTACAGTACACACACACACACGCAAACACACACATTCATGATCGATAGCAATGATGACTCACTTGTACGCCAATGATTTCATAAATTGTTTGCTTTCATGTATGCATGCATGAAGAGCAGAAACATTATGTTATTATGTTCTTCTTTCATGCAAATGTTACGAAAATTATTCCATATTTCTGAGAATTTGGTTACAACTGGTCTGACGAGTCATGA
The DNA here is from genome assembly GCA_027122695.1 of Merluccius productus. NCBI lineage: Eukaryota > Metazoa > Chordata > Actinopteri > Gadiformes > Merlucciidae > Merluccius > Merluccius productus. Next base: position 8,222,666 of record JAOPJI010000060.1, read on the forward strand.
AAAGCCCAAGGTGTTTGCATAGCCAATCTCCACATTCAGGTATTGGAACGAGTATGACTAATATGTGTGTATTGTAAATTCCTGTTCCCAGTACCCCATGGATAAGAACCAGGGGCTCAAGGTGCCGGTACAGATTAGAGTCAACATGTGGCTGGGCCTGTCCTCAGAGGAGAAGAAGTTCAATTCCTTCTCAGAAGGGACGTTCAGTGTCTTTGCTGAGTTGGTACGTTGCTCTCTCTCTCTCTCTCTCTCTCTCTTTCTCTCTCTCTCTCTCTCTCTACTACTTCATATCAGTATTTCTCATTCTCATCCCATCTTCTCATTCTCTACTTTCTTGATTATCCTCTCAACCCAAAACCCAAAGAGTTAATAGTTAATTGTCAGTTAATATATTGAATGCAATTAGTAGTTAATAATTAACACTTAATCCTAATGATTCTATGAGAGGTTTCTAATGTCAAAGTAAATACATTTGGTGTGCGAAACAAAAAAGGCACATATGATCGATTCGTTTTTTTTTTTTTTTTGTATAGTATGAGAACCAGGCGGAGATGTTTGGGAAGTGGGGGACCACTGGATTAGTGGGACGCTACAATTACTCAGATGTGACCGGCAAGATTAAGCTGAAACAGCAGTACTTTATGCCCCCTAGGGGGTGGGAGTGGGAGGACGAGTGGTTCATCGACCCAGAGAAAAGGTGAGGCATCATTTTTGTAAAAAAATGGCACAATGTACCTTCAGTCTGACAAACAGACGTTCTAAAAAATGGCACCAATAACCTGGCATACACAAAGGTAGACTATGCATTCTGGTTATTGTAAACATTGCAAGGAGAAATAAAAAGGAGCATGAAGGCACTGAAAAATACTACTATATCAGATAATGCAAAATGTCATTGTAATACTCTGCATAACGCTGCCCTATGCAACTTTAGAGACAGAGAAGCTACGTTCAGTTAGACGTCTTTCTCCTGAACATAAACACAGGAAATGGTCCCAGCTCCCAAAAGTCCCTAGACTCTCCCACTGCATACAACATTCCTCTCATGCCCCCAAAACAGCATTTAATGAAGCAAATCAAGGCTGTGCCATAGCTCACCTGCCAATAAAAACATGTTGTATTACTATATTTTTTTGCCAATACCAACTGCTTTAGATGATTTAAGTTCTCTCATGAAACATGATTTGATGACAAAACTGAACTGAACTGAACTCCGAACCTAGCTTAACATTTATTTAATATTATGATAATCATAATATTATATTATTACCAGTATCATTATTTATATTGGAGATATTGCCATCATAACGGCTGCCACAGCTCTATTGTTAAAAGTGTACACAACAAACACACGTCATATAATCATCATGTTCCTGTGTTTGTTTTGTAGTCTGTTGACTGAAGCGGATGCAGGACACACTGAATTCATGGATGAGGTTTTCCAGAACGAGACCCGCTACCCGGGAGGGGACTGGAAGTCCGCCTCAGAACACTACACTGATGTGGTGAGAAGCACTCACACAGCTACACAGCTACACTACACACACACACACACACACACACATGCACACACGCACGCACTAGACACAAACACATACACACACATTGAAAGCACACACTACACTACACTACACACACTAAACGCACACACTACACTACAGACACACACGCACACGCACATGCCTCTTTGTAAATGGATCTTCCACACATACATTTGCATAATGGCTGACACAGGCATTGACTGCTCGTCACAGTTTGACTGTACCACACTTGCCACCACACATGAATTTAAACACAAAATCTTCACACACACACACACATGACAAACTCAGTACTTGTTGTTACCCTAAAAAACGTTATATACCTCATCCAATACCCCATCCTCCCTGCTGCATGTTGTGCATGTGTCGTGTGTGTTGTGTGTGTGTGTCATGTGTGTCGTGTGTGCTACAGAACGGGGAGAAGAGCCAGAGTCCTGGGGAGTTTGCCTGTCCTGAGGGGTGGAGCTGGGAGGACGAGTGGTGCGTGGATGACAACAGGGCCGTAGATGAGCAAGGTATGGAAAGCAGCCCCCCATCTCCAGACTACACCTAACTATACTAGACTGTATTAGACCTGAGGACAGGAGTGCGTGACATGCAATAGAATATGCAAAAAAGGGCGTTTTAAATATACACATAATGCAAAACATGGATGACAATGCTATATTGACTGTTAACTACTAACTGTATTTTGTGCTTGTGTTGGCATGTGTGTGTGTGTGTGTGTGTGTGTGTGTGTGTGTGTGTGCTTGCGTGCGTGTGTGTATATGTGTGTGTGTCTGTGTGTGTGTGTGTGTGTGTGTGTGTGTGTGTGTCCATGTGTCCGTCTGTGTCCGTGTGTGTCCGTGTGTGCGTGCCAATGCTTGTGACCTGTGTACGTGTCTGGGTCTCCTCCCCTCTCTCCTCTCCAGGATGGGAGTACGGGGTGACTATTCCCCCAGATGACAAGCCTCGTTCCTGGGGGCCCGTGGAGAAGATGTACCACGTCCACCGCAGAAGAAGGCTGGTTCGCCCTCGCAAGAGGGCAGAGCTCCCTGCTGGTCGCGCGGCGGAGGTGCGCACTAGAAAAGCCCAATCTCTCCGTTTCATTGTCACATTTAAAATGCTTTTCTCAAGACTACAAATAATATAATGCCACATGTCTTATGACGGAGGCACAACATCTATTGTGTAATCAAATCAGAATGCTATGACTGTAGAATGTGCAATGATATAAATAATAGCGACATATGGTGATGTAATTCATTATTTAAAATTAGAATGATAAATAATTCAGAATTGAATTGAATTAATTCCTTCATTGTGTATGACATTTTTTTACCGACAAACATTGTGGTTACAGTTTTGGCTCATTGTTTTTTCGGCCACAGAAACGGGATAAAGGAGACCCTGAGGGCTGGGAGTTCTCCTCTCTGATTGGCTGGAATTTCCACAGGAGGGAACGTTCATCCGACACCTTCCGCCGCAGGCGCTGGAGAAGAAAGATGGCACCAGAAGGCCGCCTTGGAGCGGCGGCCATCTTTCAATTAGAGGGAGCATTGGTGAGACCTAAATAGGATATAGTTATTGTGTAGACTATGTGCTGAAATGTAATTTATTTCATTAGAAATTAAAATAAAATTTGAATTGTTTACCTAAAGTTGAAAATAGACCTCCAGCCCTATATCTCTACAGTAACAAGATGCTTGATAAAAGGTTGGAAACTAATCGCAGGGATGACAGGAGGATATTAACTGAAACATCACGCCATCAGTCCAGCCCACAAGACAAATAGCTTTCAATATTGACTTATAGGTGCCTTTATTAAATTTGTCTGGGTTGATGTTTTTGCCTGCAGGGTGTGAACACAGATGAGAAGGAGAAAGGTTCTGACAGCACAAAGGCATTCGGAGCCAACACACCCACTGTGTCCTGCTCTTTTGACAGTATGTAAAGCAAAGCAGACTATACTCCAACAAACACACATGGCACGCAGATACAAAAACCACACACACACACACATGCACTGCTGCATTGTGCACTTCCCATTTGAAGCACTTTGTCATGATAAAAGCGTTGTACTTTTCTTTTTAGGGTCCTTTATCTACCATCTTCGCGTGTACGTCTACCAAGCAAGAGGCCTGGCGTCCATGGACAAAGACAGCTTTTCGGGTAACATCCCCATGTGTAGCAAAATACCTCGAACAAAGACTCCTGTTAGTTTTCAAAACGGTTTGAACGCTGTACTGGAACCTTAGCCTGGTCCTCACCATCCCATAATACTTCCATAATACTCCGTATTCATGGTCTGGCCTTTCTTCGCACCGAAGCG
>JAOPJI010000060.1:8228675-8249961 GCA_027122695.1 Merluccius productus
GTAAACAATGGCTGCTGCTGGCGAACGGTTGTCTTTCGACTCGGCTTTGGCCGCGACTCTTCAAGACTTGAAGTTAATATTTTCTTTGAGAAAAGAACAAAGAACGGTACTGAAGTCTTTCCTCGAAAAGAAAGACGTATTCGGAGTTTTGATTAATTACGTAGTCAGAGCCGTCGCTGTCACCTTCGTTGCTCTGATTGGTTGTAGCGCTATCCTATTGCGTGCAGAGGGAACTTGAAAGACAACTGTTTATCCTGCCCACACTGCCAATGGTGCAGTGCCAGACCCGACATCTTTCTGATATGGGTCTGGCTTGCCAGGCTATGTCATTTGTAGAGAAAGATGATTTCATGACTACAGAGGGGGAATTTAACTTCATGACTTTGCTTCCTTGTTTCCAGAGCAGCCCGGTAGACCTTCCTCTGGTTCCTCCAATGAGAGCAGAGAACCTCTACATGGTCCCGCAGGGGATACGACCCGTAGTGCAGCTCACAGCTGTGGAGGTAACACACACACACTAAGATCACACACACACTCACTATGATGCTCACACAAACACACACACACACACACACACAAAGAAAAATGATCACAAACACACACATACACACACACAGAGACATGATCACACATAGATCACACACACACTGTTCGAGATGAATAGAAGTACCTTTGAATATCTTGTCTCTTCCCGTCTGCCTGCCTGTCCGTCTTTTTGTCCGTCTATCCGTCTGCGTGTTCATCCGTGCGTCCAGATCCTGGCGTGGGGCCTGCGCAACATGAAGTCATATGAGCTTGCGGCAGTGTCGTCCCCCAGCCTGGTGGTGGAGTGTGGGGGTCAGAGGGTGGAGTCTGCCGTCATCAGGAACATGAAGAAGAGCCCCAACTTCCCCAGCTCTGTGCTCTTCATAAAAGTGGTACAGCAACTGTGTGTGTGTGTGTGTGTGTGTGTGTGTGTGTGTGTGTCTGTTTGTGTGTGTGTGTGTGTCTGTTTGTGTGTGTGTGTGCCTGTACTTGCACTAAAACAGGGAATTACCCTGACATGAGACTAGACATTTGAGGCTGAAAGCTAAGCACCCTGGCTCTGCCCTCTTAAAATTCGGTCATCACATGTGTCTGTAGGTATCCTAAAACCTGACCCACGACCTGCTCCTAAATGATCCGTATCTGTAATCATTGTAAGTCGCTTTAGATAAAAGCATCTCATTTATCAAGTGACTAAACAGTATTTCACACTCAAATTTACATTCATTTAAAAAAATAATTACTATTTAAAATGTCCTTTAGCTCAATGGGAATAGGTAAGCCATCTTTAGCTATATGGATGCCTACACAGGAAGACCGAGGAGGAACATCTAAACAAACACCCTAGCCACTACACTATCCTGCCCCCCTCCTCTCCTGATATACATATTCATATTCATCCTGCAGCTCCTGCCAAAGGACGAGATGTACACGCCGCCCATCGTGCTGAAGGTGATCGACCACCGGCCCTTCGGCAGGAAGCCAGTGGTGGGCCAGTGCACCATCACGTCCGTGGAGCAGTTCCGATGCGACCCCTACGTGGTCACCGCGGACGGCGCCATGGCCAACAAGAGTAAGTAGGAAGAGACCGCGAAGAACACAGTGTGCTGGCCAGAGAGAGTGACATAGAGATACGTTGATCTCACGATATATTAACACGATTACTCGTATTGTGACTATAGGTTTTTTTTCTTTGCAGTTCCTTGTTTTAAATGTATTGTTTTAAAATATAAAGTAAAGTTCATAAAGTTTATGTTAAATGATTTTAAGTTACATGAACACACTCGCACACACACACAGACACATAAAGACACACAGTGACACAGACACACTCACATAAAGACACACAGTGACACAGAGACAGACATACACACACTGAGTCACGCTCTCCCTCCTACAGTGTCTCTGATGTCTGCCACCCCTCATCTTTCTATCGACATGGAGGAGAAAAGACCACTACTAGAAACTCAGGTAAACTACTATCCTCTCCTGCCTGACTAACTATAATAATAATCATAATCATAATAATCATAATAATCATAATAATCATAATAATAATTTTTATCACAAGTGTGATAAAATGTGTTGTACACCTGGTTTATGACACATTTCATTTTTTTTGCATTGCGTAACATTCACCAAGACAAAATATGACTCTCAGAGCAAATCTGACATATTTTGCTCTGGCTTACAGTTTATGCACAGTATGTCAACCGCACTCGACAAAATGGCCTCACCTACTTCCCATTTTGTATGTATGGTTACCTTATCACAGTGTTTACATTCACGCGGCTGGGCACCAATGACTTCAGAGGGCTGAGTTCACACTAATCACCATGCCTGTGCAAACCCCTTCTCCTTCAAGACTACCGCATTAATCAAAGCTTTACGTCCGCTGAACACTAGTTTCACTAACTACCAAATAATTTGCTCAATAATCATTTTCAAAAGCAGTAGGATGTAATTCATTATTTTTCAATGCCTCACGCAAAAGTGCTTTTGAAGAGATTTTCTTTTATGCACGGGATGTTTTTTTAATCCACTAAATTCCAAAGTAATTTGTCCTGTCCTGTTTATTTGCAATGATGTCGTTGCTTACTCCCTGATATGTACTTTTTTTTATCCCCCTTTTGTTCTGTACACCGGTCTTCCCCTTCCCAAAGGTTCTAGAAAAGGTGAGGCTTCACAATACTAAAACGTGTCATCGAATCTCAGCAATATAGGTGATGTATCTATCGATATATCGCCTTTAGCAGTTGAAAGGGCGGCGTTTTTCAACATCAGGAATTGAACATGTCGCCTGGGTCTTTAGGAGAAGGAGACTGTGGACTGGTGGAGTAAGTTCTACGCGTCCTTGGGAGATCAAGAGAGATGTGGGGAGTACCTGAAGAAGGGATACGACACGCTGACGGTATTCTGGTCCCATCATTTAAATTCATATTTAGTCAATTTCAGACAAAGCAAGGCTGAGAACAACCAAAGCATACAAACAAAGTGAGCGAGCGTGAATCCCTTATGGCTCCACATTACAGGTGTACAGAGACGAACTGGAGGACCTGCCAGGGTTTCACGGGCTGACTGACTTCTGCGACACCTTCAAGCTGGAGCGAGGCAAGAAGGAGAACGGGGATTGCGCCGACCCCACTGTGGTGGGGGAGTTCAAGGTAGAGTCCACGATGCACCCAGGGGTCACTTGGAGGCTGTCGCTCACGCATCCTGACAAATGATACGAGAACGAATGAAGAATAACGCACGCACATAATATTTCATGTGTGTTCGTTTTGGAAAATTGTTAATAAGGACCGAAATAAATGATTACTACTACTACTATATAGCTCATACTGTCCATTGAGCTGTGGTTCTCTGTGCTGGTGGTCCCAGGGTTCGTTCCGGGTGTACCCCCTGTCAGATGACCCTGGGGTGATGGCCCCGCCACGGCAGTTCAGAGAGCTGCCCGACAGCGGACCGCAGGAGTGTCTGGTGCGCGTCTACATCATCAGAGCCTTAGACCTGCAGCCCAAAGACAACAACGGCAGGGTATTGAACACACACGCAAACACACACACACACATACATATTCCTGTAACACCTGGAATTTCCTGTGGGGATTAATAAAATGTTATCTTATCTAATCTTATACACACACGCGTGCACACACACACACACACACACACACACACACACACACACACACGCACATAACAAAGATGCACAGACACGCACACACAGCATGTCATTTATTTTAGGGATTAGTATCTGTCAAAAAATAATCAACAGTGTTTACTAATGGGTGCGGTCTAATTAATTTCTAATAACTTTCCCCTTGTTTAGTGTGATCCTTACATGAAGATATGCCTTGGGAGGAACACCATCGATGACAGTGACAACTACATCCCAAACACCACCAACCCTGTGTTTGGAAAGTAAGTTTATGGCATGAATTCAGGTACTTGCTCATCATACGTCCTGTCACACGACAAAGTCTGATTATCGATATATGTTATTGTGTTTTTCTGTTTAGGATGTTTGAGATGTCCTGCTACCTGCCTCAAGAGAAGGACCTGAAGATCGCTGTGTACGACTACGACCTTCTGACCCGGGACGAGAAGGTGGGCGAGACGGTGATAGACCTGGAGAACCGCTTTCTGTCCAGATACAACGCCTACTGCGGCCTGCCCCAGACCTACTGCACGTGAGCAAAACTAAACGTTATTAGCATATCAGCACGCTTTCCCACCTGAGCGAACCCCGGAGCGTTTCCCCCCGATAGTAAGGTTTCATTTGGGGTGGTGTGAACGCTCATTCGAACCCTGGTCTGCTTGAAAATGGGGGTCTCGTCCACTTCCAAGTGAACTCCGGTTCGGTTTGCTTTAGGTGTGAGCGTGGGGGGGAAGAAACATATTTCAGTATCTCAAAGTTGAGAAACTCAACTCATCTAAATATCATAACTTTGAGCTTTTTGAAATATGTTTTAATGGAAGAGAGATGAGGAATGATGAGTCAAAGCCTTTGAGATGTTGTAGAAAGATGTTTTCAGGTGGCTGGTTAAAGTGCAATTAAAAGGAAGATGTTCTAAGTTATGCTATGTGACATGAGCAATTCAACCATGATCTATTTCCACGGTGATAGATCTGGTATCAACCAGTGGCGGGACCAGCTGAAGCCATCTCAGATCCTGGAGAACGTGGCCCGTCTGAAAGGTCTGTCCAAACCCAGGACAGAAGACAACGGCAACACGCTCACCTTCCAAGGCAGAGACTACACTCTGGCTGAGTTTGGTAATGCCCAGTAATTACTTCATAACAATTGTACAATCTTGCATTGAAACAATAACGTCTCTGCCATTCAACCATTTGATTCAAGTAAGGCAATGATTCCTGAAAACGTTGACACTAACTGATTCTCCAAAACGCGGAAACTTTGAAACTTTTCATGCAGAGGCCAACAAGGAGGTCCACCAGCACTTGGGTCCGGCCCGCGAGCGCATGTGTCTGCACGTGCTCAGAACGCAGGAGCTGGTCCCAGAACACGTGGAGACTAGGACCCTGTTCAGCAGCTTCCAGCCCAATCTTTCCCAGGTTGGCAGGGACACGCCCATACCGTACAAACCCCACCCCTTTCTCTAGTAAAGGCTTAGAGCTAAGAAGATCATAGGACATCTTGCAGGAGACCCTTCTGCACATGTGCAGTGCAGGCATGAAGCACATTTAACATGTGACGCATCCTCATTTAAATATTTACAGTAGTATTTACATATTCATATGCAATCATTCATCATCACTATTTACTACAGACATTGGGGATCGGACCCAGTACCTTTACGGCTGGGAGTCACCATGGCCACTACACTATCATTACACTCCTGCCCCTCATCACTACCTTGAACTGTGCTCATATCTTATTTTCTGTACCATCTGTATTCTAAACAAGTGACCCTGAACGAACGTTTACTGACCTCGGCTGTGTGTCTCTGCCCTCTGTTCAGGGAAAACTCGAGATGTGGGTTGACGTTTTCCCCAAAAGTATCGGCCTCCCCGGTCCTCCCTTTGACATCACGCCGCGCAAGGCAAAGAAGTAGGAGGAGATGGATTTACTTTTGTTATTCACTCTATATTGAATGCAGACGATCATTACAGTTGATATCATTTCTAAGGGATTTTGAAAGTAGGAAGGAGCTGACTGTGGCTAAGATTTGCGGTCATCGTAAATTAAACCATAAGGCGTAACAAAGCCTTTTCAAACTTTACTTCCATGTGAATGTTTTTTCTGATCTAGTCCATCATTGCAGTGGCATTGCATCCGTCACTGTTTCCACGTCAATAATGTACATTCAATTTAATACAGAATGCTGTTTGAACGCCACGGAAAAATTACACCATGTCACGCTTCGACTAAATGCTAATATCTTTCCTTTTGGATAACTTTCAAGGAACTTACTCCGGGTTATCGTCTGGAACACGACCGAGGTGACCCTGGATGAGACCAGCATTACGGGAGAGAACATGAGTGACATCTACGTCAAGGGGTGCGTTCATAAAGCACACATACATAGTCATGTTGCTACGCCTTCAGTATGCCATTGCCATTGCATTACTACCGCATTTTTATTCTCCTTTAAACACCATGATAAACACATTTGTATATTGATTGATCGGAAGTCTCACTTGGATCCATTTTGTTACCCGTTTGTGGCAAAGGTGCTGAGAATTATTCGATTATATTTAGTATCAGTTATGAAACAGATAGGTAGATAGATGATACATGGATACTTTATTAATCCCCAAGGGGAAATTACAAATGCTATGCCCTTTGCCCCTGCAGCTGGATGCCAGGCATGGAGGAGGAAAAGCAGAAGACTGACGTCCACTACAGGTCTCTGGACGGAGACGGCAACTTCAACTGGAGGTTCGTCTTCAACTTTGACTACCTGCCCGCAGAGCAGCTCTGCCTGGTGACCAAGAAGGTACGTCCAATGTCCCGAAGGAAATAGCCTCCAATTCCCCACGTAGCATAGAGTACAGAGTGACAACTAGAATGCACATAACAAAGAGGGAAACCCAACCGTATACTAAAATGTAATTCTACATAATGCATAATGAATATGACAACTCATTATCATTTAAGAACAGGCGCTCTGCTTAGATTACATGTATGGTTCTCATGTCCATTTTCCCATCAGGAAAACTTCTGGAGTCTTGACAAGTCAGAGTTCAGGATACCTCCGAAGTTGATTGTTCAGATATGGGACAACGACAAGTTCTCATTGGACGATTACCTGGGTACGTATTTTACTGTCGAAGACGGTGTGCAATTTAAAGTAATATCCAACTTTAACTTTTGCGAATTTCAGATAGCATTTAGGTTGCCTGAAAATCAAAAGATAATGCAAATAAATTTTAAAAACATTTTAAACATGACATACACACAAACACAACATACAATTGCAGATAAGAAAAAAACTGTCTGCTGTGTTTTTTTGTTTAATTTCTATGTGAGGTCAGCTCTAGACACAAAACTCATCTGTGCATCTTAAATCTCAAAATAACGGGCTCAATCTACCTATGACCCAATGTGTCAGGTGTGGTGGAGCTGGACCTGCGTACCCTGATACCTCCCGCCAAGACGCCAGAGAGGTGCAACCTGGAGATGATGGAGGGCGGGCCTGACAAGAAGAAGTCTGAGCAGGCCAAGTCTCTGTTCTCCCAGCAGTCGGTCCGGGGCTGGTGGCCCTGCTATATCGAGAAGGACGGCAAAAAAGAGCTGGGCGTGAGTTTATAGGAGAGACTGGTTATTCGCGGTGCATGATGGGAAGATTAAGTGAGGGATACTGTACAACAGTCATTATTGTGAAATAATCTCTGACAGGGTGAATCTGAATTGAATCACCCTAAAGTGAATGCTTATTACACGGCTACTTACTAAATAAATCAATAATTTGACACAAAATATTTCAACAAAAATTGATTTTTTGTTAGCGCTTCTGGAAAAAAAATGGTCTGTTAGATGCTAGGGTTAGAAATAGATGCTATTGGAAATAGCATCTGTTATTCATAGCAGTGGTCTGCTACTCAGAATTAACAGACCGATCAGAATCTTATATGGTTGTGTTTTCTGTTCATGGTTAGACTTCAGAGATTGTGAAGCTGTGTTATTGCATTGTATATCATACTATCATTTAATTTATAGTCCATTTATTGACTGATTGACCGCCAGTAGTGAATCAAACAATCAGGACTCCATGATTCGCTACTCAGAAATCCTGAATCAATGTTCATGGTTAGACCTCGAAAGATTGTGCTCTTACAGTTGAATGCCAAAATTCACTTTTGGCATAAAGGGCTTAGATTTCTTACTTTCCTTCCATTTTCATTCTGTCATTAAACTCATGCAATGCTATAAAATGCGCTTGACAAGGTTCTACAGTAACATTAGAAATATATAATGAAAGAGCTAATTCATACCATCTGTCCCATCCATATATCTACTGACTATGCATGGTTGTGGTGGATGATAAGCCTTAATGTGGTATGTGTGTGTGTGTGTGTGCGTGCGTGCGTGCGTGTGCGTGTGCGTGCGTGTGCGTGCGTGTGTGCGTGTGCGTCTCAGGGCAAGGTGGAGATGACGCTGGAGATCATCCGTGAAGCGGATGCAGATGAGAAACCGGCTGGGAAGGGCCGGGATGAGCCCAACATGAACCCCAAACTGGACCCTCCCAAGTAAGTGGAGGCTTTCCCTGACGCAGCCACACACACACACATGAACTGTATTTTCACTGTGACTAGAAAATAACTGAATTCAGAGAACGTAGAAGCTGAAATGTGTGTCATCTAGAGGGGCAGGAGGGCATTTTCCCAGCTGAAGGCTCCTGGGTTTTAACTCCTCGACCTCCTATATGCCCAATTTGACAATGTATAAAAACAAGTTACATTCACATCTTCGTCCTGTTATCTAATGGTGTATATTCATGTATTAAGGCCTTTATAATTTAGCATCAATTCTGACCATTTTTTTAATGTTATTTCTGCCAACAGTCGCCCAGACACGTCGTTCTTCTGGTTCACCAACCCCTGTAAGACCATGAAGTTCATCGTGTGGCGTCGGTTCAGGTGCCTTTTCATCGGCCTGATCATCCTGGTCCTCCTGGGGCTCTTCGTGGGAATCTTCCTGTACTCCCTGCCGGTAAGAACGGGCAAAACCGGCCGCAGTGGGACTTGGTGGCTTTCGTCAGATCAGACTTGGACACCGAATGCGAATGAAAGGACATTTTAAATTTATCGTCAATCTATGAATCTGATAATTAGATTAACCTAAATGGCCATTTAAGTATTAATACTATAATGTTGTTATTCTTGTGAACAGATGGGATACAATTATATAAAATGTGATTTTTTTTCTTCCCCCCCCCACAGAACTACATTTCTATGAAGATAATAAAGCCACTGAGTTAACATACTACAGCGACGAGACATCAATGTACCTGAAGACGACCCATAACTGCCACAAAACTAGAAAAAAGAAGAAAAAAAAGGACCTCCACGTGAACAAAAAATCTTATCCTGCCGTCTCCAAAGCATTTTGCACGCCACGCTCACATTTTATGTGTTCTGCACTTTTACTGCCAATGTCTTACAGGTTGTGCACAACCACTGTAAATAGAACTGTTATGTACCAACTGTTACTGAATTTTTTTCCTACAGCTACATGGAAAAGGTGAGATTTGTATAATAAATCAGGATGTGATCATTTCAATTGTGTGCTGATCGGGACCTATTTTTCATGATTAAAAATGATAAAATAAATAATAAATAAATCAATGTGCTGCTGCTTTTCAAACTGATTCCAACTAAACAACACATGTGTAATGCCAGTAGCACTAGCATTAGAAACAAGACAGGTAAGTATATCACTTTTTAAATTTTATTTAAAAAACAAAAAAGTATTAACTCAAAACAGTTACATAAGTACAGCAACAGGTAATGTACATTCTGCAGAATGTAAAATCAAGTTCGAATTCATATACATCTGTACACGTGTGCAGCAAGACCAACATTATTCTGTTTACCACAAAAACAAATCCCTGATTTCAAAGCCATTTTTGAAATAAGCTGCTTCAAAGTGCTGCGATTTCTACTCAATCAATTTCTATGATTATGATGAGTATTCTATTGTTCTCATTGGCTAGTGGCATTACTCTTCCCCCTGCGTGCAGCGCTGCTGGAGCAGTGCCGCCACATCCTCCCGCCGTGCCAGGCTGTTGGCCTTGCCCTGGAAGCGCCCGTTCTTCCCCGCCCCCTTCCCCTGAAGCATCTCCAGGACCCTGTGGACAGCAAAAGAAAGGCATGCACACTGTTGTCACAGACGGGTGAAGAGGGGCATGGATCCTTTAATAGCTAGGGTGTTCGACTCCCGGCGGAACGGTACTGGGTTCGATCGATCCCCAGTGTCCCCGGCCTAAACCTTTAGACATTCCTAACCCCCTACCCGCTGCTTCATGACCTATATCTGAATGCACTGTATGTTGCTTTGGGTAAAACATGCTCAATGATTACATAGAAAAAAATTAATGCGTTGAGGTGTTCAAAATTGGAAATAAACCAAAAATGCTGTTGGTTCATAGGCAGGCTGGTACATCTGACAGAATGAAGATCATGTTTGCCATAAGACATCACAGGGAGCCTTGCGGCATGAGGAATAGGTGAGGAGATGCTCAGTGTCCACCCTTACCGTGGTCCCATCTCAGACACTGCATCACTGGGACCAGCCAGGAGAAACAGACCAGGCCCCTTCTCCTCCCCGACAGTCAGGAAAACTAGCGTCTCCTTGGGGAAAGAAAAAAAAAAAATGTTTACACCATTTATGGTGGACCAAATATATTTGAATGCTTAATGCGCACAAATACACCAAATTGAAATCGTCGTCTCACCTCCGTGCCGATCTCATTTGCGATGATATTCATAAACTCGTTGTCACCTTCTTTTCTGTCGTGAGAACAATGGAGGATGTCAACAAAACACTCAACCAATATACTGTACTTTCAACTAGATTCCACAGCCTAGTTTAAGGTATAGGCCTACTTTTAAGTAAAATCCTTTAGGTTTACTGTTTCAGTGAAAACTGAAGAACCTCTTACTTGTGCAATGTGAAGAAGTTGCTTCTTTGCGGGCTGCTCTTGAAGTTCTGTGCGATGAGAACAGCCATGTCCCGCAGCAAGCCCAGGTTGCTCTACAAGAATACATGCGTGAGTTAGATTAGCGGTAATAAATGAGACTAAAATGTATTTGGAAATTCAAATAACACTTAACTAACAGATTCTACTTAGTCTCATCTCATGTTTTAATGGAACAACACATTCAAGTGTAATTTAAGCCTGGACCAGATCAGCCATAGAGATCAGCCTACTTTCTGAAGTAACTTCGCAGACTTCTGGATCTTGTCTACTGCCTCTACGTGCTCGTCAGGTCCAGTTCTGCGAGATAAAAATAAATATTTTCTTTTCCAGCAGTTTTCGGCACTCATGAACAGAAGCATTAATATTTATGGTATATTTATTTGTAAAAAGATGAAGTAAATCACTCACTTTAAAAGGGAGACCAGTGACCGCTCCGTGCTGTAGCATTTCTCTGCATACTTCAGAACCCGGTTTCCCGCCAAGAAGATCAGGTTGGTTTTGTTCTTCTTTCCTTTCTCGGTGCCCTGGAGTTTTATCATCTAATGCAGAGACGACATCACGTCATTTAACACTCACAAGTCAGTTTGAAGAAATGGACCTGAACACCTTTTGATGTGACAAAAAAGTGTGTGCGTGCGTGCGTGTGTGTGTGCGGGGTTAGTATTAAGTGTCACCTGTAGTTGGCTGAGGTTAGACACATGGGTTCCACAGCACATGTTGGCATCGATGCCCTCAATGTCGATGATTCGGATGGGTCCCGCGTGGTCATCTGGCAGCCCCCGAGTCTTTACCTGGTTCACACACACACAATGCAGGTAAACACACATTTCATATGTAGACATGCAAGAAACTCAAGTATAAAAAAGGTTTGGGGAAAAAAAGTTGGTTTGTAAAGTTGATATTATCACCTAAATTAACTGTACACTTTTGTCAATAGTTTAGTTTAATTGAAAAGGAGCTTTGAAGACCAAATTCCACGCTAGAAGAAGAGCCATTAGGCAGCAGAGTCTAAAGTTGAGGGCAGGATAGTCTAATAGTTAGGGTGTTCAATTCCCAGCCAAAGGTTCTGGGCTCAAACCCACATGTTCACAGTCTAACTGTAGGAATTCAAGAATAAGATGCCTTACCCCTACCTCCTCATTAATGACGTGCATCTAGAAAATACACTGTGGGTCGCTTTGGATAAAAGCACCCCATTACATGACTCAATACGTCTCTAAACCAGAAGTATTGGGTCAGCATCTAAACTAAACCAGGCCCTTGAAGAAGTTCCTAGGAGAGGAGAAACGTCTCTTCCTTGCTCACCTTTCCCACGGCGGGGTCGTCTATGGAGAGCAGCTGCAGGGTGACCGGGACGTGGTCTCTGATCTTGTCATTCAGCGCCTCCTCCAGTGCCTGCAGCTGGGCGGGCTTCACACTGGGAGTGTCCAGCTCTATGCTGCTCCGCTGGCGCCCCAGCTCCCTGCAGCCAACATCACAGAGCACAAAGTCATTATGTTTTCTTATCAGATCTGGGGAGTAAACCAACATGGTCATTCTGTACAGTGGCCATTGTTATGGCAAGGGTCAATTACATAGTAAAAAAAACAACATGAAAACATAAAAGAGCAGGTATAAAGGCAGGTCCAGGAGCAAAATAAAAACAAAGGTTCAAGTAATAATAGTAGTAATAATAGTTGTAGGATCACATTGTGAATGTGATGCAAAGCTCAGCAGTAGACGTACCACGACGTGGTCTTAAAGCCAAACATTGTTTCTGCAAGGGCGGAGATGAGATGTTGACCCGAGTGCTGCTGCATGTGGTCAAACCTCCTGTCCCAGTCCACCTTCAGCTGCACCTCCTGGCCCACCTCCAGCGGGGAGCCCACGAAGTGGACCGCCTCGGCCCCCTGCCTCGTCACCCTCAGCACCGGCACGTCTCCGATCAGCCCATGGTCGTCCGGCTGGAGGAGCGCAGACATTATGACACACTCAAAAAAACCTAAGAGTTGAACCGAGTCGTCCCAACGTTGTGGTCATCCCAGATGTCTCGACATTTCTAATCTGAACTCGCAGTAACAACACTTGCGCAGCACAGTAATAACGGCTGCTATTGATTTAACAGTTATTAAAGCACATTGATAACTACTTACTTGACCGCCCCCCTCCGGAAACAAGATGGTATCCTGAAGTTTGACGTTGAAGCCCTTCACAGTTTCTTTCTTCCCATTGACTTCTTGTTTGAGCTCAGCAGGGCAGCAGGACACTACAGAGGTGACAAACTACACCACAGGATCTTGGATCACTGCCTCATTCCTCTGTAATTCCTCTGTAATTCCTCTGTAATACCAGAACTAATGATGGTTTTCCTGTTTGTGTCTGTGTAATGTGATATGTGCTTTTAACATCTATGTGGGTGGGGTATGTGGGTGACATGGTGGTGGGTGAAGAACCGTAGCTGTGTGTATCTATGTATTTCATGTTTGTGAGGCTTGTAGGGTCAGTGAAAACAGATTTCCTATGGACAAATAAACTAACTAACTAACTAATAGCAGACTTCCTCCACGAGTGTGGTTCACAATGATATGAGTCATTTGTTTGTGTTAGTGATTATTTCACAGGAACAAGCGATCCATGTAGAGTCTACACGGATCGCTTGTCTACACTGTAGACCGTAACGAAACAATGTAGGGTGCTGTCCCGTGTCTCACATTGTTTTTGTGTGTATTGCAGATAAAAAATAAAATCATCTTGCACCTGAATTGAAAGTCCATTATTCAGAGTGTAACATTTACACTGTGTGTTGTTGTGTCCCAACATTGCACAACAAAGTAAACTAAGGTAGCCTAATTAATCGATTATCACGTAGTATTATTATTGTTATAATCGGGATAATATGTGATTTGATCTTTAAACATGGTATGTGTAATGTTATTATGCAATGTTATATGCCTGTTATGCAAGTAATTGAATGACATATGTAACAGTAACGCGTTGCATTACCTCATTACAGACAAATGTAATGCGATTACAGTAACGCAGGCATGTTTATTAATTAGCATTGTTTAACAAAGGTTAATTCAATTCAAAACAACAACAATGTGTATTTGGTAACGATGAATAAATGTCATTTTGCAATAGTTAGACAGATTATAATATGAACAAGAATAATAGAGGCCTATATAATGTGATAGATACAAGATTTAAATAAATGTTTACAATTCACTCAGTTATAACTTATTAGGCATTTTATTCCCCCCTAAAGTGAGTAACTTCAGTTTCACAGTTAGCTGTTAGAAACAGAGGCGATGCAGTCCATTCAGCTTTAATGAAGCACATATACACTGTATGTGGGTTAGGGCTAACAATGGTTCACAAAGGGTTAACAGTGTCCGTTTCTTGTCAACGTGTGAATGCATTACAGCACTGTTCATTTCAAAGTTGATAGATCTTGAAGACGATGTCATTACACGTGGGCTTTCCCCGATTAAAGTGCAGGTACACCGTGCTGTCTTGCAAGAGCATGATCTCTTCGAAAATGACGCTGTCATTCAGTCTTTTGATTTCTTGAGCGCTCTTGTTCTTCCAGTTCTTCATCAAATAAATCAGGTCTTCGGTGTGCTCGACGCATTTCACTCTGCCGTAGATTAAGTAGGTATTGGTTGTTGTAGCCGTGAATATGTCATATCCTCCAACAGCATTCTTGTCTGGAAAACACAACAATGTGAACGTTTCCCTTGGCACACAGAGATCAGAACGCAACAAGTTGAAGCATGTGCATTCAGAAGTGTACAAAATGTGATTACCTTTCAGCCGGCTGGTTATGCTCAATTTCCTTTTATCAAAATCCTACAGACAGACAGAGAGACAGGGCAGGACAGGAAAGAACAGACAGACATGAGTAAATGCTAGGGCGGCTCCCGAATAATATACTAACCATTGGTCGATTGGAAGGGGTGTAGTCGACCGAGTTTTCATTAGTCGCTTAGTCGCGCAGAAAAGTAAGCAAACGAATACAACTGTGGTCGCAGCAAGCCCTGATTTAACACATAGCTGCATCTTGTCAGCTAAACATCAGTGTAACGTCTACGCATTCCACACTTCATTTAACATAACCGCTATTAACAAAGGCGTCTGTTCACACCGGGCATTAACATGCGTCTCGGG
Source organism: Merluccius productus (assembly GCA_027122695.1). NCBI lineage: Eukaryota > Metazoa > Chordata > Actinopteri > Gadiformes > Merlucciidae > Merluccius > Merluccius productus. The sequence goes on from JAOPJI010000060.1 coordinate 8,243,515, forward strand.
GGATCCGATCACAAGTGGACAGCTGGAAGTACAGAATGCACCCAAGACGCATTGAGGACGCATTGAGATCTGATTCCTCCGGACCACCATATCCACATTCTGATAATCATATATCCACATTCTGATAATCATATATCCACATTCTGATAATCATATATCCACATTGTCTTAGCAGTGTGACCCTAAATCACATTTGTGTTCTTGGTTAGGTACATTTCTGTTAAAAGCAAATCAAAAAGGACTTACCGGTACCTCCTGGCATGCTGGGTTTGCCCACTGATAGACCAGGACTCCCACTAGCACTGACAGAACCACCAGGGCCACTGTCAGCCCTATGAGCGCCTTGCTGCAGCGTTTGGGTTTTGACCCGGCGCGTTCGTGTTCGGTATGGACGAGGACATAGTTTGCCCGGCCAGCTGCATGTGTCTCCACTGCCTCCATTGTGTGTTCTGCCTGGTAGCAGCAAACCTGGCCTCCGTATTATAGGCCTCACCCACACCTCATCCCACACACATTCAGGGAATCCCTGCTCCTCAAACAAGGATGGAGGGCATCCCTGTCTGACGCGCAACGCGTCACGTTATGCCTCTGACCCTTGTCCCCCACTGCTAAATTTAGCCCGTGCAGCACACTACTACAAACCCCGCCCCTCAGTGGACAGCATGGTAGAGAGGGAATGGGAGTTTCTCCAGGAGTCAACATGAATGGGAAACCGCTCGAGTAAAAACTCGGGAAACTGCTTAGATAAGGCTTTTCCGGCTTCTGAGTTTTTTTGTCGCCTCGTCTTCTATAACGTCGCCGAAGTTAAGTCATAGTTTCGGGTTTCAGTGTGTGTGCATGCGACGTGTGCAGCGCGTGCACGGACACAAGCAGGCGTACAAATCCTGACACGCGCCACGGGACGGGACGGCATGGAAAAACTTCCATGCTTTCTCTTTTAGCAATCTCTCACGCTAAGCACTGGAAAAAAGTCATCAATAGGCCTCTACATGTGAAATTGGTTTCTTATGCGTTGCATCACCTTTTCTCTTTGTTTTGCCGTCTCTCAGTCCGCCTCAGTGGCTGATACTTTGCAGTCCGGTAGACGTGCTATTAACCCCTATTGAATAGCATGTACTCTTACATCACCCATGGCATGTTGTGTGATATAGTTGCTTTGATAGATGCATTTTATCTTTAGGGGGGGGTGAGTGGGGTCAAAAACAGTAACCCTATGCATTGTGGTTTTTTTGCAAAACTATTTAAAAAAAAACGGTCTTGAATCAAACGTAATAGATTATTTAATGGGTTTGTTTCTAGTGTTGTCCATCAGCACGGCTGCAGAACGACAGGGAGCCACCGAGTGTGTGACAACAACAGGAAACCTTGACACCAGAAACTCTCCTTGAACTCAAACGTGAATATCAATAAAGGTATTATTGTGTTTCTGTTTCAGGTGGCAGCGATACGTGTGAGGAAAAACCCTACTCAGACTGTTACCACGCAAACAAAAAAAAAAAAAACGGCTACACTTGATCTGGCTGCCAAGAGAGCTTGTAAAGTGAAATGCGGGCAAAGTCTACTCCAGCGCACACTTTGACACACTTTGACACACTGTTCAGTGTAGATTAATATCAGTTGAGCAAATAATGTGTACAAATCGTTGAGTGAGCAGCAGTTATAGCTCTTAGGTATAGTATGGGAGAGATTTACTATACGTTTGATGAAAGTATGATCATTATCTTGCCTATATGCTATACGAATGAAAATAAGTGTGGAAAAACACAGAGAGTCTCTCTATATATAAACTCTTATATATAATCCTTAGATGTTTAGTACCTACACTATAATAGTTCGATTCTGAGGGGAAAACAAGAGATGGTACATTCCACATGTGCTTTATTGTTGGGGTTTCCACCCACCAGAAAGCCCAAATTGGAATAATATGTGGGCCAGGAAATCACAGCTCACAATATTTCCTCTCGACACCCACAAGAGCACCAGCGGTGACTTCCAGGTCATAATGATTATTGTCACCCGTGGGACAGGGATATTTTTAAGGCATTCCTGAAAATACACTTTTCCCCAACATACAATTATACATACAAATGCAGTCGTCCTTACGAAATGATCAATATTAACTTGAACTGGGAAAAAACTAGAAGGAAAAGGAAATGTGATAAAATTTGCATGTGTTTCGTTTAACCATTTGAAACACTATGGTGCCTTTATACCGTTCTGTACCCTCCCCTTTGTCTCCAGACAGAGGGGAGGTCACTCCTGGTCACTTAAACACACACACACACACACACACACACACACACACACACACTCTCCCTTGTAACGCATGCTTTATTGAGGTATTCCTCAAGCTATATACATTGCTAGAGGGATTAAGTGTTGTTGTATCCATGTTTATTTGTTCAAATTGTGCATTACCTTTAATGTGTTTATCCATGAGGTAATGTATTGTTTGAGTAGAAGTGATTTTCATTGTGTTCATGTTGCTACACATCTTTATGTTGACCCATTTGGTACAGGTACATTTGTTTTCTTCTTTGGTATTTGTCATATGTGCAAACTACCTCAAGCCAGTGATCTAGTTTGCAGATCATTTCATCTCATAAGTACATGTGTGTAATTATTTGTTTTATATACTTTCAAATAATAAGGTGAGGATTGGTTTTTATGTCAATGTTCTGTTATGTGGGGTATCTGTAATGGTATATGGTATCTGTAGTGTAACGGTATGTCCAGCTGGGGGGGAGCTGGGAAAGGGCCACAGGGGAGGAGCCTAATCTGTAGGTCCAAATGGTAAACAATGCAGAGGTTGATGTGATTGGTTAGTGCATGGAGGAGGAAACCACAGAGGGAGCAAATATAACATGAAGTCTGGGCTAAGAATATCAGTTCTTTGCAAACCAACTCAGCTTTCACTTGTTTACAAGTGATAATAAATGTCTTGAAACTTCGTCTTTCTCAATTTCTCTTATGTTGTTAAAGTGTTAATTACCTAGGACAATAGCTATAAAGCTAACCTATTGCTTTGTATTGCATTGTCACATTCATGCAGATTATTCATAGATGTTAATAATAACTTTTGCTCTCAGTTTAAAGGCTCTTAAGATCTATTAGTCCATTTGTATTGTCACATGCAGTTACCAAGAATCTCAAAGTTACTGAAAAGATACTGAAAATACATTTGATTAATTAGTCAAATTTATTTAAAAAAAAAGAATAACACTTAATAACATTAACATTATACATTCATTCACCATACATTATAAATAATATATGGTGAATATGTTTTGTGGAGCTGTCAAACTAAAACTCAATTGCTTGGAGTAATTCCAGCAACAACAGGTCGGAAATTTTCCCTTATGATTGTGCAATAGCCAGGTGTTGTGGCACAGGGGATGATGAAACTGGAGATTTCGTCATCTCGAGGGCAGACCCAATAACCAGCGCAAGTGAAAGTCGTGTGTGTTTTCCTGAATAACCGGACGAATAAGAGGTAGGAGGGAAAACAAGGGAGGAAGCGTGGGTGAGTTTCACTTAAACAGGTATGTAAACACCATGCAGGTCTACCTGTATGTTGTAAATCTTGATTGTCATGCTAGCTTTGGCCTGTTTTATGATTGATAATAGTGTTGACGGATACTCTAACACTCTCAGCCATAGATTTATGACCAGGCTCTACTGCTAAATCAAGTGACTGCAGGCCTTCTGGTCAGAGCCAGGCAGACTGATTGTGTACATTATTATATTATGAAAAATATATTATTAATTAATATTACTGCAGTAAATACTAGCTGATACTCTACTCGTTAAATGTCAGCCAATGTCATCAGGCCATTCATTTAATGATGATGGGGTTTTTTTTATGGGGGGTTGATAGTGCCAATTTCTAAAGCCAAGTAAAATATTATATTTTGTCATACACGTTGTGAAAAAATTTAATAAACAAAAAAAACAAAACTTTTTCCCTTTTATTAAGCTTTTAAAATAAAGGTGCAACTGCATCCTGCATAGTTTATATATTTAATAAAATAGATTAAAATAGATTTAATATAATAGAAAGTTCTCTACTTAGCTTTAAACTGCAGCTTGTTCAATATTGCACATTGTGTACTTGTCCAATATTTACATGGGCAGCCACTGTGACTTGGTCTTAGGTTATCATTCTGTGCGAGATATACAAAAGAAATAGTAAAAATAATAAAATAGCTCAGAACAAAAACGCAATACATTCAATACATTCCAGTGCGAGCAGATGGTCAACCCCCTCAGCTCCAGACCAGTTGTTCGGGCCCATCAGGAGATAGAACCAGTTTCTGTAATGTTGCTCTTCTTCAGCCCGGCCTTAATTACAAACACTGTTGCCCCAGCTGGTAGTGCAGGCCCAGCGATGTGATGTTCTTAATTTTGAGGTTGTTTTCCTCGGAGGAGAAGTGCAGCGTGGCTTCCTCCTTACTCCGGAGGTAGACGGTGGTATGGAGGCGCTTGCAGTCGTCCTCCTTCTTCCCCTCCAGCGGGAAGCTGGCGAGTGAGGCCTGCTGCCCGGCCGCTAGGGATGGGGAAAAATGGATGTGAAAATGGATTCACTTAAGTGCCGCAATTTTTCTTCCCTTTTTTTAAACGATTTGTTTATCCATTTTTTAATGCCTTTTTTTTTAAACAGTATGCTTATTGTTTTCACATTAAATGCATACAAGATGAAAAATACATCAACAGTAGCATGTTGCCTTCCCTTAAACCAGTTGTCGGCAACAGGCGGCCCGTGGGCCAAAACTGGCCCGCCAGCAATTATATCCGGCCCGCCAGATTATTTTGATAATCAGATTTTTAATCTATTTTATTTTTATTTATTTTTATTTTTTAGTTATTTTTATCCATTCTCTGCATCTCCCACATATGCGTGTTTTATAAGGTGTTGCAAGTTGGTGAATAAAGACACTAGCCAGATTATGTGTTACTTCTATTGTATTTCTTAATGCAGCGCAAAACCCAGACACAACACAACTGTGGCTCAACAAGTCTGAGCAGTTGGCTAAGCAGTTACAACGAGACACTCTGTACCAGTCTGTTGCAAATTCCAGTTGCATTTTTTATCAATCAAAATCTTAAATCTGTCATTATGTTCTGGCCGCCTATCTAATGGCTTAGAAGAAAATTGTCCCGAGGCCAAATTTACTTGCTGACCCCTGCCCTAAACCCTCCCAGTATAGCAATGATGCTGAAATAAAAGTCAGAAAGACTGACGGACATGTGATTTGCATTGTTTTAGGAAATATGCCTCATGATATACAGTCTCTAGAAGTGTACGATTCAACTTTTTGGCTAAATCTGGCACATTTTCACGTTAATGAATGAATGTGCATTGTCCATTCTTAAATAAGTAAACAAACCAACAAACAAAGTGTCGTGATAGTATGGAATCAGGAGATAACATCGTCCAAGCCCTACCAGCCACAAGCAGCTCCAGTTTGCCCTGACCATCTTTGTTGTCCAGACCCTTGAAGCACACCTCCATGTGCAGGAGGTACGGCCCGCTGCAGGAGATGTAGATCGTGCTGTTGTCCACCAGATCCACCTTGTTCCTGGCCTCCACTACGAACTCTACGGTCTCGTCGGTGTACACATCTGGATGCATATGGGTGGGTGGACAGATGGGCAGATTGAAGGAACGGTGTAAAGAGGACATAGTGGGGCGGCTTAACAGCATAATGCATAAGAATCGTGCACTTTGTGATAAAAGCGTGAAATTATAGCACATTACACTTATAGCCAAAGACTCTAGATAAGTACCTCATACTGTAGGTAGTACACTGACTCTAGAGAAGTACCTTCTACTGTAGGTAATACACTGACTCTAGATAAGTACCTTCTACTGTAGGTATACACTGACTCTATATAAGTACCTTCTACTGTAGGTAGTACACTGACTCTAGATAAGTACCTTCTACTGTAGTAATACACTGACTCTATATAAGTACCTTCTACTGTAGGTAGTACACTGACTCTAGATAAGTACCTTGTACTGTAGTAATACACTGACTCTATATAAGTGTGTTTTAAGACGCACCTCCTCTGGTACTAAATTGTATGAAGATATCTCTCTCCACGTCCTGCAATAAAACAAAACACAGGAGGATCACTATTATGACACCAAATGAAGTTAAAGTAGTAAAACCATTGAACACTTTCACTTTTACACACTTAGGTTTTAACACATTTCAATGTATTTGACATACATAGGCGATACATGTAATTAAAACCGTGAATAAAGGTAAGCCACAGTCAAGTTATTTTTTACAGCAGGCTTACTACCTCTACCATTTTAAATGACAACACGTGGTGAACATTGTGGCACCCATCAGACACCCTTTCAGCGCAAAGGACCACAAAACCGACCTTTGTGATTGGCTTCCACACACAGGCTTCAACACATGTCCACCTAAACTAACA
>JAOPJI010000060.1:8258392-8263392 GCA_027122695.1 Merluccius productus
AAATATACAAATGCAGAAAAATGCAGGATAAGTATTATATTTTTTATTTCCCAAACTAAAAACATATATACGTCTATATCTATATAGATATAGATATGTATATTCCAAGCACCGTATTAATGTCCGCCATCTATGAAACTACGTCTTGTATACAAACCAGTCGCAGCCAAAGCTCATCGTTGAAGCCAACATAGAAACCGAGGTGAAGCTAGAAAGATGTTGAATAGGAATTGCGCCTGGAGTACCATTTTGAAAAATGCGGAGAGCCGTCTGGTTGTAATCGACTACATCAGCCGTCTTATTTATTGACCGTATGACTGCAGCAAGCCCATAACCAGTGAACCGTTGACGGAATCAGGTGAGTAACTAGTTTGTTTATGCCATGTATGTATTCCTGTCAACTTGGTCTTGTAATACCCGCTGGGGCGACGCGGTAAACCCCTGCTTCTTTCTTTCTTCCCTGATTATTCCATGTCTCTGTAGTACTGTATGTATGGCTGTATAGACTGTGTACTGTCCGCGACAACCACTGGCGATTTAATTTGTTAAGACACACTTGTGACACAAGTGTTGACTACGTACGCACCCTAGTCCCTAGTACGCACTTCCTGTTTTGTTTCAGTTCCACTTTAAAGAGCAGGTAGGGTTTAGGCATCTCGCCTAAACACTTGACAAACGCCCTAGCTACTAACTACGAACTGGGCACTGTTATTAAAGGTACAGTGGAGCTAGCTTTGTTCTTGGAAAAACACCTGTCTCTGTCTCTCTCTGTCTCTCTCTCTCTCTCTCTGTGCTGCTGCACAGGACCTGATAGACGAGTGGAAAGCCAAGGAGACGAAGCGAGGCAACAGCAACAAAACCATCGACCCCAGCTCGCTAAAATGGACGCCGCCCAAAGGGACATGATTGGTAGCACCCCCACCCCTATCTCGCTCTCTTGCCAGGCTACCGAATGAACTCAACCTGCACCAGCCACAGCGTAGCCTTTCCACCACAAGCTGTCAATAAAGATCAGTGGGTCTGTTTTTTTTCTCTTTGTGATTTTTAAACCCTGGTTATTTTTCCACCATTGCTTTCTCATACGTGTCATGGATTTTTCTCCTCCCTCATTTTCAGCAGCTATTTATGTTTTAAAGGTCCCGTTGCATCGCCTTCTTTGGATGAAATAATGGCGAACGTATCGTAAAACAGTACGTTTTCGAAAAAACATGAATGTCTTTTGTATTTTGTATTGGAGTTTGAATAGTTCTGTATGGTGGATGTCATGAATACAAATCAAGAAATACAGTCCATTTGTTTGTCAGCATTCACTTGCTATTACATTTTTATTTCTATTGAGGAGGGGGGAGGGGAGGATAATTACTTTCCTTTGCAATGGTTAACAACATTGCTTTTGGTATGAACTTTGAAAGTGTGAAGCAAAAGTGTGTGTTTTGGCAAGTTTATGAAGATTTTTGTATTGTCATTTTGGTTGGTATAAAATTGTACAGTTCATGTGATGTCAGTTAATTTTTCTAGCTGTAGTGATAGTGGGGTCTGACACGATCCTCTTGCCAATCTGCCAAATAAAAGTAACAGCATCATTTTAGTAATCATGTCATCATTATGATTTATTTTCTTTAATGTCTTTGAAAAGTAAATCTGACCACTGACAGCCAGTCACACAAACGGAAAAGAAACAACAGCCTCAGGTTTTTCGACTGGCAGGACACTCACCCGGTACATGGACCACCTCGGACACAACCGAGGCCCTTGTTGCAGCCGGGAGGATCTGAGTCAGAAATTCTGCAACGAGCCAAAAGAAGTATTTTTTTAAGCTTGGTTGTAGCATTGAACATCCTACATCTATCAATAAAGTTGCCTTGAGAAATGAAATGTTGTATTTCTTACCTCCACTGGAGATGCTTCTTCCCATCAAGCCTACAAACATCTCTCCTTTATTTCCTGAAAGCCCGGAAAGATTTTGTCAGATTTATTTCAGACATTTTTTGACAATTTATATAAAATAATATAGTTACAGTACTGTAGTATATATTACATTTCTACTTACGTCTTCTGTTCATTTGTATAGGCTGCATTGAACCTGTGACATAGAAATCTGTAACTGAGGTGCATGTACAGCTATAGCTCAACATTTGAATATGGAAATGTATTTATTTATAATAAATCGTATTTGTAAACATAAGTAGTATTGTAGTATACAAATAATTGACTGAGCAGGTTTATTCTGCTCAGACAATCTACCATTACCAAAGGGTCAATGCAACCATGGTCATTTTATGAAACAATTGCTGGCAATGAAACATTTAAATGATGATTCAATTACTAAAAATGATTAGGCCGACATTAAATTATTACCAAATTATTTTGTATCATATTTCTGTTCTTCAATGGTCTCCCTTGTGTTTAGGTTGCAATAAGATGAAGTACAATATTTAGCCGATGTGTGTTATTATTAGGTTAGTACATTTGAACCAGTAGTATTGGTGATACCTGAGCGCTTCCCCATAAGCCCGTAGAAACGCAGGGCTTTGGATCTCTTCATGATGTCTTTCATTTCACTGACCGGACCGCTGTCCAGGGACTGGTCCTGCTCAAACAAATAATGCAAAAAATGGTTTCATTTTTGTTACTATTCATTTTTCTTTTTTTTTAAAATATTTATTGTTTTTCCTTTTACAAAGCATTTTGATAAAATAACACAACATGAACATGGGGTGTTTTCCGTCACAATTTACAGCTACTATTTATTTTTCATGTTATTATATTATTTCTTATTTGACATTTTTTATCCTTTTGATCCTTGAGATCATTTAATCCACACGTTTCACAGTTCATCCGAAAGCCTACAAATATTCAAAAGAATTGTTAGAAGAAAGCATTTTTTTAAGTAAAGAAAGTATTTTGTAAATAACCTTTTTTTTTCACTCTTACCTCCCAGTTGTCGGGTGCCCTTGTCTCCGTATTCACGTTAAAAGGCAATCCGTGATAGATTTCCAACAATGCACAGAAAACCACGACAGCGACCAGGGACCTCGAATTATCCATTGAAGTGTTCTGCAGAAGTGTCTCTATATAAAACACTTTATATTGCCTACTCTGTTTGTGTCTTTAGTCAATGTGTATGTGGGTTTTCAAAGTAATTGGATTGAGGTACTTGAATTTGCCTTGCGCGTGCCCTTTAGTCATGTATGATGTATCTGTAGCCTATGCCAGTTTCTTTTATACCTCCGGGTACCCCACTAGACCCCTCCCATCCCCGCCAAGCGTGGTCAAATTATTACGCACTATTACCCGCTATAACCCACTATAACCCACACACTATTCAAAAGAGACTCCCATATAAATGCACTTTCCTCATCAACTGCCATTCCTGTTGCAGACAACTATAGCCATAAATGAACTGCACCAGACAGATTCTGTTTGTGGAATAGGAATACTATTTACAGTTGTCTCAGTCCGTCTCATGTTAACCGTTTGATTAACAACAAACAATGCGATTGCTCAGGTCTTTCATGGCTCTCTCTACTGTAAAAGTAATTAGTTGACTATCTGTAAAAATAAAGGTCAGACTCGACAGATAAGCAAAGACTGAACGCCACACAGAGGATGGGTGTGCAAACATTTACCTCTGTAATTGTTTTTATATTATTTGTTTGCGATCGGAAACACGATTGGTCATCTCAAAATACCGCTCTTTCTAACACACACACACATCACACTGAAATAATTGGTCATCTCAAAATACCTCCTAACACACACACACACACACACACACACACACACACACAGCCACATCCGCTGCGACCCTGTGCTGTGAACATGTTTCTTCTTTGATATGTGCGTGCAGGACAGGACGGCGGGCGCCGCTGCGTGTCTTTGAAGAGCGCTCTAGGCGTCTGCAACTTGCTTTGAGGTCAGGACTTCACAGCTTAGCCAATTGACTCGATTGAACTGTGAAACAGACGTATGAAAGGCGGGACAGTGCAGGTTCAGTAAGTGCAAAGGCATTACTTTTGTTCATTTCCGGTCAAGTTTAAAGGGAAATTATAGTGAGGAAATAAATGCTGTTATTGCCTATTTCTCATACTGATGAGGCATTTTTTTTTTACATTTATGATGTCATTGCATTGGCTTTTGAATGGATGGGAGAAGATGATGCTTTTATAAAAAGAAATACGAAATATGTTGATTTACACGAGCTGTAGTTGATCACTAGCGTGGCTCAATTTGTATGGCTTCATCCTGAATCTTTGGGTTCGTATTCCACAAACGTATTGGCACTTTGGCCAAAGTTCAACGCGCTGTTTTATTTTCCATCTTCTGTGTGCAATTATGCTCTCATAAAAATGTTTCTATGATCCTTACTTACTTAGCCATTTAAATGCTCTGTTTATATTAAAAGATTACCCCCCTCTGGCTTTAGAAGATTCTCGAGGGGCAATTACTTGTCAATTGGTGTGTGTTAAGGACACCCTCTTGAAATCAGGGGCTAACACACATCCACGCGCTTTGATCCCCATGCAGGTGCTCCCAAGAGCAAGAGAAGCTCGCGACCAATTTATTTTTGCATGAAAGGCAATTACACCCAAACAGCTCCTCTTGTGTGCAGCGCGTAGCCTGACCCACTGCTCATGTGGAGAGGGGGAGAATCAAAAGGAGAGGACGACACACAGTGCTTTGCATATGAAAAGGCTTGCCTACAAAGACCGCCCCCCCACCGCCGCCACCACCACCGTCACCACCACCGTCACCGCCGCCACCCCCTGTAATGTCATCAATGCATGTCCATGTTACGCATAGTGGTGATGGTGGTGGTGGCGGTGGTGATAGTGGTTGTGGAGGTGATAGGGGTTGTGGCGTCGGCGGCGGCGTTGGTCTTTTTACACAAACTGCTGAATTACCAATGCTTGGTAATTCATCACGCGTGTCTTTTCTGATGTTGATCATCCATTGGAGCTTCAAAGATGGGGACGATGGTCTGTTCTTATTGTTGCATG
>JAOPJI010000060.1:8351952-8363436 GCA_027122695.1 Merluccius productus
CACTGATTGTTTTGTGTGTGTGTGTGGGTCCGGGGGGTGGGGGTGTGGGTGTTTGGGGTGGTGGTTGGTTGTGTGGGGGGGGGGGGGGGGTAGAGCCGTGTACACACTATCTCCTACTGTCAGGCTACTTGTAAATATATATATATCAGCCCACCTTAACCTTCGAGTTAACCTTTCGTATGTCCTCCCGACTAGATGAGGTATATGTCTAACTTGGTGCGGCGAAGGATACTTTCACTGGGTTGGTCAAGGGCTTGGTATCTGAGTCACTCAACCGTCAGCATTATTAATCAGTCATTCCCTAAACATATTTCACCCGAACTCAATGATTCACCGGCTCCAGTCGCTTGCGTCTCGCGTTGACAACATTAAGTCTTGACTCACCGAGGATTTTTAGGCATTTCTAAAAGATTACCTGACCTTATAGTAGCCTGTGTTTGTCCCTCCTCAAGGCTGCTCTCAAATGTTTTCAGTTGTTTTATCGGCACTTATCAGCGAGCGCCTCTGAAGGGAGTGAGCGAGAGAGAAGTTTTGGCTCCCAGAGGCGCCTTGTTCTCGAACCACCTGGTGGTGGGGAATACGAGGGCAGGACAGTCTTAGTGATGAGGGAGTCTGACTTTCAGACCAAATTCCTGAATTTCCTTGTGAGTCACTTTGAATAAAGGCGTCTAATTTAATGACCAAATGGTAAAGAGGAATATGAGCTGGAAAAAAACGCCAACCGAGTCGCTACTTTCCGGTACACACCGGCGCCGGCGACATGTTTCACTTACCGACCACAAACCTTCGTATGTCTTTCAGCAATGTTGGCGATGAAGGACATACTTCTTTTTTTTTTTTACAATTTGAATTATTAAAAAAATAGAAAAAAAAAAGATTGCGCTGTGGTTTGTTTTTGTCTGTTACCTGCATCATGTCTTATGCTTAACAGATTGCACTTTGAACAGATTGCGCGACGACAACAACAAACAAACAAACAAACAAACAAACGCCCAGCCAAGTTAACGCGACACTCACATCAGTCACTCAGGGACTGTCTGCACCTCAATGCCTACAAAGCGGCGTCCATAAATCTGTTGTTGACAGTAACCAGCCCCCAGCCCCTGCAGACCCTGTAGGAAACCCCTAATCCGCCCTCTTCAAAGTTCTCTGGCAGGGCTAAAAAGGTGCTGACGTGGGTGGGTGGGGGGTGGGGGGGTCTGCTCGGGACACTAGACCAGAACGACAGGGTTCACCACGGAAACCATGGTGTGTGTGTGTGTGTGTGTGTGTGTGTGCATGACTGTTGCTGAGGCGTGTTAGTTGGTTGGAAGGATCATGTAGGCAGTGACCAACCCACGCTTTGGATAATTTTTTTAAAATCAGATCACAGGTCATGTGGTTGCTCTTCCACAGTCTGAAGTGTGTGCGTGTGTGCGTGTGTGTGTGTGTGCATGGGTCTGTGTGTGTGTGTATGTGTGTGTGTGTGTGTGTGGGCGTGTGTGTGCGTGTGTTTATGTTTATGTCTGTCTGTGTTATCTCGATGTGATGTACTGAGGCATTAGGTGAACACACTGGCATTCAGGAATCTTAATGTGTTTGAAATGTGAAAAAGCAATTAAAAAGAAAAACATAGTAAACAGTTTGCCATATACAATATGTGTACCCTTCAGAATAGCCTTGGTTCTGTGTTTAGACTAGCTGGGGTACTTGAAGCCTTATCTAGTCTCCTCCCCTATGGCACTTTTTGTACTGTAGGCTTTCTGCCATCCATAGACTTCCGGGAGGGGGGGGAATATGATTAAATCTGCTAATCTTTCTTTCTTCCTCTACGTCTGTCCCTGTCTCTGTCTATGTCTCTGTCCTAATCTATCTCTGTGTCTCTCTCTTTCTGCGTGTGTGTGTGTGTGTGTGTGTGTGTGTGCGTGTGTGTGTGTGTATCCATACAGACTTCTAGCAGGAGCGCCCAAGGAGAAGGCTCTGTCCCTGAAGAACGTCAATGAGACGGGCGCTGTCTACTCCTGTCCGATTACCACGGAGATGGCCGACTGTACCAGAATGGACTTGGTCCAATCAAGTAAGCAGAGAACCTGTGGCTGTCCTGAGTTTGGTGGATGGTTTATTGACCAAAGCAATATATATAATATGTTAATATTGTACATATGGCACAGGTCATTTTCACGGCTTGCTCAGGGAGGTGAACCCAAACGCAGAGATCAGACTTATAAGATAACTTATAAATTCAAGGGACACAGGTGAACAGAATTGCTAGTTAGTAAACTAGTTAACACAAGTTAACATTACACTAACTACACAAAGGAAAAACAGATTGTGAATGGGGTTGGGGGCAGGAGCGTCACAGTTAAATTACTACAAGTAATTATAGTAATTTAGGCCAAACAGGAATATTGGGAATATATTACGTTTAGCCACCTTCTGCTTACTAAAACTTCAATATTTCCATCATTTTTTCTTGACTTGTTATTGTATGTGTATGCTATACACATACAATTGACCTGACTTGACTTGACTGTAATCATATTGTACCTCAATACAAGACACAGGCCTCCAAAATAAAATGAATGAAACAAAAACAGAAAGTTCCCAAAGCACAATAGGCTGTGAATGACGGGTTATTAGTAGATGGATTCACCCCTGAAGCAACCAGGGGCCAAAACAGCACCTGGTTACTGAAGGGTAGATCCCGGCATAGGCTGTTAATCATGTCATGTGACTCATTATCTTCGTCAGGACTTGAACCAAGTGGAGCCAACCCTCCCTGATTACAGTAGCTCCTTACTCATGAAAAATGCACCTCCTTTCCCTCACATCTCACCGCTTTGGCAACGTCTACATGGTGCAGATAGTGTGTCTATGTCTCGTATTGCCCTGCACCCCCTACAGTGTGGCAATTATTGAATCACAAATCTGGCCTGATATTTAGTCAAACCTTTGACTTCTTCTAATTGGTGTTTTAGTCTAATCTGTGATTTAATCTAATCTGTGATTTAGTCTAATCTGCATTAGTCTAATCTGTGGTTTAGTCTAATCTGTGATTTAGTCTAATCTGCATTAGTCTAATCTGTGGTTTAATCTAATCTGTGATTTAGTCTAATCTGTGATTTAGTCTAACTGGTGATTTAGTCTAATCTGTGATTTTGTCTACCCTGTGTTTTAATCGAACCTGTGACTTAGTTTAATATCTGTGATTTAGTCTAATCTGTGATTTAGTCTAATCTCTGATTTAGTCTTCCCAGCCACCTAGTCTTAACTGTGACTTAGTCTGATTAACTAGTTAGTCTTACTTGTGACCTAGCCTAACCTGTGACCTTTAACCTTATCACAGCAAATCCGTCAGAGGAGGTGGTAGAGGGCATGTGGTTGGGGGTCACCGTGGCCAGCCAGACGGACCTGGTTGACGGACATGTGCTGGTGAGGAAAGAAAAAAAAAAACGTTTTTTTTATTTCAGTACGGCATGTTTTAGTGTTTCAGAGGCATATTTTATTTTTCTGCGTGTCAGAAATGTCATAACTCGTGATTCAACCCGGGTTTTCTTCGCTACAAGGCATGCGGCCATCGCTATGTCAAGGTCCTAAAGGGAGGGACCGAGGAGCAATACCGGATGGTGGGCAAGTGCTACGTGAGGGGCAACGACCTGGCCTACGACGAGTATGACGAGTGGCAGAGCCACAGCTACGAGTTGTGCAACCCCAACGACGACATGGAGCTGGAGGGCATGTGCAACATCGGCATCTCCGGGGGCATGACCGACACCGACGTGTACATCGGGTCGACCGGGAGCTACATGTGGCGAGGTGATCCCCGTCGTCTGGGATATCATTTTATGCCATTTTATGTCACGTCTAATTTGTTTATATTGCGCTTTTTTAAAATGCAAACCAACAATGCAAAGTGCTTCACAAAGAGAAACAACACAACGATGACTAATGTGTGAGAGGTCGAAGAACTGAATAAAGAACGTTACATGTTGAGTGATTTGAAGACGGCTAAACCAAAAAGTTAGTTTTTAAGATGAAACACGTGTGGTTTAACGTACTGCTGTTTTTAATGCACTGTTGTATTACAGGGTGTTAAATAGGTGCTTATTCTTCATGACACCTGGCTAATTAAAGGTGAAATAAAATAGAATAAATAAATACAAGAATTGTAAACTGCTTTAAAGTGATGGTATGCAATTCTCTGGATGAAATGACTTCTGCTTGTACTAAATCCAGGCAGCAAAGAGTTAAACCAAAAAGAGTGGGATTTGAACTTAGAAATAATAGGCAGGTATTGGGCAGACACGGATTAAGCCTTTTTTTCTTTCTTTGAGACTGCAATCTGGTGTGAGTCTGGCGGGAGGATTAATCCACGTCTGGGAACGCATGGTTCGCTGTGTGTCTGAGAGTGGTGATAACATTTCTTCGGTGGTCCACAGGAAACGTTCACATCATGTGGAGGAATCCAGACCCCGACAAATCCTATGACATCAGCGTGAATACCTTTGAACAAAATAAACAGAAGAACAAGCGCCACACCTACAGCTACATGGGTAGGTCACCGCAGTCACTTTGACCATCGATGTATTGGCCGATATACGTACAATCACATGCTATAGGCCGACATTATGTTCTTTTTCTGCCATGACATCATCATGGTAATATAAACAGACATTTTTTTAATGTAATGGCTGGTCATTTTTCATGCCATCGACCGATACCGATATTACACATTTTGGCAGATATTGCTTTTTTAAAATATATTGCTACATCCCAAGCAAACTCTCTTCTGGAATTGTCGATGTCCCACGGCGAAAATGTAAGATCAGTAATTCACACCTTCACCACTAACACCAGGGCATGTCTGCAGTCGGTTTGACGAGCAAGGATCAGACATGGTTCAAAATGTGCAGAAGATATGCAGAAGAACCACTAAAAAGACGCAGAGGAACATATAATATAAGTCTAATGTAATTATTGTCTCAACTCAAGATACGTTAGCACGTATCTTGCGATCTATCTAAGTCTTCTTGCTCTAATTGGCTATGAAAAACAGGTTACTCGGTCCTGGAAGAGAAGAAGTTGCTGAGCCATGCGAACTACACGGTGGTGACGGGGTCTCCCAGGAACAAGACCAAGGGCTCGGTGACGTTGGGCCGGAAGGAGAACAGCAACATTGTGCCGGTGCTAGTCATCCCCGGCGATCAAGTGGGCTCATACTTCGGGAACAGCTTGGCCATCACAGACCTCAACAGTGACAAGTATGTCGCCCCTCAAATCTCAGGGAATATCTTGGGATCATTCACACAGATATTTCCAAATTCAAACAATGTTCGGTGTGATGCCTTACCTTTTCATAGAAAT
Organism: Merluccius productus; assembly: GCA_027122695.1. NCBI lineage: Eukaryota > Metazoa > Chordata > Actinopteri > Gadiformes > Merlucciidae > Merluccius > Merluccius productus. The sequence continues at coordinate 8,357,296 of JAOPJI010000060.1, forward strand.
TAATGTGACTGTTTAGTTCCAGTTCAAGTCAAGTTTAGCCAAGTCAATCTAATTTGTATAGCCCTTAAGCCACAGTCACGAAGGGTTTTATAGGCTCACACCCCCTAACCCTTTTTGAATTTGACCATATAGCAATATTGTCAACATTTACAGCCTAAAACAAATGTGGAAAAATGTGGAATTGCTCATTTAGTTCGCCGACCCAGCTTGCATTTAGAACCAAGATGGCCACTCGGTGAATAAGGCCCATGGTGGTGATGATTACAGTAATGTGTTGCTGTGATTTAAAGTGTTAACAAACGTGTGCCTATGTGTTGCTGTTGAGCGCGGTACTAACATCTCGCGCGTCTTCCCCTCCACGGCTCCAGTTGGAACGACCTGATCGTGGGCGCGCCGTTCTACTTCGACCGCTCCAAACACCATGGCGGCGCCGTCTATGTCTACATGAACGAGAACGGGTCCTTCGAGAAGAAGCCCAGCGTGGTGCTGACGGGACCGATCGACTCCGCTTTCGGCATCGCCCTCGCCGCAATCGGAGACGTCAACCAAGATGGATTCCAAGGTTTGTTTGTTTGCGGTTTGCCATGTTTTTAGAGTCAGGAAGTCTGCCCTTTGAGTGCTGCAAGCATTTAATGATATTAGCATTGGGAATCTATAAACAACAACCATGTATAACCATTTAATGATGTCGCTGTGTCGTTGTCGTTGACAGGGTTCATGTGCTCAACAATGGCCTATTTATTGAAATTATTTAAGAAGCTATGTAGAAAAAAAGATAAATCAAGAGCACTTGTAGTCTACTAAGTTAAGAAAAGATTGTTTTACATGTTACTGTATTATCCGTGTCGTGCTGCCGCCCCTTGGACACATACATGCGTTGCATGCCAGTGGAGCAGCTCTGCAGTCTATTGTTGGATTACTTCATGCTGTGCCACGCTGTCTTTCATAGACTTCGCCGTAGGAGCCCCCTTCCACGAGACGGGAAAGGTCTACATATGGATGGGAAGCAATAATTTGATCACAGATAAGCCCAGCCAGGTAATAACACTACTTGTATCATACAGACCGGTCCCGATGGCGACGCTAGTTCAGTTTGAAAATGGGCCATTTTATTTCCGTGCCTTCCCCCTGTAGGTCATCGAGGGGAAATCCGTAGGCGATGGAAAGTTCAAGACCTTTGGCTACTCGCTGAACGGAGGAATGGACATGGATGACAACAAATACCCTGACATCCTGGTCGGCTCCCTGGACGACCGCATCGCACTGCTCAGGTAGAAGAAGAAGTCATTATTTAAAATTAGAAAAAATATTTACTTCATTAAAATCCATTTACAAAAAAATGAAATATATGGAGTCATCATAGGTTGAAGTTGTTTTTTATTTAGCACAAGTAAGGATGAATACAAAGGTAAAAAAATACAAACATGAGGACATACTATTGGGAATAATGATCAGCCAAAGCAAACGTGTGTGTGTGAAGGCGTATGCACGGTGGGTATCAAGATATGTGTGTGTGTGTGTGTATAGGGGGGGGTCCAGAGATACAGGTAAGAGCTTATGACAAACTGTTCTCTGTGTCTGACAACCTTGTATGTGTCTCATGATGCCATATTTTAAACCTGTATGTGTGGACTGTCAGATACAGCAACGTACTACTTCATTACTCATTTGTGTGTGTGTGTGTGTGTGTTTGTGTTTGTGTGCCCATGCGTGTGTGTGTGTGTGTGTCTGAACAGAGCCAGACCAGTCATCCTCCTATCTACGAATTTCACCATTAAGCCGAAGATTGTCAACCCCAAGGAGTGCGCTGCTTCTGGCAAGCCCTGGTGAGGCGCTACACATTTAAAGATCCCAAAACCTTATTCGTTACATGCTCATACATACACATACAGCACATGCAGTGAAATGCTAGGATGGTAGAGTGGGAGCATTTTGACCACAGCACCTATCACAGTCTGTGAGCGTCACTGTTTCTCATTGGTTCCATATTTGAGACAGTTAGAAACAGCAGCTGCAAAGACCTACGTTGAAACTTTTCGTTTCATTATCGCTTCATTATTCTCGTAAAAGCAATTACTCGCTGGCTGCCAATAAGACCGTAAGATGTTCTGATGAAATGTTTTCCTTTTTTATTGCAGTATTAGAGCTATGGTGTGTTTTTCCTACACTCAAAGCAATGGACAAAAAAACTTAAAAAGTGTCGGTAAGTAGTCTGAAAGGTTTGAGGACATACGAGCGCAGACAAAGAAATCAATTTCAACTTTGACATTACAACCTCGTTGTACTACAAACCATTTTCACATTTGTGATAACGAAATCACGACAGCAGGGCATTGTAAAGTTGACCCTGGGTCCACTCTGAACCCTGAATGTGATGTCACTTCCTGTAGTGGTGAAGTACACGGTAGAGGCGGACATGGAGAGGTGGAAGAAGCAGCGGGTGTTCTTCCGCAGCAGCAAAAACGGCACACACATGGCCACCATCCAGCTGAAACCCTCTGGCAGCAGTTGTGCTACCTTGGGGCTCGATGTGGTCGTAAGTCCTGGACACACTGCCCAGTATCTGTCTATGTCTCTCTGTGTCTGTCTCTCTTCCTCTCTGTCTATGTCTCACTCCCGCTCTCTCCCATTCCTGCTCTTTCTGTCTTGCTCTCTCTCCCTCTCGCCCCTTTTGCCGTCTTTAGCTCTCACTCTGTGCCTATGTTGTACAACAATATCACTTCCATACAATGAAAACTCAAACTTCATTTCTTCATACTTCATTCGACACTATTTCTCTTCCTGTAAGCACTCAGTTTGGGAAGAGGGTGTGTACACACCACTATATGTACACTAAAGGCGTAGCCAACAGTATTTGCAGCGAGCAAAACAACACTAGGCCTACTGCTTCAGTAGTTATATTATCCACCTCTTTTTCTACGCGACAGCCGTTGGCGGATGATAAGCTGGAGCCGGTGGTGTTCGAGCTCAGCATGTCCCTGCAGGAGCAGAAGCCAGACAACCAAGGGCTGCAGAACCTGGACTCCTTCCCCATCCTCAGCCACAATCAGAAGCTCAACCAGAGAGCCGAGGTTTGGAGAGCCATGCGAAAATACCGTGTTGTGCTACCATTCCCAACCGTTTTGATATCTACCCGGGAAATTGTCATCTATTTACGCACTGTGTGTGTTTTTAAAAGGTTGTGTAGGAATGAAGTTATTATTATTGCATCTCAAAGGTGCAATTAAAATGGCGAAATGATCAAATCTTCAGCCTTGTGTGACTACTGTCATGTTGAACGATTCATTGAACGCGCCTAAGACGCGTGTCGACGGCTTCGGAGTACCGGTATCCCGGACACTGCTAGGGCTTTGTATACACGCATACACGTGTGTGTGTGCGTGTATGGCGTCCAATGTCTAGAGTTTCACCTCTCGTGTCTTTCTGCAGATCAACTTCCACAAGGAGTGCGGCACGGACAATAAGTGTTCCAGCAACTTGCAGCTAACGGCTGTGTATGCCGACGTTATGTCTAAACCTTACCCCAGGTGTGTGTGTGTGTGCGCGCGCACGTGTGTGTGTGTGTGTGTGTGTGTATGTACGTGCGTGTGTGTGTGTGTGTGTGTGTGGAACACAACATTTAAGACATGTAAAACACATCCAAAATTAAACAAAATGGAAGAATGAAAAGCGAACCAACCAAGAAACTAACCGGTTTGTTTGTCTGTATGTGCGTGTGCATGTGCATGTGCGTGTGCGTGTGCGTGTGCGTGTGCGTGCCCGTGTGTGTGTGTGATTGTATCCAGAGTGGGCCGGGACCAGGTGATGCAGTACAACAGAAACGTGAAGAAGGTGGTGATCATCGTGGAGGTGACCAACCTGCCGGCGCCGGGGAAGCTGGCGGAGGACGCTCACCTGGTCATGCTCAACATCACCATCCCCAAGACGCTGACCTACTCAGCCTTCAGGTTCACGGTACGGCCACCAGGGGGCAGCACCGCTCTTGAAATCGTAGACCAACGCCAATGATTAGCAGTCAATACAGTCAATGGTGGATGGACTCAACTTGTTTTTTTCTTTTGTAATTATAATAAACTTTCCACGAGAAGGAACGTTTGAAGCACATTTTCAAAGATTAGTTGTAGTGCTATTTGGGGATAAGTAAGTTCATATAAAGACAATAATAGTCATTCTTTGTACTGGTTTGGATGCTTTATTGTAGTAAGATGTATTTTCATGTGCTTTGTTAACCAATCTCTACCTTCTTTAAGGCGTGTGTTAACCTTTTTCATATTCTTCGTTGTCATGATCCAAAAGGGTCATGAGGGCGAATGCAATTGGGACACTGAAGGCCAAGTAATATGCGACCTGGGGAATCCTCTCAGGAGCAACAAGCGGGTAAGGACTTTAAGGACTCATTTGTGTTTCATTTGAAATGATGCGACTAGTTACATTTTGCTCATGAATTTGCGCGTTTGTACTGACAGTATGTTCTCGCTACCTACAGGTGGAACTGCGGGTTACATTTGAGACGAATGAAATCGACCTGTACACGCGCCAGATCGAGTCGCAACTGCAGTTGTCTACGTAAGTGTCTGAGACAGAGTTTAGATATTCTATTTAAATGTTTTATGCCTTTCTCCGTCCTGGTATTGTTGTATTTGGTATGTCTCAATAGGCTACATACCAAGAGCATTCAAGTTCATATTGAGCTTAAATCATTTAATAAAATATACACAATTATTATATTATTATCAATATTTTATATTACTGATTGATTGATTGATTGATTGATTGATTGATTGGTTGATGTAATCAATGATCGATGAGTCATTCTGTTCAGCTAATTCATTTCATTAACCTCCATAATTTCTCATTGTTGCCTCTTTGGTCAAATAAACAGTGGTAATTGTTTATATCCCATATCACCCTCACAGCTGTCTGAGTCACGTGTGGGATAGGGGACTCGGACCAACACCTTGACCTTTCTGCAATAATAAAACAGTGTTCCATGTGATTTACCTGGAAATCATTACGTTGGGTACAAATGTGGTGTTTTCCTCAGGCTGAGCGAGCAGAGCGACCTGGTTCCTGTGCCTGTGGTTCTCCTGGTCGAAATCTCCATTCTCTCCACCTTTACTATGTGAGACCTGCTTCCTCTTTTATTTATTATAGATATTTTCTTTCTTCACTGTTTAGTTGTGTTCAGCGTCATGCGTCATGCTCATACAACAGTGCAATTATTTAGATAAAATCTGAGAGATGTGGGCAAAGTAGGTTGAGAATTATAAATGTGACTTTGAATATTGACACATAACATGAGGCTAGTGCTTCTTGCCTGAGCACATACCACCCTGTAACGTCCTCCTTTTCTCTGTTTTCCATACCCTTGGAGATTTAACCTCTTCTATCCTCAGGGGGGTGTAGTTAGAATTGTCTCAGGCCACACGTACCTTTATTTACTATTATTATGTAGATATTTGTATAGCCTTTTTGTGCATTAATGACCAGGACAGACAGAGAGAGTGGGTTGGAAGAGACAGAGAATGACGTGTAACATATTGGACCACAGGTCGGAATCGAACCCGGGTCGGAACAAGGCGTATTTCCTACGACAGTGGTTCTCAACTGGTCTAGCCTTAGGACCCACATGTGTCATTATAGTCATTAAGTCACAACGGATAACATCAAAATCATTAGTTAATTCATGGGCTTCTTTCTAAAGATTAAGGTTCGGCACGTGCTCAAAATGACCCACCAGTTGAGAATCACTGTCCTTTTATACATAGTGATATACATACATTATAGACTGATATAGGTATATACATTATAGACTGATATATATATATATACATTATAGACTGATAGATGTTACTCTTACACCCTTACTCCCCCACCCACATGACACATGGCCACATGTTTCCAGAGAGCAACCGCACGTCCAGACCTACTTCAGCGGGGAGGTGGTGGGCGAGTCGGCCATGGTGAAGACCAGTGACGTGGGCAGCTTGCTGGAGTACACCTTCAATGTGAGTCACCGTCTCTCTCTCCCTGTGTCCTCCCTGACAACAGGGGACACAGACCTCCAGAGTGTGTGTGTGTGTGTGTGTGTGTGTGTGTGTGTGTGTGTGTGTGTGTGTGTGTGTGTGTGTGTGTGTGTGT
>JAOPJI010000060.1:8413021-8423322 GCA_027122695.1 Merluccius productus
TGTGTGTGTGTGTGTGTGTGTGTGTGTGTGTGTGTGTGTGTGTGTGTGTGTGTGTGTGTGTCTGTCTGTCTGTCTGTATGGAGGTCCCTTGGAGGGATTAGGTTGGGGAAAAGGCTTCCTTTGGTCTAATGAAACCACCGTGTCCCGCAGAAAATGGGTTTCCTGGACAAACCGCTGTGCAGCTGGAGGACGAGGGGAGGAAGGAATCGGGCGGGAAAAACAAACAAGAAGGGGGGAGGGAGAGAGAGCGAGGGAGGGAGAGGACGAACAAGGAGGGACACTGACAGACAAACAAACCTGCTACAAACAAAGACATGCAGAGCAGCCGAGGGGAACATTTCGTCCGGTGTCTGCCGGCCTTTAAAAAACACAATGTGCCGTGTTCGGCGGTACTTGATATTCACGAGTGCAATCATTATTTTCCCGCCTGCCAATAGGAGATACGTCCCTCAATTACTTCCCACTCTGACTGTTCGCCTCATCCGAACTTAACACACGCAGACCGTCATCCTCCCACACCTGCAAAACGTACAGACGTGCACTAAAAACCGCTCGCCTCCGCGCTCATACCCAAACAGGGCGTCTAATTTTGAGCGAAAATTGAGCACAACGTGATGATTATCGACCCCCGCCGTACAAATGTGTTTTGCAAACAACAGCTGTTAGATATTATGCGCCGGATAATAAAAGGCTTTGGGCTGTGTAACGCCTAGGGGAGCGCACGGGTCTTACTTCTTTTACGGGCTATACCTTTTACGAGGCAGACGAGCTACTCCTGTTGTGCGGGACGCCGAGGTCTATTAGCTTCCACTCCACCTTCGCATGCTTAATTGGGGAGGATTAAGTGGGAGGTAAGCGACCCGGGCAAGCGATCAAAATGCAGAACAAGCTAATAGCCGGTCTACATCTGGAGAAACCGTCAACATTTCAAAACCGGCACGGAGAGCAAAGCGCATCGACCAAAAACCAAACGTTGAGCGAATTGAATAATACATGCGGCGTTAAGCTGAAAGTCTGAAAGTGGTAATTATATATCGATTCTTTTTCAACATTATATAACTGAAACAATTCAAGTACAGCAAGACCGAACCCCTGACTGGGATGAGCAAAAGCCAAATGTTGACGGGGTGAATCCTGATTCCGCACAACGGTTCAATAAAACCTTTGGCAAGGCGAGACCAAGAGAGCATAACATTAATTAGTTCTCTGTGAATATTGGATCACATTATATTGAGTGTCACTATACCGCTTAAGGCCAATTACAAAGTGCCAGCGAGCAAGGGGAGTGTTCACAGTTCATGGCTAAAGAGCAACCTGTCAACCGGCGGTCGCTGGGGAACCCAAGGGCTGCAAGCATGAAATCTGTAAATGTACTGCTGATATGGTGGAGTCACTCTTTATAATGGACACCCCAGCCCTGCAATAGAGCGGGATTAAATCCTAATGTCTGTAGTGCTCAGCTTGGACAGGTCATTATATTCCAGGCGGTGCTCCAAGGTTTCCAGGGGGGGTTTCTTGAAAAACCAAAAACGCGAGGCGAATCGGACGCATGACCTCAGAAAACGCGCATCGTCAACAGGGGTCAACTTCACTCTCCCCCAACCCCTGAATGCTAATTCTCCATTGCGGTGAGATCACTGCGCTCGACATGGACCTTGATTGAATTCACCCAATTTTCCGCTTGTCGGGAGGAGAGGAAGACGACGAAGCGAGCCAGCGCTTTATAAAAGGGGGGGGGGGGGGTCTGCCTGGATTACATGGCCCTCTTGGAATGGCTAACCCTAACCATGTGTGTTTGTCCGCGAGTGCCCTCGACCGTGTGGTCATGAACAAATGAAATCCAGAAGTTACCTCTCACCGCAGGAATGTCAGCGAAGTCCCCCTCCATCCCTCCCTCCCTCCCTCCACGAGGAGGGTTATCAAGGTAGGAAGACAGTGAGGAGAGAGGAAAGGAAAGGAGAGCCCCGAGGCGCTGGGGGCGGCTTGGCTATCAGTTTCTCCCATTCCAGTTCATCACTAGGTACCCGTCTGTCAGCTCCTCGCTTCGGCTTGGATAAACAACCATTAAATCCGGGCGCTCAGTGCGGATGGACTGCCTGATCTAAGCTTTGCTTGAAACTGTCCATCTTTAAACCCCCCGCCATCGATCGCTGGGTTTTTCAGTGCAGCCAAGGCTTGCAGAAAGAAGGAGGGAGAGAGACGGCGAAAACCTAAGAGCAAAGGAAAGAGTTTTCCCTGCGACTTCCCGGAAGGCGTACATCATTGTTTGGACGGATACCGCTCAAAGTCTATCTTTCAGACAGAACGAGATTTAAATATGGAAAACGAAGACCATAAAACCGTGAATCTCTTCCAATATCCTGCGACCGCCATGATTTCCCCTTCTGGTTTTTTCCTTCATGAACGCCTTTGTACGGCGTTATCTGACAGGGCTTCTGGTGCCACGTGGTTCTCGGAGCCAGACAAACAGCATGCTTACAGGGCTGGCGGGCCGTGAATGATTACGTCTTTCTGGTCCGCTGCCTGTTTGACGACCCGCCTTGTTTACGTCCCAAACATCCTTACGGCCGTTATCTTTCGACTTCCTTGTATTTATGCGTTGTGCAATATTACATTCTCGCTGCGCATCAAAAATGCAAGAGCGCGCAGACTAGGATGATATCTAAGGACTTTTTCGCGAGGTATGAATTAAATTACGTATTCATGAGGCCGGCATCGGAGGAGGAATTCAAGACGGGACGGATCGTATATTTTATTGCCAAGGACTTCATGGTAAGTTTCTCACAACGATCTCTATTCTTCTTCCTCCCCGCCACCAAAATATTTTTGTCTCTCTTCCTCTGGCAACGGCCAAATAAATGTATGTGCCGTCTGCAGCAGCACAGTCTGTTTCATAAAATCACCTAACCAACGCTGCCCACACTGCTGGTGTCCTCAGATGACTGCTGTGAGGAGGGAGGAAGGGAGGGAGAGGAGAAACGAGAGAGAGAGAGAGACACACACACACACAAACACACACACACATACACACACACACACAGACATTCAGACTTCTGCACATAATGGAAAACAAAACACACTTAAGCTATCAAGACGAAAATCAGATGAAAATCCCCAACATGAGCAACGCTGACTGATTGAAAGTAATTTAGTACATTAACTCAAGTACTGTACTTCAGTACAAATCTGAGGTACTTGTACTTTCCTTAAGAATGTTCTGCTACCTTATACTTCTACTCTACTACATCTCAGAGGCAAATATTGTACTTTATACTCCACTACGTTTATCTGATAGCTTTAGTTACCAGTACTTTGCAGATTAAGATTAACGATACAAAATATAATAAATACAATAAATACATGATAATGAATAATAAACCAAATGCGCACTCTACCCAGCAGTATGTGAAGTAATAGGCAGATATAAAATATATATAAAATAAAATGAGCCCCACTTTTACCAGCTCATCAATGCATCAATAAATATAATCCAATAGTATATATTATTCTGTAATGGACCATTATGCATAACGAGTACTTTTGGTAGTTTAAGTATATACGCAAGTACTATTATTTGATGGATAATGGATAAACCCATCATTTTGGGTCTCATTAGGGACTACAATTTTAGATTTTGAATTGGTCCGGTATTGAATGAGAGCGCTTCAGCCATCAGCCGCGAAACAGGCAACAATGTAAAACTATAGGGCATTAACGCCACGTCAATATATATATATATGTATGTATATATATATATATGTCCTCTAATAGTGTTTCGTTTGCCACTGACAGGCTCAGGTTGTTATTCAGAGTGAAACTTCTCCTTGGTGAGACTTGGTTAAGCAAACAGATCGGATCAAGCAAAAGGTAAAGACAAATGTTTCATTTCTCTATAGGGATCCTTTCCATGACGTTGTCAGACACTTATATGTACTACCATTATTCACGGAGCATCTGTGGAATGTGATATCAATAGCCTATGTATAATATCGGACAATTATATAACAATCTTACCCGGAGGACGCACATTGACGGGGCGCTAATGCCCTAGTTTTACATTGCTAGCCTGTTTCGCAGCTGACGGATGAAGCTCTCTCGCTCAATACTGGACCAATTGCAAAAACATGCTTCCACTTTGGTCCCCGAGACCCAAAATGATGGGAAAATGGGGGAACATGTTAAAAAAAAATCCCAATGTTATCCTTTAAGTAACATTTTCAATGCAGGACTTTCACTTGTAACATTATTTCTACAGTGTGGTATTATTACTTGTACTTCAGCAAAAGATCTGAGTACTTTTTCCGCCACTGCTGATGGTCTGCAGAAGTCTTCATGGTTACTTACTCAGTCTATTGGAATGGATATTAGCTTAATACCAGAGAGAGAGAGAGAGAGAGAGAGAGAGAGAGAGAGAGAGAGAGAGAGAGAGAGAGAGAGAGAGATAGAGAGAAAGGCTGAAATGATGAAATCTTTTTTATTTATCCTTATCTAGTGAAATGGGGAGCCACTAATATGATCAGAGTGCTTTCCAGGCGTCCATCTTGTGTGGACGTTGGGTACAACACGTTGTGGAATATGAAACATCGCCATTGGCCTACCGCGGAGCTGTGTGAGTCGAGAGTCGGTGCAATAATTTGTTTTTTTTCGATTTTGAGGAGGCAATAAATGAAAGCAGATTACATTAGATTAATAGGAGATGTGTGTCGAGAGATTTACATCGTGTCGTGTTATTCTGTTATTCTTCCCTCTGCCCAGAAGGACCTCCATTTTCGGCCAACGACAGCCTCAGCCGCTGCCAATAAAAACATCAGTTCCAGTTACTCATGAATTATGTTGAATAGGCTTTTCATTTCAACATCAAGCCAACTTACACAAATGTTTATGAAAGCTTTGTTTGTTGAGTTCTGGGACAGTCTGGCTATTTTCGTGCACGCCTTACCGATGAGTAAGGGTGACAAGAATTGCATTTGCAAGTTGACCACAAATGAAGGTATCCATCCGGCGAGCACTGTTGGGTCGACGGCTAAATGATGCCTTTTTTTTTTGGGCGTATCATTATCAGGGTTTAACTAACGCTGAGGTATCCCACTGGGAACAGTTCAACGACAATCAATCCACCGATATTGTCCTACGATTGGTCTGGTTTTGGGTTTGACTGTCTGGGAATTCCTCATTAAAACGACCACCAGCCACTAAAGAGCCGGTTGTGCAGCAATTGATATGCAGCCATCCGTTCCCTGCGTAATTACAACAGAGTCTTATGACGGTCTCTAGAACGGTCTTTACTGTAGTAAAGTAACAGTCTTACTAAAACAGTGTTAGTAGGACAGTCTTACAACCAGTCTTAATATTCATGACAGTGGCTAGGCCTCGTCATTTCCACAAGTGCAAATGCGGGGGGGTGCTCTGTAGCCGGAAAGCGGCAACACAAAACAACTTTGCAATCGCTTTTGACGAGAAGAGAATAAGCAAGTACAAGAATCATTACAGATAAGCGCGTTGTTTTTGGCAGAAACACACCTCCACATCCATCACTCTCTCCGGCTCTGAGGTGCAGAAGTGCAAGAGGAGAAATACGGGGAGAGCGCAGAACCCCCTGGTCTGTCTCCCGCATGCTACATACCCTCACCATTACTTTTGTTCCAGATTAGATTTTCTCAATTTTCCCCGCTGAACAAAATGAGTCGGAGGAAAACAATTCCCCGGGTCGCTTGTTGAGTTGGGGGTGAATCGGTGTTTATTTTGTGGATGTCCTTTATTCTTCACAATTTCAAATAGGCCTACTTTTGAACAAAAGCGACGGCTGTAGTGAAAAAAAGGCAACACAGGGAAGGTTTAACTACCCTAATATTCTGGTATTCTATCGCTGAAGGCAACGTCTGCCTTTTGCATACTGGCCTACTACTATTCAACTACTCTGGTGAGAAGTAGGCCACCTTACGTCAATGTAAAACCAACCAAACCACATCGACTTTCCTAAAGAAATATCCCATTGTACTCATGAAAGGTTGGCGATAACAGGTGGTTCATGCTGTACGTGTAGTTCATCTCCCCCGACAGAGCCTTTTCTGGACGCCTCCGGTGCACCTCTCCTCTCCTCTGGATCTGCTGCTTAGGGGAGAGATGAATGACCGGGGGGGCCAGAGCATTCCCTCAGCACACGCTCGTCTTGCTGTAATAAAGCTGTCTTCCCGCCTGACTAATTACTCTCATCTGTCTGAGTCTCGTGGAGAAAACGCCGCTCTACATGCAGATCATCTCTGGGACTCCCACTGAGTGGTGGGATTATAGTCCAGAATCCGGACCCAATTGCACTTTTATCGTTAGCCGTCAATTTATGTAGCGTGACGTTCGATAGATGCCGATGTTTTTCTTTCTTACCGTTTCGGGGATTATTGATGAATGGGTTGGGACTTGGGAGGCGAGTGTGTTCATCTAATGACCAAAAGAGTCTGAATAGCGTGGAAATCCATAACATCGGTTTCAGTGTTGCTCCGCTAATTAAAGTTCCCCACTGAGCTCATCACGCAGCTCAGTGGCGTCTAGGGGTAGATAAGGTTGTTATTGGGCAGCCATGCGTGTTTATTTAAATATATGTAATCATGAATATACACTTTGTTATAATTCAATTTATTGATTCTTCAGAAACATGACGTCCACACTGTGACCAATGCATTCCAAAATGTTATTCGAGTTAAACATTTCAACATAAGCACAAAAAAAAAAAGGTTTTTCTCCTGTAGTTTTTACCTAAACAAACATCGCAAGACTAGGGTCAACATGGCGAGAGTAGGGTCGACATTTTCAAAAGTATTCACCAAAGAACAGTATAGAAACTTAGCATTCATAGCCTAGCCCACTCTCAAAAATGTATTAATTTGTGAGGTACAACAAAGTAGCAAAATACAAAAATAATTCTCAACATTTTGGAAAAAAAACACATGTTGATCTGATTTCTTCCTATACATGCTACACACCTTTCTCCATTAATGTGTCCACCATCTTTGGCAGGAATACTTCTAGGAAGTGAAAGAAGTCCCGGAAGTGCTCTTTCCCCTCACTGGGTGGGTGGACCTTGAGCACCACCTTGGTGCTTTGCGTGTCGCCCACCAGCTTCGCCTGGACCTTAAACACCAGCGGCACCTTCACCGGCGGCTCCTTCTCCACCATGTGATCCGTCACCTGGACCTCCAGCGCCACGTTGCTGCCCTCAGGCCTGGAGTCTACCGTCTCCTTGATCAGCTCCCTCCTCACCTTCCTCCGGCCGGCCCACACCGCGTGCGTCTGGGTCCACGTCCAGCAGGGCGTGCCGGGCTTGGGCCCGCTCCCCACTCTCGGCTTCTTGTCTTGGGGGGACGGCGAGGCATCGTCCGAGGACAGGCGTCTCTTGGATCCGCCGGCGGCCACCGCCGCACTCCGAGGGCTGCCCTCGGAGTTGCCCTGACCGGCGATGCCGCTGTCGCTCGACGTGTTGAGCTCCTCCGACGACGTTTCCATGGACTCGCATGACCCGGGCGCAACGGCGGCTTGGCCTGCGTCTCCCGAGGGCGCCGACTCCATGAAAGAACCGAGGCGACACTTGAGAACGTTCTGGAAGACCTGGACCATGGCGGCGCACACCTTCTGGAACCAGATCAGCCGGAAGCCGTCTCCGGCCAGCTGCAGCTGGTTGCGCAACACCTCGGGTAGCAGCGCTAGCTTGAAGGGGATGCTGATGCTCATCTCCGCGGAGCCGTCCAGTTTCTTGGGCCCCTGGCCGTGCGGGGAGAAGAGGCGGACCAACCCCCAGGGCTTCCCCTTGGTGGACTTGCGGAGGTACTGGAGGCTTCGGCAGTACTTCTCCGCCTCCTGGCACTCCCTCTGGAAGTTGTGCTGGCTGCGCTCGCTCAGGTTCCCCGCCACGTTGTGGGAGAGCTCAAAGGGGTCCAGGACATTGAGGGGCCCCAGCTTGGGGGCCTGCTGGTTGTGGGGCTTGCGGGGTTGTTCTACCTCCATGGCATTCTCCTCCTCCTCCTCCTGAGGGACCTTCCTGGCCTGGCTGAGGAAGGAGGTGACGGGGAGGGCCCGGCCCTCCCTGAGGGATATGACGTTGCCGGCGAAATCAAACGTGGCGTAGAAGGAGAAGAATGCAGCCAGCAGCCCACCTGCACGCACACACACCCACAAAGACAACCCTGCAGTGTTAATGTGGGTGCACTCTTCCTGCAGAGGAACAGGAAAACACTTTTCTTAACTAAATTTGATTGACATGGCCACCGTTAGAAATGCTCAGGTCAAGTCATTAGCTGGTCACTTGATAAAATATCTGTTTGTTTAAATGAATAGAAAAGCTTAGCCCGATGTTGCTGCTGCTCTTAATGATAATGATGCTCCATAGTTAAATAGTCGGGGGTTTGAGATCTATTCTGGTGGCACACTTAAATGAAGATTTGAGTGAGCATGCTAGCGTTAAACAGGGCTTTCACTCTGGGTTTCCGCAGTTTGCCTTTCACACATAGGCAGGGACATATTTCAAACTGCTCTAGCATCATGCAGTAGCATATTGATCATTCAAATAAACATCAATCTCATACTAAGAACATCACTGCCTGTAATCGCTACCAGCCAGGTAGTGATTTTTCATGATGAAGAACGGTCTGCTTCATTTGGGGACTTGAACCCAGGCACTTACAGAGGTCCTGTTGATTCTTGCTGGGAGGGACAGCAAGGGGCTGGCTGGGGAAGGTACAGTCCCACCCTTCAATCACACACTCCTCCTCCTCACCTGGAAGGAGAAGAGGTGGTCAGGGACAGTTCAACAGGGATACGGTGGAAACCATATATGTAGAGGCAACACCCAGCATTGGAAGTTACAAACAGTTTAAGGTCCAACAAGCCTATGTGTATATGTGGCTTTTCGGTAATAGAAACAAGGCGTAACTCTGCCGCTTTTCAGTGGTTTAGTCTCCGGCCCCCCGCTCTGTACCGTCAACCCCTAGAAGTTCTGCTGTAACCCAGTAGGACTGCTACAGAAGTTCTGCTATAACATAGGACTGCCAGATTAGGGCTCCAGCATCTCTTCTAGAATGCACTCACGAATCGAGGTAATGACCCGATGTGGGACATTGCTACGGGGCTTACAGGCCATGTGTTTGAGCTGGTCCACCGTGGGCAGGACCGGAGGGTCAGTATTCTGCAGGAAGAAGATCACCAGCAGCGTCAGGGCATAGTTGTTGAGCAGCGGGCCCGGACCGCCTACGTTTCCTGTCCCGTCAAAATAAGAGTTGTGAGGTCAGAGCAAATAAAATACACTGAACTTACCACTGGCGTAAACATTTTCACAGTTCAAAAGGTTTAATTTGATCCTTTTCAAAGAAATGTGTTAGAAGCAGCAGTTTTTATGTGCTGCCGGTGGTCTTTATAGAATCAGCCTTGATTAGATAAAGTGGAGTATGTTGATGCACTTCACAATTTCAGTGTCTCTTTAATTTGGCTATAAAAGTTCCTGGATGATGAATTTAACCTAGCAAAGACCAAAACAACACATGTGCTTCCACTGCCACCTGTTGAACAAACACTGCAAGTGCTTTTAGACACTTCAGCCGTGATAACCATAACCTGGTTATGACTACCTCAAAGAGGACAAATTTGTTTCATTATACTGTGGCAAAATTACATTTTAATTATTGCTATTAAACAGATTTCTGTGATTGTGACGATATTAGAAAATCTGTTTTGTCAGTAATAGGGCCACGGACACACTTGTGTATTTATACTCCAGTGGAGATATAGGTGTCCTACCAGCCAGCTCTTTCTGCCTGGCCCAGTAGCGAATGGTGTAGACCAGGGGCCTCAGCCGGGCGTCCAACCCAGAACACAGCTGCAGGAAGCGGGTGTTCCTCACCGCCAGCCTGGGGAGGGGAAAAGGGGATAGTGGGAAAGGAAGGACATTTAGTTGAGAATATAAAATAACCCTATTACCGGCAGTGTTTTCAACAGTACCTTGATACAATGCTGTGACTTTTACTACTATTAACTATTAATTTACAGAAAGAACCAAGAATGAGTACATTTTTGATTTGGTTTAGTGCAGGACAGCAGAATGCCAAATAATGACATCTTATTAGCTGTGGTCAAATACCCTTAGGGTTGTAAATAGGGATGTCCGATATTATTGGCCCACCGATATTATCGGCCGATATTGGCATAAAAAATCAATATCGGAAAATATCGGTATCGGTTTTAAAAAAAGCTCAAAATGACTAAAGTGGCCTATGGCATGTTATACCTTGTTGGAAAGCTCTAATTGTCCTGAGTCGAAT
>JAOPJI010000060.1:8423422-8435044 GCA_027122695.1 Merluccius productus
TCTAGAAACTCTAAATATTGTATAATGTTACCTGAAATTTGTTTTGGTGTAAAACACGGCCGCATATATCGGTATCGTTATCGCTTGATATCGGTATCGGAAATTAAGAGTTGAACAATATCGGTTATCGGTTATCGGTAAAAAAGACAATATCGGACATCCCTAGTTGTAAAACACACAACAGCTGATCAACAACAAAACAACCACGTCGGTTCTCTTGACTGCAGGAACGACTGGGGAACTACTGACGTCCTGCAAGTCATCAGCAGACCTGTTGTTGATGCTGATGTCCCCATGGAGGTCCAGCGCGCGGTAGTGGAACTTCACCACGGGGAGTCGGGCGCTGGTCACCGCCTGCACCTTGTGCACGCCAGGTACACACTTCTTGAAGATGGTCGCCACCAGCTCCAGCAGCTCGGCGGGGGATGCTGTGGACAGGTCGATGTCCGACAGGATGGAGTCCTCCGAGCGGCCGTCATCCGATGAGGTTTCTGCTACCTGAAGTTGGGCGGGTGGGGGTGGGGGGGGTGTTGGGACAGAGAAATAAAAAGAGAGCGAGACAGATAGACATAAAACAAAGAGAGAAGGAGGGAGAGACAGATAGTGACAAACAGACATATTGAGACAGAGTTGGATTTATCAACCAAATGAAAGTGGTGAAAGATCCAAAGATTCCTGCTACTGTACCGGTTCTATAGAGGTCTTGGCGCGGGCCTGGAATGTCTTGGTGTTTTCCAGGTCTAGGAACAGGTCCAGGTCACAGGAGTGGATCCCAAACGTGTTCACAGAAGAGCCGAATGGCAGGACCTGGCTTTCTGTAAAACACCAAGACAAGTTTATTCAGTAAGGCCCCACAATTAGACACAATTGAAAATGGCGTGTGGGAAAAGTTTGATTAGTTCGGCCGAGTAACCTGCGGTGCACACACTGCGGTGATCCAAACCCAATGAGGCACTTTGGTCACAAACCTGTCATTTTTTTCTGTGCGAAATCTCCCAATATGATACATGGAGGCCAGAACCAGGAGAATGCAGGTTTACAAGGGGGAGGAGGAGATCTGAACTGTAAACTAAACTAATGCATTAATCTTAATTAAAAAACAGGGAACCCCTCACACTCACCACTGCCGGTGGAAGAAAAACACTTTTAGATTTGGGATTCACAAATACCTGCAAAAACAAAATAGTTTACCAGGGAAGAATTCTGTGAAGACCTCCTGGATTAGTTGGACCAGCAGCTCTCTGGCCTTCCTCTTGTTCTCCGCGAGCTGTAAACGCTCCACCACACACTGCATCTGCTCATTCACCTGGGATAACAAACATTAGATGTGTCTGATCTAGTAGTAGCACATTTCAAAATCAAATACAAATATGAATATTTCCACACTTTCTTTGAGTAATTATACAGTTTTCAAAATACAGGTGCACATGAACACAGCTCTGCTGGATGGATGCTTACAGTCTCAGCCTGACCCAACACTGGTTTTAGCCTCTCCAGAAACTCTTGGAGGTTCTTGACGTCTGTGTTCTTCTTGTCGATGAGCTTGAAGCCCTTCTTCTCCCGCGGCTTCACCCGCAACCTCACGCCGCCCATCTGGTGCACCGGCTGGGACAGGGCCGTCAGCTGGCTGTCAATCTCACTGAACTGCACAATGGCGTACACGCCCTGGAATGGCAGAATGATGTTGGACACCAAAACCATGGACACCACATGCACCCGGCACGCCTCTTTTACAGCCAACCTTTCCCCATGATGATTTCTCATTTCAGAAGTTTTCCTTAACAGTGAACATAGATCATGTGATTCATTTCATTCATTTCCTACCCACCCTACAACAAACCCACCCTAGTCTCTTCCCTGAATCCATCTAAAAACTGTTGGTTTTTAAACTACATAACCATAGAAGTGCCTAACCTTGTCTTTATCGATGATGACATCTGCCACATGTCCGAACTGCTGGAAGTACTGAGTGAGCTGGGCCTGGGAGGCGTCGTTGGGGAAGCCGCTGACGAACAGGCTGCGCTCCTCCTGGGACTTGCGGGTGGCCCTCACGGAGCACAGGGTCCGATGCTTCCGGCCCTTCACATGCTCATCCAGACTGGGCTCTTCACAACACCACGTACAAATATTATTCATCATATATATAGACATATATATAATCTCGGACCCAGTAGTTATACTAGTCTGAATTGTGAGACTACAAGCTATACAGTGTAATTATCGGAACACATTTCCCCACAGGTAAATAAATTGCCGAGACTAGAGCCCTTTGTGGGGGCTTAGGGTTCAAACATGGCTAAAAGTGGGACACACATGAACCCCATGTGGCTTGGTTTGTGGTAGCTACTTACTGTTTGGCACATTGGTGTTGCACAGGTTGCAATGAAACCCCTTCGGCGTAGTTATTATGTCGACTTCCAAGTCCATAACCGCAGACAGTTTGTCTTTTCTTTACAAAGTCTATGCGTTTACTTCCTGAAGGGTTCGCTTTAGTTTTCGTCGGCTCGGTTCTCAAATCTCCCTCCAGCTTATCTCTTGCGTTGCTTTCGATCCCACCTCGAAATGGGTCCGGGCTACGCATTTCCCCCCACATCTGTTCCAGCTAATTCGTTCCGATTTATTAATTACGGATTATTTATAGTATTTTAGACGATTGTACATAGTACAAGAATTTGATTGTAATGTTTATATGCATTAAATAACTTTTTCTTGCTTTAAACTGCGTGCATGTGTCATTAAGACAATTTCGGTCAGCTGTTCGCGTTGCATTTTTATTTATAACCTACTGCTTCATCTGGTGCAGCATCTTTCCCATGACGTAAGGAAGCAACGGTAACGTTAATTAAGTCCAATTTGTAATTTTATCTTCTGAGGTTTTGGCCTATGCTCCCCTCGCCTAAAAAAAAAAAAAAAGTGTTCACTTAATTTAAAAGTATTGTTTTAGTCAGAAATAATAGTAGACAGACACAAAGTAGACAAACTTTCAAAATTTATTTTTTAAAAAAGTAATCATTTTGTCTCAAAATCTTCAGTACACAACAAATAAAAATAACTGCCTATATTTAAAAAAAAAAGCAATATACATCACCAAAATAAGTAATTAAGACCACACACAAATCAGCAAATTACCAGTGCAGTTTAAGATAAAATGTAAAGCTGGAGGAGCTGCCTATAAAATCTTGGTGACTTTCCTGGTCCGCTTCACAGGCTGAGAGACTTCTGAGAGATCCTCCTCTTCAGCTTTGCTCTGGACCCTGGACACCTTTCTTTTGGCCACGACCTTCGGGGCAGCCGTCTCGCGAGCTGGGGCTACAGCGGCCTTCCTGCCACGGGTGGCCTTCAACACAGGCGTTGGGGTAGGAATCTCAGGAGTAGCGGTCAAGTCCGCCGCGGTCTCCTCGGGGGTTTCAACGCGTGTAGTAGTTGAAACGGGAATACCCGCCTTCTTCCTGCCCTTGGTCGCAGGACCGGCTGGCACTTCCACTGGAATGTCAGCTACTTCAGGCTGTGAGATTTCTGAGAGGTCCTCCTCTTCAGGTTTGCTCTGGGCCCTGGACGCCTTTCTTTTGGCCACGATCTTCGGGGCGGCCGTCCGGGAAGCTGAGGCTACAGCGGCCTTCCTGCCACGAGTGGCCTTCAACACAGGCGTTGGGGTTGAGATCTCATGAATATCGGTCAAGTCCTCTTTCCAGTTTACCGACTTGGACTTTGTTTCCTCCTCCACGGTGGTCAAGGATTCCTGGTCTTTCGGCGTAGACTTGGTCTTTTTTGTGACTCTTCCCTTTTTGGGCTCGACCTTTTCCACTGTGGTCTCCTTGGTGGTTTCAACAGGTGTAGTTGTTGAAACGGTAATAACCGCCTTCTTCCTGCCCGTGGTCGCAGGCTCTGCTGGCACTTCCACTGGAATATCAGCTATTTCAACTGTGCTGCGTTTACCTGCCCTTCCATGAGCACTGGACTGCAAGACGGGAAGAGCGACCTCTTCTACGATGGCCGCCTCATGTGGGGGCACGATAGCCCCACGGCGCCCCCTCTTTACTGGCGTCACTGGAGGAAGAGTCACAGCGGCCCTCTTTCCACGCGTAGATTTAACAACCTTCTCGGGCTGTTCCACAGACACGGTGCTGGCAGACTCTGTAATCTCCTCTTCTTGAACTTCTGCCTGCTCGGATTCAACTTTCTCCTCCGGTAGCTCGGTGACAGTCTCGACAACCACCTGTTCGGCCTTTGCTCTTCTTCCTCCTCGCTTTGGCTTCTCTGTGGGCTTGTCCTGGGCCTCGGTAGGGGGGACCACCATCTCAGGTTCTTCAGCTTTCGTTGGACGCCTTCCTCTTCTGGGTTTTTCAGCTGGGGCTGTAGTGGTTTGTTCAACCACTTCAGCTGCACCAGCCAACTCCACCTCTTCCTCAACTGTTTCAGGTTTGACTGTGGCTGCCCTGCCCCTCTTGGCTCGGACCGGGGCCTGGGTTTGTTCTTCAGTATTGACCTGTTCAACGACGACCACCTCGGGTTCTGGTGCAGCCTCTGGGTTGGCCTTCCTTCCTCTTCTGGGTTTTTCAGCCGGGGCTGTAGTGGTTTGTTCAACCACTTCAGTGGCACCAGCCAACTCCACCTCTTCCTCAACTTTTTCAGGTTTGACTGTGGCTGCCCTGCCCCTCTTGGCTCGGACTGGGGCCTGGGTTTGTTCTTCAGTATTAACCTGTTCAACGACGACCACCTCGGGTTCTGGTGCAGCCTCTGGGTTGGCCTTCCTTCCTCGTCTGGGTTTAACTATGACAGGGGCGGGTTCTTCTGGCTGAGTGCCTGTGGAAGGTGATTGGTCAGCGACCACCTCACTGCTCTCCTCCTGAACCACTGCCACCTGAGGCTCCTGCTGGGCAGTCTTTCTACCTCTCCGGGGCTTCTCCACTTGAACAGCAGGAACTGGTTCTTCTTCAGGCTGGGGCTCTGCGGGAGTCGGCTGTTCGGGCACCTGCTTTGAGTTCCTTCCCCTCCTTGTCTGAGTCTTGACAGAAGGTACAGCTGGGATGGCAGTGGTGTCTGATTGGACGGCATCTGTTGGTGGAGCCTGATCATTGGTTTCTTCAGTGGTGGTGGTTTCTGGTACGGCTTCAACAGCAGGTGCCTGCTTGCCGTTTCTCCCCCTTCTGGGCTTCAGGGAGGTTTCCTCTTGAGCGACCTCAGCAAGGCTTGTGATGAGGGGTTCTTCAACGTTCTTGCTCTTTTTTGGCCTCCCGTGCCTCCTCCCTGGGGTCTGTTCTTCAGCCTGAGGTGGCGCTGAGGTATTCTGCATTTGCTTTCCGTGTCTTCCCCTGACGGGAGCGGTTGGTTCTTCCTGTGTGGGTTCCTCATCGGTAGCGGGTTTGGTTATTTTCGCCCGCTTCCCTCTGACAGATTTGGTTGGAGGCTTTGGGGCAGGGAGGGCCATGTCCTGCTCAGCTGGAATGAATGTCTCCTCTTCCGGCATTGGCTCTGGCAGACTTTGCTCTGCAACTTCCTGGGGGGCGGTTTCCATGGCAACCACAGGTTCAGGTTCCTCCACTGGTGCGTCATTCGAGACAAGTTCTATTAATGAAAGATAAGAAAAAGTCAATTTTCTTACCTGATTGAGTAACTGCCACCTGCATACAAATACTTTTCTGCAATTGCAAATTACCATTAACAACTTAATCCAGTCTGTACCATCCATCACCCCATGTGGACAACAGATTGCAACACAGGCACTCCTTTAGCCCCCTCTACGAAAAGCCTTATACTAATCTACATCTAACAAACTACTGTTTTTTACCTAAGATATGTGAGGTTGTTTAATGAAGATTTGAAGACTAGAAACAAAATTGATAGGGGTAGCACAAATTAATGAATACATCATTAGGAATACACATAACATAACTTCCAAAGTTAAGCAGCGTATGTGTTGGTAACATTACTTTCCAGGACAGTATGCTTAAGTTAGAGAGGTAAATTACCAAACAAATTAAATCAGGAAACATTTTCAAGACAACCTACCTGTGGTCATGTCTGCCTGGAAGTCTTCAATGATTTCTGCAGGTTCATCTTCACTCTGCGCACAAGGGGCCTCCTCTTGTGGTTCCTCACACGCGACTTGTGATGCTGTTGGAAAATATAATCGCTTAAAGTTAAAGCTGATTTATTTTTTTCTCTCCGGCCAAATATCTTTTTTTTTCACATTTTAGTAAGTTAAAAATGTTAAAGCCAAGAAAAACAACAAACCTGGTGCCAAGTCAGATTCCGTAACTGCAGATTCTTCATGTAGATCCTGTCAATGGCAATTTATACCAATTCTGATTAGCATGAAGTATGTTAGGCAAGACAAAATACAGAGGTGAGACTACAGTTTACATTATCTTGAGTATTCCATTACCTCTGTGTTCTCAGTTGGTTTATCAGCAACTGTTTCATCAACAACCACATCTTCAACAGAAGTTTCTTCAATTACCACCTCTTCAACGGGAGCAACATTTTTCTCAGGGTTTGCAGGAGTTTCCTCAACCAACACCTCTTCAACAGGAGCGATGTTTTCCTCAGATGTTGCCAGTGGAGTTTCCTCAACCACCGCCTCTTCAATGGGAGCAATGGTGTCCTCAACCATTACCTCTTCAATGGGAGGGATGGTTTCCTCAGGGGTTACCAGAGTTTCCGCAACAACCAATTCTTGAATGAGACAACTGGTTTCCTCAGGGGTTGCCAGGGTTTCCTCAACCACCACTTCTTTATTGAGAACGATGGTTTCCTCAGGGGTTGCCAGAGTTTCCTCAAGCACCTCTTCAACGGGAGCAAAGGTTTCCTCAACCACCACCTCTTCAACAGGAGCAATGATTTCTTCAGGGGTGGCCAGTGTTTCCTCAACCATCACCTCTTCAACAGGAGCGATGGTTTCTTCAGGGGTGGCCAGTGTTTCCTCAACCATCACCTCTTCAACAGGAGCTATGGTTTCTTCAGGTGTGGCCAGTGTTTCCTCAACCATCACCTCAACAGGAGTGATGGTTTCTTCAGGGGTTGTGAGAGTTTCTTCAACCACCGGCACCTCTGAAACTACACAGACAGGTTCCTCCCTCTGTTTGGGGGTCTCAAGAAGCTGCTTGACTCCATCTAGATTCACCTCTCCATAGACCTTCTGCACTCTGGGAGTCTTCATCAGCTTCCCTCTGAGGTCCTCTATGGGCTCAGACTTCTGCCTAGGGGTCTTCATGATCCTCTTCACGCCACTGAGACAGTCAGGCTGCTGGGGTTTCTGCTTTGGTGTTTTCAGTAGCTTTCCTCTGAGGTCCTCAATGGGCTCCGCTTTCTGTTTGGGGGTCCTCAGGATCTTCTCGGTGGGCTTTTGCTTGGGAGTGGCCTCCTTGGTGTTGACATCTTGGCAGGAGGCCTCGACGGGGACATCCAGAACAGGGGCCTCGCTGTTAAAGCTGGAGCCTTCCTCACTCTGCAGGAGACGCTGGACTGCCTCGCTGTTGAACATGCGCTTTGTTGTGGAGACTACACCCAATGGAGATACGACCATTTCACCTGTAAAAACGTGTCATTAATATACAATGTTGTGGGCGTTTAGCATTGATTGCAAGTCGACTAAGCCTTTTTGGTGTAGTGCAAGCCTTTACCGGTTTCCTCTGGTGTCTTCATGACGGACATTTCAACCATGGATGTAGAGAGTGCTCCGGGGGGAGTCTGGATGGCGGTCTTCAGCAACATGGTTGATTTTCTCTTCCTTGCATTAACTGGGGTGCTGAAGATCTCAGAGATTCCTGAAAACCAAACCAACAGAAGTTGGTTAACTAGCCACTGTTCACTGGATGACTTTTCAACCAACTATAATACCAGAATATAGAAGACAATGTCTTACCAGTCAAGTCTTCGTCCATTTTCATGTTCTTCTTCAGAAGAGCGATATTGTGGACGATCTTGGGAGCAGCACCTGCAGGTTCAACAGCCCTTTGATGGAAGGCTTTGCCAACAACAATGGTGACAGGTGAATCTGCATGACCAGTGGTAACATGGCCCATAAGGCTCATCTTCGCAGGGGTCTGAAAAAGGAATAACAAATTAGCTACAGACAATTACTGTTATGCTGTGGCACACTTGGCAAGCGTTATTAGTTTTTGGTCAGACAGAGAGAGAGCAGGGTATCTGCAGGTTTCAGCAAGTCAAATTTAAGACTTAAGACTTTTTTAATACCACCTTGCATGAAATTTAAGACCTAAAACACGTGATGGTGGGGAGGATCCCGCTGCTGTCACTCAATGAGACTCATTCAAGTTGACGGACGTCTTCCAGCCAACTGTCCTTGAATTTGCACTTAGCCATTGTCGCAGACTAGCTAGCAAGCACGCTGATAACCATTTATATATGCAGCTAGCAAGAAAGAAGCCTCTCTACATGTCCTTCCCGAAAAGTCCCGCGAGAAATAAATAAATAAAAAAGTCCTGCCCCGACAAATTTAAGACCTTGAGTTACAGTATTTAAGTCAACACCACCAACATCAATTAAAGACAAAGACTACCACCCCTCATCAACACTACCAACATCAAGTGAAGACCAAGACTACCACCCCTCATCAATACTACCAACATCAAGTGAAGACCAAGACTACCACCCCTCATCAACACCACCAACATCAATTGAAGACAAAGACTACCACCCCTCAATACCATTGTCCACTGAAAGAGAGTGTCTCAGAGAATGACCATATTCACTCTTCATCGAGTGAACATGAGATCCTGGAAGCTGAAACAAAAGCACAGTCAGAATTAAAAGGAAAAAGGAAGCTGCAAGGTGATAAAAAGAGGCCACAAGTTATTATTCAAACAAGCCAAAAAACTGGTAAAAGGCCCTGGGACAAAGCCCATTACGGTTTGTATTGTACAAAGTCCAATTTGAAGATGGCAAGACATTTACAAAGACAACACAGTGATGAAACTGATGTTGCCCATGCCTTTAGCTTCCCACTTGGCTCCAAACAAAGGAAGACACTTTTGGACTCCCTTCGCAATAAGGGAGACTGGCAACATAATATTAAGGTCTTAGAAGAAGGAAATGGGGAGATAGTGACATGGAGACAGCCCACTGAGAAGGCTTCTGTACATGACTACCTACCATGTGAACACTGTTATGCAATGTTCAAGAGGACTGAACTCTGGAGACATGGGAAGTCATGTAGAGATAGGAATCGGGAAATGGAGAAAGGCAAAAGAAGAGTACAAAAAGCTTCCTCACAACTTCTTCCAATCATGGAATCAGGAGATGGAATTCAAAAGGTTATTCAAAGTATGTTGCAAGATAATGTAACCTCTCACATCAGAAGTGATGAGATGATATGTACATATGGAGGTGCATTATTTGCAAGAAAGGGCCGTGAACAATCTCAACATGGATACATTACACAAAATATGAGAGAACTGGGACGGTTTGTGATGGATGCAAAGAAGATTGACAAGCGTGTGAAAAGTCTAAAAGATATGTGATCCACGTTTGACCTGGCAGTAAAAGCAGCCAGGAGGGTGTCAAACTACAGAGCAGAAACCAACGAATAAGGAAAGCCATCTACTGCTGTCAAAATTGGATTCTCTCTCAAAGGGGCAACAGAAGCCTGGATTGGACATTGTTTGATGACGTCAGATGTTTTAACTGAGAAGAGGGCCAAGAAGTTTAAGCAGCTGCTAGATAACTCTTGGTCCACTTTTGCGTCAGCCAAAGACGCAGATGACCTCATTGCTTGTGTCGTGCACGTTTTTTCGAAGTGAATAACAACCGTCAACAAGTTCCAAGTAAGTGAAATCAAATGCACTTAATTCAGACCCCCTTTGAGTGGCACTAGCTAGTGTCTTACCACTGTTTCATTATATTCTATATTTAGGCATATTATTACTATCGGTCGCACTTTATTTAACTGTATACTAATAAGACGTAATAAACCGTATGCCTACTTTGTGTCGAATTACACAACACAAGAAATAATAAGTTATTTATTAGACATTAAACAGTTATTCACTAATTAGACACACTTCAATGATGCTGTAATTTCCCAAGCTCTCGAAATATACCCAAACACCATTTGAGAAAAAAACATTTAGAATAAATTAAAAGACGCGTGTTGTATAATATCGTCAATTGCTACAACGTTCATGTTGCATTGCGTTGCAAGCGTGAGTTGACCTGTGAACCATGTGGATAACATGAGTCTCATTGTGCCGTGCTTGGTACTACAGGGTATCGATTTGCTATGTAGCTGCCATCACATTTCACAACTTTTGAGTGCTAAAAATGAGCTGTAGCATATGACAAAGTATATATTTCTTTATTTGCATTTCAATAATAAAGTAATGAATACAAAACGTATTTTCGACAAGTTAGTTGTCTGCCAGAAAGTGTAAAGTCCAAAACACACCGCCGCCGAACAGCCACTGGTGCTCGTCGACGCTACACTTCATGCCAGTGTCCTATTTCACAGCATCGCCGCCTCTGAAAAAGCCTTTTTTTTTTTTCCAGAGAAAAAACTGTTTTGTACATCCCGGCTCCCGTAGCAGTTCTTCTCTGCTCCTGTGGCAGCTCAACTTCTTCTCCTCACCTCTTGCTGTCGCCGTCTGTCGTTTGTGTAACGTTAGTACGGATGGATGAGGAGAGACTTGTTGTTGAGCTCGAGAAATATCCCGACCTATACGATCCACAATCCCGTTATTACAAAGACAATGGCAAAAAAGATATTGCCTGGCAAGCCATAGCTCTGGAGATTGGCTCTTCAGGTGAGAAATCAAGTTTAAGTAGTGGGTGTCCACATATGATTTTAAGCTAATGTCTGAACTCTGTTGAAAACATTTTTATGGTAGACATTTTATTAGTATAGTATGATCAATTGTAGTATGAAAAAAGTAAACGTGGCATGACTATATTCCTGTTGACGCGCCGCTTCCTATGGGTGCTAGGGGCGGCACTTGACGCGCGTCATATGACACGCTGCGGCGCTGAGGCAGCAGTGTGTTTTGCACTTAAGAAGGGTGGATTTGGGAAATTCAGATGCATTTCACTTTAGTTGACAGTACAGTTCTGTTGTAATGTGTCCAAAATTACCCTCTAAGAAAGTCTAACAATAGGAAGTAAAGATGCAATGTCCTGGCAGCTTCCATAGCCTGATGTTATTGGGTCAGATAGTGACGTGAAATGGTCTGATGTTGTTACTGGTATGGTAGTCGAGCTTCGAGGAAGCATGTATTTACAAACTCCACAGGAGTCCACAGAACATCCAGGCTATGAGGGACCAGATGGGACCCAATGTGATTTGACTTTAGTTTACAGTTGTCTTCTAATGAGCAACAAATGAAATGAAAGTGACACATAAATAAAGTCCAAATTAATGTTTTTTCTTCTGAGGGCTTTTGTCTGACTATGTCTATCCCTAACGCTAACCCAGACCAAAGTGCTATATTGCTACGGGTTAGAGTTAGCCTAACCCTAACCACAACACTAACCCCCGCAAGTGCCTTGTTCCTGACTGCATCAGTCAGTACGTTTACATGCAGCAAGAAATTCAAATTTCTGATCGTATCGGATAATGACATGCGTAGGACCGGATCACTTGTCTGAGTATACATGCCGTTCAGAGAATCG
>JAOPJI010000060.1:8642815-8653217 GCA_027122695.1 Merluccius productus
CACACACACACACACACACACACACACACACACACACACACACACACACACACACACACACACACACACACAGGGTTATAATACAGTGTGTGTATAACGTTATAGTAAGTCGGCATACACATGACTGAGGCCAGCTGCAGTCCGGTCCAGTCCCGTCCGGTCCCGTCCCGTCCGGTCCCGTCCCGTCTGGTCCCGTCCCGTTATGTCCCGTCCCGACCCGACCCGTCCTGTCTGGTCCCGTCCCGTTATGTCCCGTCCCGACCCGACCCGTCCTGTCAGGTCCCGTCCCGTTATGTCCCGTCCCGACCCGTCCCGTCCAGTCCCGTCCCGTCTGGTCCCGTCCAGTCTACTCACGCTCAGGTCCCCCCTCAGCAGTCCGTACTGCGCGGACACCCAGAACCCGCGGCGGTCCTCCAGCGGGACGTAGGGCTCCGCGGGGAACCGGGAGCGGAACTTCCTCAGGAAGCCGCCCTCGAAGTCCGCCAGGACCCCGTCCATGTCCACCAGGACCCGCAGCCGGCCTGACCCGGACGAACCGGACCAGGAGGACGACATGTTTACGGAAGTCCCGTGGAAAGGATTATGGCGGCGCAGTAGCGGCCGCAGCAGCAGCCGCCACGCCGCGGGAGGCGCAGCCATCCCGGGTAGTGGACCCGTCGGTCGGACCCACACACCGGTACCAGGACCAGGACCAGAACCAGAACCGGTACCGGATCACCTCCCTGGGACGGGCTGGCGGGGGGACGAGGGTGACGTCACTCCGCGGCTGTCTCTGGGAGGTTGGACTGGACGCGGTGGGTCCGGATCACATGGCCCGTCGGACCCGGGTCCTGGTCTGGGTCTTGGTCTGGGTGTGGGGGGTGGACCTGGGCCTGGAGGCTCGCTGGGTCACTGAGCTGCAGGTCCAGCACCCTGCACCCCAGCAGCACCACCCAAAACAAACACCAAAGACAAATAAAAGACTACAACAAAATGGAGTAGGAGTTAAAACTGCAGCGGTCACGTCACTACAGCAGAGGTGGTGCAGAGGGTGGTGGTGACAGGAGGGTGGTGGTGCTGAGGGTGGTGGTGACAGGAGAGGGTGGTGGTGGTGGTGACGACAGGAGAGGGTGGTGGTGCTGAGGGTGGTGGTGACAGCAGAGGGTGGTGGTGACAGGAGGGTGGTGGTGCTGAGGGTGGTGGTGACAGGAGAGGAGGGTGGTGGTGCTGAGGGTGGTGGTGACAGGAGAGGGTGGTGGTGACAGGAGAGGGTGGTGGTGCAGAGGGTGGTGGTGACAGGAGGGTGGTGGTGCAGAGGGTGGTGGTGACAGGAGGGTGGTGGTGACAGCAGAGAGTGGTGGTGACAGGAGGGTGGTGGTGGTGACAGGAGAGGGTGGTGGTGCTGAGGGTGGTGTTGACAGGAGAGGGTGGTGGTGACTGGAGGGTGGTGCTGAGAGGCAGCAGAGGGTGGTGGTGACAGCAGAGGGTGGTGGTGACAGGAGGGTGGTGGTGATGACAGGAGGGTGGTGCTGAGAGGCAGCAGAGGGTGGTGGTGATGACAGGAGGGTGGTGGTGACAGGAGAGGGTGGTGGTGACAGGAGGGTGGTGCTGAGAGGCAGCAGAGGGTGGTGGTGACAGCAGAAGGTGGTGGTGACAGCAGAGGGTGGTGGTGACAGGAAGGTGGTGTAGTTATAATGTAGTTATAATGTAGTTATAATCAGCATATGGGAACACGCTGTACTCTCCGCCTCACGGCAAGATGCTGTATCTACGCGAGTCACTTCCGGGTCCTCCGCCCTGGTCGCGTGCTGATTGGACGTCCGCTGGCAACGCGGAACCCTCTTGAATTTTACAACATCTTTGGTTCAGACCCGACCACTCCGTCGTCGGTTCCGGTGTTTTTTAAATTATTATTTGTCATTTTTTAAAGAGACACACGCTTTGTATCGAAGTCTACATAACATAACCAATTGGTATTTCGTTGAATAATAACGTCACGGTTCCGATATGTACACCGTGTATTCTGTGTGAAGTACAGCTAGATGGACCAGTCCAACGGAAACGCCACCCAAAATAAACCGTGTCCCTTTAAGAGAAACAACGGTCGCCGGGAGATCTCGCTGTCTGGTCCGCGTTCGGTCCAGTCTCGCGTTATCTCATTCCCAGTGGCGGCTGTGTGCCCCCCTTGCCTCAGTCCGGACGGAGTTATTTCTGACGTTTGAATGAAAAACAGTGTGTATTACCTCCATTTTGGACCGGTGAAATAATGGCTTCAGCCTTGGAGCAGTTTGTGAACAATGTGCGGCAGCTGTCTGCTCAAGGTACAGTGAACTGAACTGATAAACGAGTTTCCATGGCAGCCTGAACTATCGGCTAGCGAGCTAGCAGATGCTAACCAATACCAATGCCGGACAGATCCTTTTCTTTTTGCTTTATCATGTAAACACATCTCGTAAATGACCCTTTCCGCGCCGCAAGACTCCCCCAAAGTATCCTGAGTGGATACGTGCGCGTAGCCGGGCGCCCCGGGTCCCGGTAGGTCCCACCGCCAAGTGGATCTTAGCTTAAAATCGCACTTTTTGGTTTTGGATGTAAGAAATATTCCTGGGGACGCTCACCGGTAGTCCCGCCCTAGTCGAACCCGATTGGCCGAGAGGACGTATCGCGCGATATGATTGGCCCGAAGTCTCTTCCGTCAACCCGCACGGTTCGCCTCCCCGTGCTACGGTGTGCAAGGCCTTGACAGCACTGCTGCCGTGCGGTTGTATTCACAGCAGTCCGCTGCACGGCGCTCCCAAACTTACTTAGTGATCATTTATTCATGCATTAGTTTACACGTTTGTAATTAATCCGAACATACTCTCCATAGTAAAGTCTTCGCGTTACCAAAAAGGCCAAAAAGGGTCGGACGTGCTACCATGCCATTTCTGCTGTTGGGATTCTGCAAATGTGGTCTCATACATGGGGGGGGGGGGTCATGCATGTCTTTGGTCATACATATTGTTGGTCAATGTGACCTGTTTGGATTTAACATGTTTTTTTTTTTTCTGTATGTGACCCTCTAGGCCAGATGACTCAACTATGCGAGTTGATCAACAAGAGCGGGGAGCTACTGGCCAAGAACCTGACCCACCTGGACACGGTCCTGGGGGCCCTGGACATCCAGGAGCACTCCCTGGGGGTGCTGGCTGTGCTGTGAGTACGACCCCCATCGCTTGTACCGGTGTACCCCGCAGCCACCGACCAGACGCCTTCATCCCAACGTGCCTTGCACTGCATTTCGTTTTTAATGTATTTGTTGTGTCGGATAGGGAGTCAGAAAACGTCTCTCGTCATCAGTGTGACAGGAAACCGTCTCCGACGTGGCCCCCGGTATAAACTTGGAAAAACACAATGTCTACTTGCCCACTGGACTTTGGGGGATTCAAACCCAGAGCCTGTCATGTCTCGTCCAAATAGGGATTAAAAACAGCCGGATAGAAATCCTAAACGGGTCCTTTGTCTCCAATGTAAGTTATGGATCATGGGCGAAGAGAGACGCTTCTATGTTTTGTTTTTAACAGAGCCGGTGCTTTGTGTCTCATCGGGGGTCCTCCTTTTTTAAGTTTCATATTTTATTGATTTCTTTATCATTCTGTATTTAGGTGATTCAAACGCCATGCCATACTTCTTTGGGGGCAGTGTGTAATCCGAGTGCGTGTTTCCACTTGTATTCATTTGTACTGTAATGTAACTACTAGCGAACCCCGTGCAAGAAGTAAGACGCTCCTAAATGAAGGATTTTATCTTGGGTTTATCTTAAGATATTTTGACGCCGTGGAAAGCGGTGTACTGATGAACTGTGAAGAGGCAGCCGTGCACACGGCATTAAATATGACAGTAGAGTCTGACAGAGGCTGTTCAAACACGTATAAAGGTCAACGATATAACATGGTGATACAGTTGATCAGACAATTAAATTGCTCCATTTGGTGATGATGCTGATCATGTGACATAAATGTCTCTTTGCAGATCATGTTTACCTTTTTATTTGCTTATTCCTTTCATATTGTATGCTGGCGGCGGCCGGTGACATGACGTCTATTTTGAAGCTTTCTTTGGTTTTGTTTTTCTCGACCTGCTTCTGTAGATTCGTGAAGTTCTCCATGCCAAACATCCCTGACTTCGAGACGCTCTTCTCCCAAGTTCAGCTCTTCATCAGCACCTGCAACGGAGAGCATGTCAGATATGCAACAGACACTTGTAAGTCCCCCCCCCATCAACAAGAGCTAAGATCGTACTTTATTAATCACAGATTAAAAATTCAGCATGCATTGTCCGGTCATGTCACCACGAGACGAAAAAAGACATCTCCATAGTCGGAGATGTCTCTCCATGGTCGAGCAAGACGCTCCACAAGCACTAATGTTGACTGAAAGTGGGAAGGAGACCATGACAACCTTTTCCGATCCACTTAGATGAGTCACTATTTGGTAATTTAGCACCCAGCGGACCAATTTAGGAGCAGGGGTTAGCTTCCTCTCGCTCAGCGATGCCAACCGGCACACTGTGGACATAGTGGGATCGAACACAGTCGGGTTTCCCGCTGGGAGTCCAACGCCGCCTAACGCCACTGCTAGCCTGAGTTGAATGTTCCTCTGGTGAAAGGATCTCCCGCTAAACGCTGTTTTCCATTCGATTCTTCTCTTCCAGTTGCTGGTCTTTGCCACCAGCTAACAAATGCCCTAGTAGAGCGGAAACAGGTGAGCCTGCTGAACTAATGGAGAGAATGTGCGTGGACACAATGCAAATGTATATTTACGTAATGTACAGCTATTCAATCAATTATGTATTGTATTTGTTGATGTCATACAACTTATCAAATGTGTTACAGTGACATTTGCTGAGGTTGCATCTTAAAAACTGTCCGAGATTTTCACACTCTTTTATAAATGTTTTAAAATCCTCGATACTTAGCGAAAGTTAGATGTTGTTCGAAAGTTAATCAGCACCCCTCCGGCCAATCAGAATCGAGTTTGGTATGAAGTGAATCAACATGCATGTAAATAAGGAGCAGGTGGGGCTCAGGGGCATCTCGCCCAAGGATGCCTACAGGTAGACCGTGGACATCGGGGATGAGGAGGAGGAACTACCAATAATTGGTTCATTAAACATTAATGTTTTTAATGAATCCTGTATCCATCCTGTGTGAGCCTCCTCGCAGCGTCGAGCAAAGTCGTCATCAACAAACCGTTGCTATGTCCTCCTCTTCCTCACAGCCGCTGAGAGGCGTGGTGGTCCTCAAACAGGCGATAGACAAAATGCAGATGAACACAAACCAACTTACCTCCGTCCACGCAGACCTGTGTCAGGTAAGGCACTCGGCGACACCGCGCGTCCACCGCCGCCGCTACGATGCGGATAGTTACACACTATTACGCACGGGTCCTCTTTATTCTTCTTGTGTTTTTCTTAAACCGTGATTTTAACCCGGTGAGGTCCCGTCGAGGTCACAAGATCTCATTTGCAAGGCAGCCCTGGCCAAGATGGCCGCAATACAGTGTTGCGTACAACACACAAGCAAACATTTAGCGACTCAACAGAATCACACGCCGCCTGTATGTTTATATTCTCCGTTGTATGTGTTCCTGTTAAATAGCCACTTGGTGTTTTTGTTTATTTCACAAA
This sequence comes from Merluccius productus, assembly GCA_027122695.1. Classification (NCBI taxonomy): domain Eukaryota; kingdom Metazoa; phylum Chordata; class Actinopteri; order Gadiformes; family Merlucciidae; genus Merluccius; species Merluccius productus. The sequence goes on from JAOPJI010000060.1 coordinate 8,648,462, forward strand.
AACGAAACGGGGCCCAAACATTTTTAACCATACGGTCGGGCAAAATAAACCTCTGAGATGTATGTCAGAGTCCGTTCTTCTGGCCCTGACCCGCCGCCGCCATGATGGCTTTAATGTCAAACCAGTCCCCCCCCCACGAGGTCATTAGTGAGGTGCTGACATGTTTCTCCCGTCTGTGTCTGTGTCTGTGTCTGTGTCTGTGTCTGTGTCTCTGAAAGCTGTGCTTGTTGGCCAAGTGCTTCAAACCGGCGCTCCCCTTCCTGGAGCTGGACATGATGGACATCTGCAAGGAGAACGGGGCCTACGACGCAAAGCACTTTCTATGTTACTATTATTACGGTGGCATGATCTACACGGGCCTGAAAAACTTTGAACGAGCACTGTATTTTTACGAACAGGTAACCCAACCCCTTCCTTTTGGATGTGCATTATATATATATATATATATTCCCGTAACCCTTGAGCCAAAAAAGTGAATGTCACCCCTGGCTTTTTAACAACCGCACACACACACACACACACCATGTCTCGGTATTGTCTCGTTGTCTCTCATCCGTTTTCCCGCCCTCGCCTCACCTCCAGGCGATTACCACTCCCGCCATGGCCGTCAGCCACATCATGCTGGAGGCCTACAAGAAGTACATCCTGGTCTCGCTCATCCTCCACGGGAAAGTACAGCAGCTCCCCAAATACACCTCGCAGATCGTGGGCAGGTTCATCAAGGTATGCGGTGGACGGATGGATGCATAGGAGTGGAGGGATGGACTTTTTCTACTGTTTTGGGGAGCTATTTTTTATTTTTTTTTAGCGTCATTGGGTCTGTGTGTACATATGTGTGTGAGGCGTGTGTTCCCTTGAGAGTAAATGTCGGTCGTCCGCTGAAAAGCAATACAAATTTGAACCCCCCCCCCAAAAAAAGGAGGGGATGGATGGATGAATGGAATGGATGACTAGATGATATGGATCGAAGGATGGGATAGAGTTCAGATGATATGGATGGATGGATGGATGAATTCATAGATGCTCAGTGAACACTGAATGTACTCCTGTTTGTTGTCGCCTCGCTTCACTCGTCGGCCACAGACCGAAGCGATTCCGTATTTATGTCGCGATATTTATGTCGCGATATTTATGACGCGATAACCGTCTGGAACAACGTTTTCTTTGAAATAAGCGAACCGACCAAACACCTGCTGTTATTTCGTGCGGATCTGTCGTCTGAATCCTCCACGTCCCCCCGTGTGTGTGTGTGTCGCGTTCCAGCCTCTGAGCAACGCGTACCACGAGCTGGCCCAGGTGTACGCCACCAACAACCCCGCCGAGCTGCGCAACCTGGTCAGCAAACACGGCGAGACGTTCACGAGAGACGACAACACGGGCCTGGTCAAGCAGTGCCTCTCCTCCCTCTACAAGAAGAACATCCAGAGGCTAACAAAGGTGCTGATATTGTTGTTGTTGTTCAATACCTTGGTGTGTGTGTGTGTGGGGGGGCAAGAAAACCCTTATCGCTCGTTATCATCTTCTTTCTGGCGTCCGCAGACCTTCCTGACGCTGTCCTTGCAAGACATGGCGAGTCGAGTGCAGCTGTCGGGTCCCCAGGAGGCGGAGAAATACGTCCTGCACATGGTGAGGAGAAGCACCCGGAGGCACACGTGTAGTAATTACTGACGTCATTAAAGTGCAAAAACACCGAATGGGCATAAACACTATACACTACACAAGCAATGCCTTGTACAGTATAGCAAGTGGGTAGTGTACTGTATACTACTGCTACGATTACTTACTATATTTTATGGCATACTAGACAATCCTCTAGTATGTATTTTTTTATACAGTACTAGTATAGAACAGCAACATGTGTTAATATATACCGTATCTAATCTGCCATAATCCCACTGAATTGTGTCCGTCAGGCGCTTGAGGAAGCCCGTGCTCGGTGTTTTCTAATCAATGCGTCTCCTGGGTTTCCCTCGCGTTAAGATCGAAGACGGGGAGATCTACGCCAGCATTAACCAGAAGGATGGCATGGTCTGTTTCCACGACAACCCCGAAAAATACAACAACCCAGCGATGCTTCACAAAATCGACCAAGAGGTACAAGGGGACTCACATTTCCTCCCGTCTTTAAAATTGGTGCACCCTTAAAGTGACTTATAAAACATGATGGCCGTCTCCTCCTCCTCCTCAGATGCTGAAGTGTATAGAGCTGGATGAGAAGCTAAAGTCCATGGATCAGGAAATCACAGTAAATCCACAATTTGTCCAAAAGGTGGGGAAAGACTTTGTCGCCTGTCAATCGTGAATGTTGCAGTTTGAGTGTTGGAGTCACCCTATACCGTCATTATTTATTTATTTATTTATTTATTATTTGAGAGTGCGCCAACATGAATCGAACGCAAACTATTGGAACGACAACGAATCCACACGTAACATAAATACAGAAACAGAAAATTGAAACACTACGAGTTAGCGTGGATCTGGAGGGACACACACACCGGGTTATACTACTGTATATACGACATGGGGGGGGGATCAGGGACATAATGATTTGGTTATTTCTGTCCTGGAAAATAAAAAGAGGGAATCACATTAAAAAATTCCAAGAACCACGATAGGATCTCCAACTGCCAATCTGTAGAAACAACAATCGCACACACGCGAATCGAAGGCCACTTCTGGCCGTGCGTCTCCCCCGCCTCTAATTGTGTCCGCCTGACCCGTTTCTTTTTTTCCAGAGCATGGGATCGCAGGAGGACGACGTCGGGAGCAAAACGTCTAGTTACTCCTGAGGGGGCCGCGGGTTCGAGACCACCGCTGCCGCTCGTGAAACGGTCTCTCCCAGGATGAGTCAGCTTTTTTAAAAAAGAGGATAACAAACATTTTTTTGCGTATGGACATTGGTCAAGGAAAATCTGAAATGTGTGGATTGGTTGGGGATGGGGATGGTGATGTTGGTGTTGATGATGAGGGTGGTGAATTAGTTGATCCTTTCTTTACAGTGTCTTGAGGATAATAAGAGGTCCTCAAAGGAAGAAAAAAATAGATTACACTTCTTTTTTTTTTGTCAGTGTTTTTATTTATCGATGTTTCAGGCCACTGCTGCATTAACAGATACCACAAACAATAAAAACTGGACTTATAACGTGTGAATAATCACTGTTTGGGGATTTTTCTTTTTCTGCATGAGGGCCATTTTACAAGAGGGCATTACTCTTAAGTTTTTGCCGACACCGCCAGCCGTGGCTGACGTGGAACAAAAAAAAAATCTGGTATATCCAACCGTTGTGAAGATTTCCCCCACGTTTCCCCCCCCCCTCGTCGTGGTCAGATGTTAGATATCAGCACTGTGTATACATGTATGATATCTGGCTCTACATGTATGATATCTGGCCCACCAGCAGGCGTGTTGCAGGTGGCTCCCGCTAGAGGGCGCCAGCGCACTGTACAGTTTATCCTTTAGCGCGGTGTTTCTCCTGGAGGGAAGCTGAACACCAGAATACCAACTGTCATGTTATGAGAGCTTGAGCTTTGCGATTGTGGATCTGTTATAATAAATTGTTTAACTAACTGCCTCTGAATTTAATGTTTTTTATTTCGTGAAGCCGCCGCCGTCGAAGTAGTTTTAAATATTCGTGTTTGTTTTGACGTTGGGGATCCGCGGCGGTCCTCAGCCAATCAGCGCGCTGCGGCGGGCGGGCGGATGTGGCCCGCGGCGGAAATCGGCCGATCAGCGCGCGGCCTCCTCCTCCTCGGAGGCCGCTCATTGGCTGCCGCGGCGCGTCAATCAGGCGGGGGGGGGGCGGGGCCTCGGGTCCAGCGCTAAGCGGCTAGCCTGCGCGGCTAACTGTCATGTCGCCGCGGGTGGAGGAGGAGGAGGACTAACGCACACCCCACGGTCTAGATCCCCCCCGGGACCCGCGTAGATGTGGCTCCTCCGAGACCGGGACCAGGACGTGTCGAGGTAGCCTCCCCGGGACCCGGACTACCCTGGACCCGGACTACCCCTGGACCCCCTACACACAGATATACATGTTGATATACATGTACATACAGCAAGCCTCCGCCACGAGATAACCGCTTGGACCCCTCCGCGTCCCGGTCCGTGTCCCGGTCCGGGTCCGGGTCCCGGTCCCGGTCCGGGTCCCGGTCCGCCATGGGTCCCGCCGGCTGCCCCCATGTCAGCAGCTACAAGGCGGACAACTGGAAGCAGAACCTGAGGCTCATCTACCAGTGCTTCGTGTGGGGGGGCTCGGCCGAAACCAGGAGGCGGAAGGTACCTGTCTGTCTGTCTGTGAGTCTGTCTGTGTGTGTGTGAGTCTGTCTGTCTGTCTGTGTGTGGCTGGCTGTCTGTCTGTCTGTGAGGATGAGGCAGTAACCTAGGAGACGGTATTGGACGTCTCCTACTTAAGACCTAATTGGCTCCCTCTAACGTTAATTGGAATTGGCCAATTCCCTTGTATATTATAATATATACATGATATATAAAATCAAATCATACATATATTATAATATATATATATATATATATGTTATATATATATATATGACATATAATATCGTACATATATTATAATATATATATATATATATATCGGAATTTATGCTCGAGATTATTTGTGTATGGTGGCTTAGTTTTGCTGTTGGCGGTGATGGGAGGCGCGTCGTGTTGTTGTTGTGAACCCTCCCGTGTGTGTGTGTGTGTGTGTGTGTGTGTGTGTGTGTGTGTGTGTGTGTGTGTGTGTGTGTGTGTGTGTGT
>JAOPJI010000060.1:8780837-8795777 GCA_027122695.1 Merluccius productus
AGAAGAAGAAGAAGAAGAAGAAGAAGAAGAAGAAGAAGAAGAAGAAGAAGAAGAAGAAGAAGAAGAAGAAGAAAAGAGAGTGCATGTGAGAGAGAGAGAGAGAGAGAGAGAGAGGTTTCTTAATAAAGCAGCGATGTAGCTGGCTCATACATCTCATCTGTCAATTAGAGAAGAAATATGGCACAGCCTTCTTCACCTGGACGGGAGTGGGGGTGTGTGTGCGCGTGTGTGCGTGCGTGTGTGTGTAACATATTCGATCAGCCTTTGGAGGGGGTGAACATGGCAGACGTAGCATTGCAAAATGCTACAGAAGAAAGAAGAAGAAAGAACTGAAGGAAATGAATGAATGGTGTGAAAAGAGGAGCGGAAATGGAAGGTGAAAGAAAGAGGGAGACAAAGAAAGTGTGTGTGTGTGTGTGTGTGTGTGTGTGTGTGTGTGTGTGTAGGGGGGGAAGGGGGGAGAGTCGGGATCCCATTTCCAGATCGTGTGTTGAGGGTAACCTTTGTTCTGGGATTCTGTGTGAGAGGAAGAGGAGGTGGAGAAGATGGAGGAGGTGGAGGAGAGAACACACTCACGTTATCCTTTGCGTTGTAGTAGGCGATCTCCCCATCCTGTACAGACCATATGGATGGGAGACATCATGTAATCACTTACTCACACACTTCATGACTATGTTACAAATACAGCACTTTACTCATGTATTTGTTATAAAATAATCGACAAGTATTTGTACATTTTTACAAATACAGTACTTTACCATTTCATTCTTAGGTACCCACTTCATGTACTCATACATGATTTTCATTTACAGGATTTAGTTGATTTACTAACACAGGTCTAACAATTTACTATAAGTGCTGTACTAATTCACTAACACATTAATAACTTACTCAATACTTTGGTAATTTAGTAATACATTATGGGACTATGGTATTGATTCACATTTCTTCATTTATTTACTAGCCCAGTAGCCATCTTTGCTAATATGCTAATACAGTTCTAGGGAGCGATTTTTTGTGAGCAAATCTAGTCAGGGAATGATTTCCTTATTTTAGTTTAAAAATAAACAAAACTTAGCATATCAATTATGCTCCCAGCAGGAACTAGATTTAATATAGTTGAATAACAGTTTGAATTCTAATTATTTATTTCATATTACAATATTGCCTTACAGCCTACAATAATTTATCATGTTCTCTGGATTAATGTTGTTGTGAATGAAATAGCAGTATGCTAATCCAATGCTAATACATACAGCTACCAAAAATAATATCTGCTCCAATTTACTGTGCAGTTGAGCGGTCTGACACAGTAACCCATAGAAGGCAGAGGCCATTCGTAATAGATGAGAATTTAATGGCCAATATCATTTAATGGGCACTTAGTGTATTGGCCAACAGAGTTTATTGCCGGGGAACATTCCATAAACTGTCCTTTGCACTTAACCAATTATTTATAGCAATCGTATAATGAAATGTCACAATATCTCCTAATATTTGGAGTAGATGAATATAACTATATGCAGTATTATGTTTGTTACCTCAAACTCATCCTTCCACTGGTGGTCCATCTGCAGGTTCTCTGCTGCGGTGGCCAGTTTCTGGAGACAGAAATAACAAATAAGGAATGAGAAATTAGGAATTAAATGCATGACAAATGTGAAATAAGAAATATGGAGTGAGAAATGTGAAACAAAAACGAAGAAGAGATCCTTTACAACAAGTTCAGAAGAAAACCCAAGTCCCCAAGGACAAAACATGCTCTTTGTCAAGGCGATGCTACAGTGATCTTAAAAGGAGGAGTCAGCTAAAGGCCACACTGTAGAGCGTCATTAAGAAGAGTGAATAAAAAGGTTATGCTTCAGAGCGACGGCTATTGCTGCCGACAGAGAGGAGAGGAGACAGAGGACACGAGGAGAGGTAATCTCCTGATGAGCACTCGAAGAGACACAAGATTACAGATTGAAGTCAAGTGGACAACGGTATTACCATCGGAGGAGGTGCCAATAAATCTACTGCTGAATCTGGGGGGGAGGGGGGCAGAGTTAAGTCCCTCACAGCTACCTTCAGTACGGATGAACACGCACACACGCTCACACACGCACGCACATACACAGACCCATGCACACATACACATACAAAGCGCTATATAAGTTTAATTAATTATTATTATTATTATTATTATCATTATTATTATTATTGTTATTATACAGCCACACACACTTGGTATTCAGACAGAGATAATGAGACATTAAGACAGTGGAGCATATTTCACTTATACGGATGACATCATTGCTGCTGACCATGTGTGACAATAACCGCTTTTTGTCTTTAAAGCCGGGATCAGACTACATGGATTCAGCCCCTTTCCAGCACCATTTTGGTGTCGCAGACAATCTTTCAGCGTCGCGGCCGATTATGAACGGCGGGCCATCATAGGAGTTGTCAGACAACGGTCAAAAAATATAAACTTGCTCAAAAATGTATAGTCTTCACGTCAGGCTGTCGTACCCTGTGTAGTGTGACATGGTCAACAGCTTGCGAAGTGGCATCTGGGATGTGCTACGTAAAGACGAGCGGGTTTACATTTTTTGACCGGTGTCGTATCTGACAACTCCTACAACGTATACACAGATGTTGATGAATTAAATATCGACCCCTCCTCCCCGATTCCAGGTGAAATTGATGCCAAGTCGTGAAGACGTGAAAACGTGGTGGTCAAACACGTAGCGTGCCCTGTCTCCAGCCCAAGTCACTGCAAGATGTTCTGATGTAATAATCGCCTAATTTGACATGATGACTTTGGCAGCAGACCCTACCACACGCCACCTAAGTGGCTTCGCTGGGCTCCTGAGACATGCAGGACACAGCGACATGTTGTATAAACCAGTTTATTGGAGAGTTTGGCAGAATGTTATCGCCAGAGCAGATGTTGATGCTGATATGTCCGTGTTCTCTCTCTCTCTCTCTCTTGATCTCTATCGAGTGTGTGTGTGGTGGCTGATTTATCCTGTGTGCCTCGCCTACTCCAATGCACCACAGGTGTGCAGCCTCACCCGGCCCCAGAGTCTAATCAGCCTGACTTGAACCAGGTGCAGCTGCTTAAACCAGCCATCAACCACACACAGTCCACTCCACAGTGACCCTTGTGAACGAAACAAATGACATGTAGTCAGATCCCGGCATAACAGAATAACCAATGCTGTGGTTAAAGCTGCTGTAGGTAAGATTCAGAAAAGACTGGAAGAGAGCAACACTTTGAAACTAACCAACCAAAAAACATCCCATCCCTCTCAATATGTTTATATGCCGCTGAGAAGTGTAGCATTTCACACACCTGTGATTGACAGGCAAGATGGATTTCCTGAACCAATCATGGAAGAGATGCCCTGATTGGTCAGAAATTACCCGGGAGCGGTCTACAATCTAAACTCACATACAGAGGCGGGCGCATTCAACTGGAAACAGATAGGCTGTGTTTGGAACCGCATACTAACGCACTGCCTACTATAAGCTCAATGAGTATGTAGTGCATACTGCCTACTAAATGAACGATTAAGTATTCCATTACCAGCAGACCGTTCACACTGAAGTATACAGCCAAGTAGCCCAGAATGCATTTCGCACCAACCAGCAGCGATAGTGGAGATTTTTAGTCAGTGCAATGCATTGTGGGGCAGTTGAGTATGCCCAGTAAGCTCACGCCGCAATTCTCACACACACAAAATCCACATAATTAGCGGTGGTTATACTTCTACAACTGCGTATTGCGCTATCCAACTGCGTAACCATGGAGAGCCCTCGTAGTTCTCCGTCGTGGTGCCGGATACGCAATGCAATTTCCCGCCCGGCGCTGCCAGTGTTTACGTTGTGATAGCAGTCAAACCGGAAAAGTAATTCCGGAAATGATGTTTTTAGAGGACCAATCGCAGCCCTTGCCGTCTCCGTTGTCCGTTGACGGAGTGACGGACAACAAAATATTTCATGCAGCCGGAGACGACGGAGAGGCTCTCCGTAACCGACGTACGGCACTTTACGCAGGAGTATAAATTAGGCTTAAGGCCGTCACACCCATCGCAAATACAATAGCACAGGACACCACACACCCACTCCATCACCACCTCACTGCGCTGCCTCCCTCTGGGCGCTGGTCCAGGTCCCCGAGGTGCAGAAGGAGCCTGGTACCCGCAGCCATAGCAGCCCTAAACAGGGTGACTCGCTGAGGGAACCACGCGTCTTGTTTTCACGTTTTCATTATTGGGTGCCGTTGTGTCATATTTCATGTATTTCTGTCTGTCATTGCTGTGGGACGATGTGTGCCAAGATGACGTACAGTGATGCGAAAAAGAATTTCCCTCCGGGGACAATAAAGTCTAACTAATTATCCTAACAGAACACGGGAAAGCGACCGCCGCCGCCGCCGCCGCCGCTCCGACCGACGACCGCCACGACAGACGACGCAGAGCCATCCCCAGCTTCCTCCGCGGGCGCCCGCAGCCCTGCCAGCGGGTTCCCCTCTTCGTGGATTTCGAGGAGATCGGCTGGGCGGGCTGGATCATCTCCCCGAGGGGCTACAACGCGTACCACTGCAAGGGCTCCTGTCCCTTCCCCCTCGGGGAGAGCCTGCGCGCCACCAACCACGCCACGGTGCAGTCCATCATGCACGCGCTCAAGCTGTCCGACGACGTGGGCTCCCCCTGCTGCGTGCCGGACAAACTGCAGTCCATCAGCCTGCTGTACTTCGACGACGAGGAGAACGTGGTTTTAAAACAGTATGACGACATGGTGGCGGTGAGCTGCGGGTGTCACTGAACCCCCTGGCCTGCTCTGTGTGTGTGTGTGGGGGGGGGGGGGGCTCTGTATGGACTGTGTGGGTGGTTGGTTGGAGGGTGGATTCATAACTTTAAGCTAAATTAAATTCTTTAAAAAAAAAAGAAAGCAATGTATTTTCGTGAACACATGTCTAAATATTGTATTATTTTTAGAAATAAAAAAATAGAAAACCGCAGTCCCGTTGTTGTGTGTGCGGGTCCGTGCCCGTCGTCATGAGGCCTATACTATTAACTATTCTCCGCAAGCCAAAAGATCGAAGAAATAACAAATCGATACTGATATCAACAAATTGAATCAACAAAGTGAAAATGATAATGGAAAAAAGAAATCCACGTAAGAAAGAGTTCTGTCAGTAATAACTGTTGTTTTTATTGGAATGGATCACATACACACATACAGCCCTGCTTTAGTCTAGCGATGAAATGCAAAATGAAACACCAATTGCAAAACAAAGTGTCCTTCAAAGTCCTCTGCATGTAAGATTTTTGGCAAATGGCAAACGGTGTTTTACACATTATGACCAATGATTGCAATATAATTGATAAGGTAATTCATTTAAAGCAACGTCTGCATGCATAAACAGCCTCACGTGTGCAGTTACACACAGGTAATAACCGGGATTAACTCCGACCGAAAGTGGATATTTAGCTCGAGTCGTGTTTAGAGTTGTTTCTGTACGTATGTTCAAGGAACTTTGATAGTGCTCTTTGTGACTGCAAAAACTCATGTGGAAAAAAATATGAAATTGAGCAACACCATTTCACAGACAAAGCGAAAATACATCAAAAACTCTTTTCAAGATTTACATCCGTGCCTCATCTTTCTTATGACATACAAAGAATGATGAATATATATATATACACATTTAACACAATAAAAATATCTTTTCAGAAATTGCACATTGTAACACACACAAACACACACACATTCCTAACAGTCACACACAACAGTCGCCATCTATTCTGCATCATTTAACAATAAAGTCACCTTATTGTCTACATTCCAGCTCAAAATGCTTTCTCCTTATAAAAATGAATCGTGGGTTCTTTGTAGAACACATTCGTCGGTTACCAAAGTGACCAATCTTTTGAAAGCATGAAAAAAAAACACAAGAAAACAAAACAAAAAATAAAACCTGAAAATACAGTAGTCTATTTAAAAGCCATGGCTCCAAATCAGCTCGCACAATCCAGCTCCTCCACACCCAGAAACTCTCCCAGCATGTGGTCGTGTTGACCATAAACCGGCTCTAAATAAGGACGGCCTTCGTTGCTGTACACTTGTCTTGACCTCTCCTTCTGTCTCCGTTCAAAATCCTCCTGCTCCATTTGGGACGCCTGCACGACAGATTTATGGGCTATGGACGGCATTGGCACCGGGACAAACCCGTGGTAGAGCACCATCGGGGCGTTCAGCACCTCCACGGTGGGCGCCTGAGGTATGGCGCCCTCCGGTGGCTGGACGGGCAGCTGCACGTAGTTCCCCGTCTCGGGATCATAGAAGGTTTTGGTCTTGACCTGGACGGGCATGTCCACGAAAAAGTACTGCCCCGAGTCCGGGTCCTGGAGGAGTTTACGCTGGGTCATGGGAATGGACTGCGTGACGATGGTGTGCTCGACGCTGGACTGGCGGGACAGCTGTTGGCCGCTGTAGCTGGACTGGCGGGAGAGGTTGGGCGGGTGGGACGCCTCGCTGGCGTACGTGTCGATGCTGTGACTTCTCTTCACCAGGACGTCTCCTCGTCCGGCCCGGTCTTTGGCGCGACCCCTCTGCTGCAGCTCCTCCATGATGGATTTCTCGATGCGCTGGTTCCTCGATTCGGTCGTTTCCGACATGTCCATGCTGGCCCGGCGCTCCACGGGTTCGCCCACATACCTGTCCATGCTCTGGGAGCGTTTGAACTGCCTGTCCGCTGCCGGCCTCTCGTCGACGTGGGCTTTGTATACGGGGACGTTACTGATCACTCTGTCGCTGCTGTAATTCCTGTGGTCAGGTTTGTCGTGAGGACGATGCCTGTCACTGCTACGGCCTTCCCGTTCTGTTAGGACGACATCTGGAAGTCTTTCACCGCTACGGCCGTTGCTCTCGGTCCTATCTTGGCCCCGCTTTTCTGTCTTGTAGCCGGACCGGTCCACTCGGCTGTGATCCCACCGATCGCTGCTCTGGTCTCTCTGTGGGTACTGTACTTGCGCAGTCTTAGTCTTGGGGTGCCTGTGATTTTGACTGCTCTCGTTGGGATGGTATCTTTCTTCGCTTTTATGCCTGTGCTCCTTCTCGACGCTTTGGCTCAGCTTTTCAGCATGTCTTCTAGAGCTGATGGAGCGTTTGTCCTCTGTCTGTATATTTTCTGGGTTGTCGGCGCTGTGTTTCACTGCCCTGTGCTTTCTGCTGCCGTGGGACGACTTGTGAGCTGGCTTGCTCTGGCCCTCTTCTTTTCTAATCCTTCTGGTCGTCAATTTCATGGCTTTCAGGAGGGCCTTCTCAGATTTTGGTAAAACCGGCGGTGGTTTGGAAGGCCCCGTTTGACTGCCACTGGCACTGGATGGAGAGCCTGACCTCTCACTGGGCATCTTGGACACTTCGCTACCGTCTTCGGTCACCGCGATGCCGGCGACCAGCTCATCCCCGGTTTCCACTGTGCTGGTTGCTACACTTTCGACCCCATCAGACAACGGACTCACTCCCGAGTCTCTGTCCTCTTCTTGTGGAACTGTTAGGGTAGGACCAAATTGGCTTTTCCTGAGGTTGACATTATCATTTGAAACACTTGAAGGAGAAAAGCTATTAAGTGTGGAGGTTTGCGATGAGACTTCATCAGGGGTGGAGCTCATGATAATATTGTGAGAACTGTTGCTACTGGTGATGGCAGTGTTATTACTCAATGGGAGATTCTTTTTTACGGGATGTAATGCACCCAACTCCGAGCTGTTGAGATGTTCCTTTGGTAACCACAGATGTACTGGCTTTACTGGTTTGTTCAAGAATGTGTTATCTTTGACGATGAACAAGGCAGGGATCTCCAAAGATGGCGAAGAGAGAGTGCTTGCAGGAGACATTGGTGTTGAATTGTTTGTCCCCTTTGTTTGTTGGCTGATAATATTCCCAATTCCTCCATCTCCACCTACATGTACGCTAACCTCCCTGTCTGGTTCTTCATTCTCTGCATGGGGAGATTTTAATAATGGCTTGCAAACTTCTGTCTCCCGGTCACACACAGAGACATCGTCAGTTCCTGTAGTTGCTGAATCACTATTCAGGTTTCCTAAAACATTTACAGGCTCTCCATCGTTTTCCTCCAACTCTGCAGTCAAGTTTTCCAAAGAGTGGTAAACTTCAGTGTTTCTGTGGTGTGCACTCTCCACAGAGAAGTAAGATGACTTTGATGAGAGACTAGCTTGGTCAGGTGGGCTTTGGTTTATATTATGTCCATTTGCTAGCAATAGAGGAGACACAATGTTTCTAGGTATGTCAATGGCAGCCTCCTGATCTAGTATAATTTCAGCTTGAGTTGTTTGGTCAGCCTCGGCTGCTATCAGATTTGCAGTGACTGTGTTTTCTGTAATGGCAACGCTTTCTTGGTTTAAGTGCACCGCTGTGTTGGGGTCATCTGGCCTCAAAGGGGCTTTACGCTTAACTTTCCGCTGTTCCGGTGACCCAAGACTGCAAGGACTCTCTTTGCTGTAGGTTTTAATCTCTTTTCCTCTTTCTTCTTTTGGTGATATACGCTTATTTTTGGTCTGCAGCTCAGAAGATATAAGACATTCGGATAGAATCGGATCTCCCTCAGCGATTGACATTACCGTGTCGTTATTTTTCACCAGCTTATTAGTGAGGATGTCACTGTTTTGCTCTTCCCTTCTTAAATCCGTAGTTACTTCCTTAATAGAGGCCGTCTTATTTTTAGGATTCTCTTTAATTGAGAAATCATCATCAGTTGGATCCATTGCACTTTCTGACTCTTTTATATTAATCTCATCTTTTCTAATAACTCCTTTTTTGCTCCTAGGTGGAACACTTGGAACGTCCATCTTTTTCAGATTTTCATTATTATCTTTTAACTGTTTTCCCCCGTTTCCCTCAGATATCTTGTGTCTTACTATATTGTTTTTCAGCTCTAGATCAGGGACGTGACTGTGATCAGTTGCTTTTTCTGTTCCACTGTTTACATGTTTAGATTTGTTCGTTGGCCGTTTGTTTAAGTCGCCAGTGACTGTATTCATACCTGGCAGAGGCATCTTTGCACCTAAATGGTAAGTCTCACCCAGCCTAGCTTCAGTCTGTGACAGAATTTGTTTGATGTGATTATGATCCCTCAGATCGCCTAACCTCTCCCTTAGCTCCATATCTCTCGGTGCAAGCATACGGCCATTTTGATTTTCCTGTGTGTCCGCCATAGATTCTTGCGAAACTTTCTCGCGTTGCATTATTCTTGGTGTATAACCCCGCTCAGTACCGGTGTTTTCCGCCAATAAAGGGTCTGCGTCCTGTTCCTTTGTCGATTTATACTTTTGTCTTTCCGATATGACTTCCTCAAGTGCCATTTTTGCTCGGTCATAATTGTCATTTATAAGTGCTTTGTTGACAATTGCATTGCTATCTATCTTTGTGAAACCATGCTGCTTGTTCAGCACTTGTTCTTTCTTTGTAAACATGTCCCTTTTAGCTTGTGTGTTACCCCTCATGGATAACATACCCTTTTTGATATTTCTCAGCTCCCTCGCGATCATATCGTTCTTCGCCTTTGCCTCTTCATCTATGTTAACAGCCGCTAGTTCGTCCTTTGCTTTCTCGTTTGCTTTCCCGAGAATAACGTCGCCTCGTCTGGCCCTTTCCAGCTCCTTTAAAGCATGCAAATCATTAATTATGTGCTCACTGTCTTTCAACATCTCTTCCTTCTTCCCCAAACCTACTCTCACTTTTGTTTTACCTTCATTATTAACTTCTTCCTGCTCTTTCTCCATCGCTGCGTATCTTTGACTTTTAATATAATTGTTCTGCCTCGCAGAAAATATATGTTTTAATCTGCCATCCTTCCTAACAGGTTCACTTACATTTGTCGGCGGAGAATCCTTTTTAGCATTGCACAGATCTCTCTCGATCAGGTAGTCATCGGTTGGGCTTGGTGCATTTGATAGTCTGCCGAGAGTTGATATGAAATCCGATTTAGTGAAATTTCGCTTTGGAACTGGCGGGGGACCTCTTTTGACGTTACTGTTTTTATAAACTATGTCATCTGATCCATCAGTTTTATTTTGATTCGGCTCTATAACGGACCTATCTTCAATTAAAACTTCTTTGCAATTCTCTGTGTTTCTCTTGGTCAGTTTTTCTTGAGGCTCTGAAACTTTGTTTTTGACGCAACCCGACTGACTGGCAGACAGAGCCTTGTGTTTTTCTGCATTTATTGCATGCCTGGCTGCTTTAATAACATCCATCGTACTTTGAGGATGTGAACTGGTATCATTACCTGCTATGAACTGTGCAATGTCTTTTGATTGTGTTTCAGACCTGGTGTTTTCTGGTAGGTTTGGTGTATTAGCTAAACCCTCTTTCTCCTGTATATGGGGAGATGTTACTTCAACACCTGCTGCTACTTTGGGTGACAGTCTTTGTACAATATTTGGTGAAAGCGCCGCATTGACAGCTTCCCCCTTTGCTAAGGCTTGTCTGTTGGTTGCGTCTGGCAAGGGTCCCTTTCTTTGCTCTAAAAGTTGGCGTCTGTCATCAGGAGAGACACTTTGGGCACTCAGTGGGGCTTGCAGCTGACCAGTCCCATTTTCAGCTGAGGTGGCTTTCTTGTACAAATTCAGGGATGGATAGTTTCGCTTTATTGCCATTGGGCTCTTGTTGTTTTTCATCGGCATGACAGGGACAAGAGGATTCTCCTCACCTAGACCTCTGCTTCCCGCAGCCTCTCTTTTTGTATGCAATAAATTTGTTATTAAATAATCATTGGACAAGGGCGAATATACATCTTTCCCAGGGACAATACATGGGGTATTGGCTTGTTTTAAAATCGGAGTGCAACATGGCTGCCCTTCTATCAAAATGGCCGGTGTGCTGAAGCCTGAAGCAAATCCATCAGATCCCATGTTTGTATGGCCGCCGTTATCCATTCGGGGGGACTGGGTGCCGCGATCAGGCATTTCTGATGTTCTGAATTTAGGTGGGCTATATCGACTCTTAACTCTCTTCCTATTATCTTTAAGGTTAAAGAGGATGCTGGAGGCTAGGGATTTGTAACTCTCGCGCTTGACCGGCAATTCGGGGGTCAACGTGGCCTCAGAGTCTGGTCTGAGAGGCAGGTCGAGGCACAATTGGAGAATCTCAGATGTTTCCGTTGGCTGTCTTGATGGAATAAGTGGAGTCATCAGCTGACAGATGCTAAACGGAGTTGAGGCCAATGAGTTGACCTCCTCAATAGCTTTGACCTCGACATATTTAGCTTCCTGTTTCACCTGTACAACACTCTCCTCTATTGTTTTGGAGCTGCGACCCTGAGGAGGGGGGATTACACCAGGTGCATTAAAAGAAAGATTGTTTCTTGACCTTGATTTGTTTTGCCTCCAGGGGGCAGCATTTCCTTCCATTCCCTCTGATGAGCACCGCATTGCAGCCACAGTAACTGTGGGCTTCGGTGGGACCTTGGGTGGAGGGGGTGGGGGGTAAGGTTTTGAAGCAACGGGTGGGGGGGGTTCAGTCACAGCTCTCTGACATGGTTCAACCCCCTCTGCCGACGGAGAGGGTTCTTTGGCCATGGCTCTCAGACATGGTTGGGAATCCTCCGCGTTCAAGATATCTATACTATGGGCCTCGGCCAGCTCCCTGTAGAGCGGCGAATCATACCATTTGGGGTCCTTGTCAGAGGGGATAGAAGCCATTATCGCCTCCCGCCCGAAAGGGAACCGGTTGATGTCCCTCCACATCTGAAAAGGGCTAAATTCACTGTGAAGGAAAAAGTTTTTAATATTCAGTTTTCTCAGTTTGATGGTGGATTTCCCATTCTTTACTTTTGAGGTGTCTTTTCCAGTCTTCGTTGCCGACCCATCACCGGAGGGATGTCGGTGATGGTCATTATGCCCAAAATGTCCATCCGTCAGCGTGTTGTGATAATCCGCAGAGAACTCGGACAGTTCCTTCTGTATACTGCGAAGTGCCGATTTATCCCACGATTCCCCATTAGAGTCCTTTACGTCGCCGTTTTTAAATATTCCCGCACAGCTTTTCTCCGTGGCGCTCAGCGCCTTGAGGAAAGACGACACCTGAGTCATGCTCTGCTGCTTCTGTTTCCACGGCTGCATGTCTTTCCCGCCGTTGTTGCCGTGATGCTGCGACTGCCCTTGCTTTTTAGATTCCTTAGACTTTTTGCGTGGCTCCCCCACCAAAGGCTTGTGACAGTTGAACGGCGAAAATCCGTACGCGAACTCATCATTGTAAACAGCGTCGTCCCCCACGCAAAGACTGCGAAAGGCGCGGTCCGTCAGAGTGCTGACCTCGCGGTCGGTCTCGTCCATGAGGAGCTCGGTGAAGCCGTTGGGAAAGCGATGGTGGAGCATGCTCCCTGTCCGGTGGCCCAGGTGTCGCTTCTCCACACAAGTCATGGTGCGATCGTTGTCCGTCCGTCCGAGAGGCCTGAGTTTCCTGTGTGTATCCGTCAGGTCTCCCCTTTTTAGCAGACTCTGTGTAGTCCAATCAACCATCAGCCGACTGTCCATTCAGGTCCCCATGAGGAGAAGTAGGTTGGATATCACTGCTTCCTAAAATTAGAATTCATTGTTAGACAAAGCATGAATTACACATCTAGTCTAGTGATTAGGCCTACGTATAATACAGCACTGTATTATATTATATCTACATATATCTACATAATGCCCTAAAAACATAGCATGATATGATCATGTGTGTGTGTGTGTGTGTGTGTGTGTGTGTGTTTGTGTGTGTGCGTGCGTACGTGTGCATGTCCAAGTGGCTGTATATGCTATAAATTGTTTAAAGGGAAGTGCAGTTGACCTTTGTGTACAAAGCATGTGCAGAAGTTGACCATGCGGTCGCTATGTGCATGGTAGACAAACACTCCACAGCACCGGGGCTATTTTAAGCCAAGCAAGGTGCTTAACGCTGGGGTAATGACTGATGAGTAGCATGATAATGATGCTGGGAATCCATATTTGAATGTTTTTTTCTCCCGTTTCCACTGTCCAAATGTGACAAACGTCAACGCACAATCCCTGCATGTGCTTATGTTAACCGTTCCATTCCTAACAAACAAATTGCAATGCAAAAATTGTTGTGACAATCATTGCTAGTTAGTGTCTAGCACAGAGGCCCTGAAATGTGAGTAAATCATCCCATCATTTACAGTGCGTCTTAACAGCTGTTGCCCTAGCTGACTTTAGCTATCTGGGTGAGGGCCTGG
The DNA here is from genome assembly GCA_027122695.1 of Merluccius productus. NCBI lineage: Eukaryota > Metazoa > Chordata > Actinopteri > Gadiformes > Merlucciidae > Merluccius > Merluccius productus. The sequence goes on from JAOPJI010000060.1 coordinate 8,794,087, forward strand.
AATAGCACATTAACCCATTTATATATCCTGACCTAGCACCCTACATTGACAGTCAACTCTTTAGCTATTCCCACGCAAGCAGCACACTCCATAGTCCATAAAAGTAGATAGGTAGCTAATGGGAACAAAGATCAACACAAACGTCCTAAGGTGCTAATACTTGCAGTCCTGGCTAATTACCTAGCTTAGCTTTAAAAACAACCTTAACTGGTGAACAGGATGTTCGTATGTCAAAAAGATAATTCTGTAAAACGTTATGAATTTTCACACCTCGACTGATTTATAACCTTCATTAGTCCCTTTCAAATACATCCAGCTACACTTTGGGAGCTATAAATCATATATTTTGATTTAAATCAAACCCTCTTCCCGTTGTTAGCTAGAATTAATGTTAAACCTAGTTGGCCCTTTAACTATAACCCAGTTACTTGTTGCTAGCTAGAAATAATTGGCACCCTATTGGGAACTTTTACTGCAACCAGCTACCTGTTGCTATCTAGATATCAGTGGTTGTATTATTGTATGGACCCAGAGGAATAAAATGCTTTCCAGTAGGACTTTGGCTGTATTGAGTTATTTTCCAGTTCTCCGAACCCGATACCAGTTTGCCACCAAGGTGCTTTCCCACCAGCCTCTGCTGGTGTATTTATACCCAAGGACCTGGCTCTGCACCCACCCAGGGGTAACAGTGCTGTATTATATGTAGGCCTAATCACTCACACACACACACACACACACATCTATCACTGTCTGATACATGAACAATAATTAATTACTTCTGTAAAGTACAGTCACTCCTTATATGGTCGTTGAAATTTTATCATTAAGTTTGACAAACTCCCTAAATGTATTGTTGGTTCATCTGAGAAGAATAAAAAAGAGAAGCAAATGTACTTTGATGTTTTTTGTGATAACATGTAATTAACGCACAATAAGCACACATGCTACATGTACTTGTTATTGTTATGTCCATAGTTGGTCAGCTATCCCATGGTAGCACCAGTGACCATGTAGGCCATCTTCTGACTGCTAAACCGTTAAACTGATATGAACCTCACCTTTTGAATGTGTCTTCCATGTGGAGGTCGAGTGAAAATCCTTAGTCGATAATATTGATCCGAACAACCTGTTGGCAAAAAAGTTATGTTAACATTTCCCGCTTTGGTTAAAAAGAAAATTAAAAAACCTGCTCCAATATATTCACATACATTTTCTTGCTCTGAAGTCCCAGACAAAACCAACCAACAAACAAACAAACAGACCGAAAGAAAGAAACTCACCTTACTGACTGAAGCCCTCAGCTCCATATTCAAAAGCGCAGCAGACACCCGTCTCACTGTCAGATACGGAGATACTGAAATAGACACACCCGTTGGTGTGGCCTAACTTGAGTAGGACCTCTGCAGCTAGCTAGCTTGCCCACATTGGAACCGGCGGCGGGTGTCGTGTAGCAAGGGGAGGCAGCGGCGGCGGGGCAGAAAGCGAGGCGGATGAAATGGACACTGTCATTGGCTATTTTGGTGTCCAGGGTGTATTGGCTTAGAGAGTCTCACATGGGACCGCTGTTGGTCGGGTGGCCGGCCGGCCGTTAGGCACCTTTGCTTTTTGAAAGATGACAAAGGTTGTTCGGTATGAAGTCTGGGTCTGTGTGTTATTTGAGGTTCGTCAGGGAAGGGTGTGTGTGTGTGGGG
>JAOPJI010000060.1:8802531-8826624 GCA_027122695.1 Merluccius productus
CCCCCCCCCCCCCCCCCCCCCCCCCCCCCCCCCCCCCCCCCCCCCCCCCCCCCCCCCCCCCCCCCCCCACGGACAGAGAAACACTCCCGGGATGGATCGACTCATGGATGTTCTACTTCAGGTAAGAAAAAGAGAAAAGTGCAATGTGCCGTTCATGTGGTTTTCGAATCTAAAACAACCTGGGAAAGAAACCTCAACACATCAGGGCAGCTGGTTTACCTTATCGGTGTGTCCGATGAAGAACTTCTGTTGGCCGGAGGAGATGGTCATGGAAACCACGATGGCGTGACAGGGATACACTACCGCGTCGCCCGATTGGGTCCACAGGGCCTGTGTGGGTGCGGAACGAAACAAGACATGCACAATGTAGCAGCATGATGAGTAACAGATTGTCTTTCATCAGGCATTACATTTGACATGCCCGCTCTCTCTGGTACCCTTTCTCTCACTTACACAGCTGGCGGTGGCCCCTCCGAAGCCGATGATCCGGTTGAGTCTGAGTATCGGGTCTGGAGGTCGCTTCTACGTGGAGAAATACAGAGAATACGCAGATGTAAGCAAAACCATGCAGACGAAGCCGTCGTGTCCAATTAGAGCCGAGCCCTCGTTCTCACCCTGTGTTTGGTTGCTTTGGCTGAGGCGCAGGGCACAGGGCATGGCACTGCCGTGCCTAAGACCTGGAATCATATTCAGATGGACGGTGTTCAGTATATTTTTTTAAATCAGCAGAGGCTTCGATGCGATGCACATTACGTTTAAACCGGGTTAAACCTCAAAAGGGGCCACACTTGTTTGTCACAAACAACCATACCTCCTCTGTGTCACTGTCTTCACTCTGGCCGCTTAGGGCGTCGGTCTGGTGCACGTAGATGTGTGTGCCGCTGTCGCCGGCCCCGCCGGGTGTCCCGTCCGAATCCTTACCGGCCCCTTCTGGACTGCGGGGGCCCTGGGGGCTCTGATGGAGCCGGTCCTCCTGGGAGACCACCACACCCAGATCGGGGAGCTCAGGAACCACGGGGGGTCCAGACTTCGGCAGCTGGTGGGGAGGGTGGGGAGCGTTAGTGACATCCAATCGGTATAGATTTCATCCTCTAAAGCAGTGCATGCTAGCATGCGTGTGTGTGTGTGCACGTTTTCAAACGGTTGGTAGCAGCAGGGGACAAAGTAGGGAGTGGCCACAATACATTTTTTCCTTTAAAAAATACAATAAAATATATGCATGCCTACACAGCCTTGTCTGATTAATTAGCATATTTGAAATCTGATGTTCATCAATACGGTATTAGGGTATTCCCATTATGTAGATTGATGATGAACATAGTAGCGAAACGTTTAGCAGCTTACGGTATTGACATGGTAATAAGAATGCATTGCATTGTTTTACCGTACAACGTTTTCGGTGCCTTGGGCAACAGCACCTCCACAGGTGGGTCAGGGTATGAATACATTTGGGAACCGTTGAGATTTACGGTGGAGAAAAGGGAGACGGGGCTTACTCCTCTCGGGGTGGTGATCTGCTGGATGAGAGACACGCGGTCCTTCACCGGTCTGCTGAGGCTCACCCTGCGGGACACCCCTCTCACAGGACTTGGTGGTACAGGATCACTTGCTAGGGAAGAGGAACAATGGCAGGTTATATTAGCGTTTTATATATATTATATCGTATTGTTTAATTAATAATACGTGTGCGCACTGCGCAGACATCGTTGTGCGGTTTGTTACGAACAAAATAGGTTTAAATAAAAAGTCAATATTTAAATATTTGAACATATGAACCTGTGACACTATGATTGCGTTAATGGACCACACATAATTACATGGGTGATAATCCAGCCATGGTTGCCCCACACCACTTACTAGAGCCACGGTTGGAATGGCTTTTCTGGATGGAGTCAAAGGGCATCTTGGCCCCTTCTGAAGGACACCTGTTTGAAATATGTTTTTAATTTAAATAACAAAACTTCACAATCACCATTATCTGCTCAAAGCCCCATGCAACTATAGTTCTTCTACACACACACACACCTGATGTAGTCATAGAGGTGGTGCCAGCGCTGGCCCTTGGGCACGGGGAAGGACATGTCGCGGGGCACGGGCCCAGTCCCCTGCGACGAGGACACACCCAGCTGCTTGGCCTCGCTGAAGGAAAGCCCTGTCGGAAACAAAATTGTGGATTCATCTGGCGATTCTTTATCACTACATTAATAATCCCATTCTGTAATATTTCAAAAATAACGGAAAATGCCCATCAAAAGGCACGATACCAGAGCCCAAAATCTTAGTTTGTTGCTTTGTCTGACAAGCATCCAAAGATAACTAAATGCAGTACAATTATTGCCTGAAAGGTACTTGGGTCAATCCCCAATGTCCACACCTTCCGAAGGCCTCCTAGAGATACCTAAACCCTACCTGCATCTGTATTCTCTGTTAAGTCACTTTAGATAAAAGTGTAAATAGTAAACATCTCCAAGTTTGGAAGGTGAACGTGAGTACCACATGTCAATTAAATTTGACCTCAAAGGGTCAAGCGCTGAGTCGTACCAGTGGCAACGAGGAGGTATTGCCGAGTGAATCCTCACCTGGGTCTAGCAGCAGGTCACTGGTGAACATGTTCTTCACGGCCATGTTGGAGCACAGCTTGACGCTCTTCAGGTGACTGTGCCGACGGTTCAGGTAGACCGACAGTATGTAGTGGAGGTCCATGGATAAGCAGGTCCAACGCACTGCGGGAGGAGCTGGGCCCACCAGATCTAGAGATCAAAACCAAACTTCAGTACCGACATGTAGGGCTGGGCAATATATATATCGATATTATATTGGTATCGTGATATGAAACTAGATATCATCTTAGATTTGGTTTAGCGTAATATGGCATAAATGTTGTCTTTTCTTTGGTTTTAAAGTCTGTATTACAGTAAAGCGATAAAAAAAGAAAATACTCATTCATTCATTTACTTTTCATTATTTATAGGGTTGCCGTTTTTTTACCATAATATTACCGTGTTTGGCTGACTTGGCTGTGTTCTCGTAGACTGAGTCCTTGGCGGCGCCGCATATGAAGGGGAACTGAAGCGACGTCGCTGTAGACTTGAAGTCTTTGAACATGTTGGAGAAGGCGATGCGGACCACCAGACCCTCCTACACAACACAACACAACACAACACAGGGGCATACATTTAAATATAGCTTAAATATTAATACTTTAAACATATTCAGATAACATTCAAATTATCACCATATTTCAGTCTGGACATACATACATACATACATACATACATACATACATACATACATACATACATACATACATACAATAGAGTGTATATGTACAAATATGTGCATATTGTGTATAGCTTGAAGATGCCAAAACCAGATATATAGTTGTAAACACGAACACGTGTGACAAGTTCTACTACACCGTCATATTGGCTGATAAAACACACTGAGGGGGGGGGGCAAATCAAAGCGCCATGTGGTCATCATCATCACCTCGACAGCGACGTCCAGGTGCACCACAAAGTATTTTAAAGGGGCGGGTCTGAAGAGCAGGTAGAAGTAGCGGCCCGTCAGCGCCAGGCTCTGGGTGCTGCCCTTGGGCACCAGGACGTAGTTGTTGCCAGGAACCGAACCCTTGATCCTGAACACCGAGCACTTCAGTGTCTTGTCCTGGTGGGAGTGGGGAGACCAATGACCTCACCCTTAAAAAGCCATGTCAAAATCTACCCTCTTTAAATCACGAGTGGGAGTGTCCACCTAGATGTATGATAAATAGATCAGCCTACATGTTGGTACCGTCCACTGGGTAGGCTGGTAGACTGATCCATCCATCATACATCTGGGTGGACACTCCCACTTGTGATGTCATTAGAGGGTAGATTTTGACATGGCTTGTAATGGGTAATCAACGTCACACAGGTGGTAAAATAGGGGAACTTTAACGGACCCTTTTCACAGGTGGTCCATAGCAGGGGGAAATAACTACCGGTTCGGTATTTTTTTAACATTAGGTCGGTTTTATTTATGAACTGGTGCACGGCCAATACCTAAAAACAAACCGGACCCATCATTAATGTTATATTAATGTGTGGTGCGGCTCTTTATTACCATATAGACGGAGACGTCGCCCTCTTTGGTGGCCCGTCTCCATTCCTCAACCTTCAAGTGTTTGAAGATGTTCACGTAGGGATGCTGCCAGGCTAAAGGGGAGACATGTTTTAACAAACAACGAAAGCTAAAGTTACGATAAGGTACTATAAAGTTATAACACTGAGTTGATCCTCGACAGACGTCGATGTAAAAAGGGTTACCTCTTGAGGCCATGGATGTGGAAAACCAGCGGTCCTGAGGTTAGCTGCACTCACTTTCCTGTCGTCACCTGTTGAGCTGCTCAAGCTGCTCTTGCAGCTTAATTTAGTTTACCGTCGTCCACTACAACGTTAACCCACCCGGAAGGTCGTCTAACCCTCAACCTTAGTGTGTCTGTTTTTAATAAAAAACTGGCTATAAGTGACCCCGGACGTGTTGGTTACTAGGTAAACAAACGCTTTGGTTTTGACATGATGGCCATCCCTCCCGTTTTCAACTCCCGCTCCAGGACCAGCCTCCGCCGCTTTCAACGACGTCATCCTCGTCGTCGGCGCTTGGGTTTCTGGGTAATGTAGTTGTTGTTTTTTTAATTATTTTTTTTACAGTGCTTACTGTGACCTGGTTATGACCCCTGATCACTTGAACATCTGGAGGAACAGGAGGCCGCCAAGATAATAGCCATTGTTATTAGAGACCCCCTTTTCTGTTAGTTGCCATTATGAGCATTATGAGCATTATGACCACTACTTCTGTTGTAGGTGGAGGCAGAATAATGCCCCGAACACGTTAGGCCAATGCTGGCCAGCAAGTTTTGTTGGCCATCGGCTGAAGAAAATAACGTTTTTCTGAATGTTGTACGGTCATTCACCAGGAACTTGATAAAGGTAGCCTATCATACCCCTTTCTGTTAATAAACACTAAGGTTTGGGGTCAGGGATCCCTGATTGAATAAATATAGCCTACCAATAAATAAAATAAATGTCTGAGGTGAACTTAGGCCTCCAATCTGATTGACTTTTGACTATACTGAAACATGATACATCATGATAAATATATCCAACATGCCTCTGTGTGTCAAAACACAACTCCGCAAGTCAAGGAGCTCGCTTTTGGAAATATTGGTTGTATCTGAATTGGCTTGTACTTTTTAGCAGAGCTTATATAGGCATAGGCCTATACACCGCGGCACTGGTGCACACAACTTTGTATAACATAAAACATTAAAACCCGGATTGATTTGGTTTAATTTCGTTTGCTTGTCTTTATTGTTTTCTTTTAATTCAATGACCAATGGGCACCATGTGTACCACGGTGGTGGTGGTGGTGGTATTTTAACCTTTACAGGGTGCCAATCTCATTAAAGCGGAGCCAATTGTCTGTCGGAACGAACAAAAATAACCCAATCCACAGTTCAAAGACAATGTAATGAATTAAAAAAGCTCAACAATCTGATGTTGTTTAACATTGACGTTTAACATGCCTTGATCAACCGTGGTGCAAGCTGTCCCATTTAGTGTCCTATTTTCAGGCCGTTCCTCAAATAGGATTCAAAAACAATATGAAATAGGGCATGGTAGGTCTAATAAGCCATGTATAATAAGGTTAAGATAAAAGGGGTTTTTCCTTCAGGCTGTAGGACTACAAAACCAACTGGCACACAGGATAAATGGACATGGATTGCTAAAGACTGCTAAACTGTGGGAATGTCTTTATTTGAGCCGTCAGAGCAATTTAATGGCTCCAGAGACTGGTCTGTGGTGAACAGAAAAGGGGAAAGGGAAGAAAGCAACCCACAGATGAAGCCTTTATTTCATGGTCGATATATTGTGTCAAACACTGCCCCCTGCAGGCCGTTGGGCGTAACAGCTCCTCAAGACGATTCAGGCCTAACCTGCGTGCATTTTAGGTTACAATTAATTTGATATGTTCACTCAATAAATTAAAGTGGTGCTACTTATTGAATTAGCTTTCCACTGCTGGGTTAAAAATAAAATAAAATAAATAAATCACTAAAAAAGACTTGGGTGACGTGAGGCTTTTGCCATTCACTTATCTCATTTACGAAAAAGGGCATATATTGTTTTGGTTTGTTTTTTAACAACCACAGACCACTCATGTCGGACAGAGGAGATGTGGAGTGGGTTGAAACAGCCGAGGGAGAAACTCCTATGCAGAAGTTGCTGGACACAATGGTGCAAGGATGCTGAATTTGATCGCTTATTTTTATAAAAACTCAGCTCAGTAGTATTGCTCACTTTTATTCTCCCCTGATTGATTGACACTAGTTTATGGTCTAATGCATGGGTTCCAACTCATTTATTTTTATGACAGTATTATGCCGGTCTCTGTTTCAAGAGCAAAGCAGCGTAATTCATCCTCGACTCCCCGACCAACATGGCCGTCCCTCAGAGGGCCCTCCTGACTCTCAGCCATGGGCTAATGATAGGGAGGTCCAGTATCCCCAACACGGGCCTGGGGGTCATGAATCAGGGGCCAGCAGTGACGCACGGAGTGCACTTTGGGCCCTAGGAAGGGGAGGTGACCTCAAGAGAGGATGCAATGGCGAGCAGATTTTCCTGGGAGGCAAGTTTGACCAGGGGCAAAATGGAAAAGAAAACATGGACCTGTTTGATTTTACTTCCTAATGTGGCATATTTTTCCTTTTAGGAAATTAGACAAGAGTTAGGATTTCTCTAAAAGTTGTTATACTGCTGTTCAATACATGTCGCTGGGCTACTTAACGTTCGTAGTCACTTGTGTTTTCTGACTTCTCGAGATACAAAGTAAAGGACTACAACTACATTGATGCTGTGAGAGAAACACGCAAACTGGATGAGGTGAGCACTGTGTAGCCAAAAGACAAAATACATTGTATTCAAACTAAAGCCATTCTAGTCATTAAAGACAAAATACATGCCGTGTAAGACTAAAATACATTATATATATTTAGTATAGACAATATGCATTCTATTTCATTTTTGGAGCAACTTAAATTCTTTACTTGGCCATTAAATGCCAGAAACAATAAAAGTTGGCACTGGTAGCACAAGACTGTATTTAAGCTACAGGATGCTCTGTGTTACATACTGTCTTTATTTTTAACAAATAGGTATGCATCTCCCATAGGTGAGGTGACTAGCTCACTCTTATTGAAGCATTTAAAATCAGAGATACACAAATGAAAGGATTACTCGAAAATTCTCTCATCATTACGTTAAAGATTTTTTAACTGGCCATTTGTATTTTTCAGTTTGAGCCTCACTGGAGAAAATTGGGTGTACTATGACTTAACGTTTCTTTTCAGAGAGTAACCCCGGGTATCCCTCTGCAGGCGCAGCTTCAGCCAGGCGCCAGGCACCAGCTTTTCCCATGCAGTCTCCAGAGTTCCTTCACCATGTTTGCCACAGCTCCTTGAAGTAAAAGTGGCCAGTACAAATTAAATTGTTGCATCAGGCCAGTAATCCATGATTCATAGACTTAGAAAATAAAAAAAATAAAGGCTCTATGGGCTGCTGACAAACTTGTCATGGATAGCCAACATGATAGTTTTCCCACGCCGTTGCCAGCAGCGTTCCTTCACCATATTTGCCACAGTTTCTTCACATACTTCTCATAGCTGCCAGATTTTTCCCATCGTAGGCAGTTTTTCCCACACTTCTTCCATTGTGCTGCCACAGATAGCAGAGCACACATTTCCCTGGGTACACCATGAAGTTGTCGTTGGTGATATGGGGGAGACATCCTGCTCATAAAATAATTAAAATTGTGTTACACACTGCGCACCCAATGAAATAAAGCCCAATGTGTGCACCATAGCTGCAGACAATGGGTGCGGCCTGGTTGACACAGGTGAACTCAATTAGTTAATGGGAAGGAACATGATTGGAGAAAATTAAACCATTCTTATTTCATTCTTCTTGCCACAGTTTCAATAAAGTATATATAGTATATATAGTAAAGTTTATAGTATATACAACGTTATAGTAGGCTAGTGTATATATATTTTTAAATATAATATTCATATAATATTGAATATGTATTATAGAATAATAACATAATATATATAATATAGAGATGTGATGTCTGCGTCAGGATACAGAGGGCTGAATTTGATGCTCAACCTTGTCCAAATAAAACGCATATCACACACCTTTATCTGAAGTCAGTAATAAAACGGAAATGTATTTATTTTGAGCCAACTGTGCAAGATCATTGCTAGTGCCTGAAAGACTTGATGAACATATAATACAAATAAGATAATTTGTGACATACAGTTAAACAGTGCTGTCAGTATTAGCTGTTGAGGACTGGATCAAAAAGCGTGCGCCGCCCGGGAATCGAACCCGGGTCGCAAGAATGGGAATCTTGCATGATACCACTACACCAGCGGCGCCCTTGCAAGAACACAATGCAGGATCTGATTTAGCTATAAAATTATCCAAAAAGCCATTAAAAAGGTATGACATGTTTATTTTATTTTTTTACCGCACTATTTGACACATCGTGCACGCGTTGCACCAACACACATCCTAGTGTTACATTTAAAACAAACCAACCGAGTGGATTTTATTGTGAATCTAAACGGAAGTGACGGTCAACGCAAACGCCTTTGTTTTGCAGCTGGAACGTTTTACTTCCGGTTCACGTCGGGGGCTGTTTCTGTTTTATTTTACGGCAGGTTTTCGCGGACTACTCAAAAACACAACATTTCACCGGCTATGCGAGAGACGTGAGCTCGCCGTTTAGCCCCATAACGACTTGGGTGGACGCGACGACTCACGCCGGCCAAACGTGACGGAGCTAATAAAACTTAACGGGAGGTGTCGGAAATAAGAGACAGAAATGACATTAGCCACCTTGCTAGCCACACACACACACACACACTGTGCATCCAGCTTCTGGTAACGTGTGTTAGCTGTGACTACTAGGACTAGGATCTGAGTCTCCCAACGTGAGTCAGCCTGGTACTCCTGACCTGACACCCCCCCCCTGTTCACTGCTGTATTAGCTGAAGTAGGCTAAGACATCCCCTCTGTCATGTCGGACAGAGGGGATGTGGTGGAGTGGGTTGAAGCCACCGAGGAAGTCATCATTATTGAGGAGTGCTTGCTGCCCAATGGCAACTGCTCTGCGGGTAAGACGTCCACTGTCCTTTTACTGTTCATGCATCATCTAAACTTTTAGTCGGTGGTCGACCATTTCTCCCTGACTCCCTGTGTTTGTGTTTTATAATATTGCAGTGCTTCAAGTGTCACAACCAACCGAAACTCCTATGCAGAAGTTGCTGGACACCATGGTGCAAGGAGAGGATGCTGAATTTGATGATGGCTTTTGTAAGCAGCGGTTATTTTCTTAATAATGAGTAGACCTAATCGAAGGACACTGACTCAGCTCAGTGTTATTGCTTACGTTTAATTCTCCCCTGATCCATGGACGCGGTGTGATCTTGACGCGTGGGTTCAAACTCATTTTGTTTACAGATTGCGACGAGTGCCGGTCTCTCTTCCAAGAGCAAAGCAGCGTATGCATTGCCGGCCCATCCTTCATCCTCGACTCCCCGACCAGCATGGCCGTGCCTCAGAGGGCGCTCCTGACTCTCCCCCATGGGCTAATGATAGGGAGGTCCAGTATCCCCAACACGGGCCTGGGGGTCATGAACCAGGGGCCTGCAGTGACGCCCGGAATGCACTTTGGGCCCTATGAAGGGGAGGTGACCTCAAGAGAGGATGCAATGGCGAGCAGATTTTCCTGGGAGGCAAGTTTGACCAGGGGCAAAATGGAAAAGAAAACATGGACCTGTTTGATCTTACTTCCTAATGTGGCATATTTCACCGGTGATGCAATAGAATAGGGGTGGGACTTGGTGGAGGAGGGATGTGCTTGGGTCATTCAGGGTTTGATTGCTCATAGTGGGTGGCCTCCTTTTAGGAAATTAGACAAGAAATAAAAGTACATTTTTAATGTCATGATATCTCTAAAAGTTGTTTTACTGCTGTTTACATGTCGCTGGGCTAATTGGTGTTAGTAGTCACTTGTTTTTTCTGATTTCTCTAGATATACAAAGTAAATGACTACGAATACATTGACGCTGCGAGAGAAACACACTCAAACTGGATGAGGTGAGCACTGTACAGATGCTTTATAGCCAAAGACAAAATACATGTGTGCTAAAGACTAAAATACATTATATTTATTATAGACAATATGCATTCTATTTTGTTTTTAGACCAACTTAAATTCTTCACAGAGCAGAAGCGGTGTATTACATACTCTTAGCCTGGGAACCAGACACATCTGCAAGGTCATGTTTTATTTGCTCTGGCGGATACATCTGGGCCCCCTCCCATTCAGACAGATTTCAAGTCGACCTCGCCCGGGCCAATCACAACCGTTTATCTAACATGGGGCGGGTTTGATATGACTGTACAGAGGAGTGCATTTTTTTAAACAACCAAGTTGGCTGTCGCTGATGTGGTCTGTTTAGTATTAAACAAACTGGACAGCATATTTTTTCTAAAAGAAGAATAAACAACTGCACTTAAAGCTTTTGTTGATAAGGATTTGCTGTTTGCTGTACATCCGACAAGATTTGGTAAAAGGTTAATTTACATCACGCGTTTCATTGATTCGTTGTGGGTCTATCCAATTGCGTTCAGAGGCATTTTGGTCTGCGCCTTTTGATAACACGCCTTGGAAATCGAAAATGAACTGAGAGGTTCCAGAATATGCATTTGTGAATTGGTCTGGCAATGCCAGGCTAACATAATCTTTCTTTATTTTTAACAAATAGGTATGTGAACTGTGCTCGTAACCAAGAGGAGACCAACCTGCTGGCCGTCCAGTACAAGGGCAGCGTTCTGTTCCACTGCTGCCGCACCATCCACCCCGGGGACGAGCTGGTGGTGTGGCCCAGCGGTGGGCTCCTCAGCCGTCTCAGTGAGGCCTGGAACCACATATGGCTCATGAAGCTCCCTCCCATAGGTGAGGTGACTAGATAACTCTTATTGAATTGAACAGATGTAATCAGAGAGACACCCCCCCCCCCCCTTAGATGTACTATGACTTAATGTTTCTTTGTTTCTTTTCAGAGAGTAACCCGGGTATCGCGTCCCAGACCTTCCTCTGCTCCCACTGCCCGTTGTCCTTCACCACGGAAACATACCGCCAGCGGCACATGGAACACTTCCACACGCAGTCCAAGAAGGAATGCGCCCCACCCGGCGCAGAGGCCGCCGAACCCCAGGACCAGAACAACGCTCCCACAGAAGACATCGCCACCCCCGCCACCACCAACCCGGTCGACTCCTTGATTGTGTTGGACACCTTCGAGGCCAAAACGTGCTCAGAGTGCGGCAAGATATTCAAACACACGCATCACCTCAAGCGGCATATGCTCTCGGTGCACTCCAACAAGCGGCCCTACTGCTGCCCCCTGTGCAGGCGCAGCTTCAGCCAGGCGTCGGGCTTGCTCAGGCACCAGATGGTGCACAAGAAGCAGGCCTTCAGCGAGGCGCCGTCCGACCAAAACCAAAGCTGCCGACAGGGGACAGAGACAGAAATGGAGATGGGAGGCTCGCTGCAAACGCCGGCGCCGCCGGACACCAGCAGCTGTGAGGAGGCCGTCGCCTCTCGGGAACTACCGGGAACGGAAGAAGCGACCGTGGCCGAGCATACGCCCATGCAAGAGAGTCGCCCTCTAGAGGAGGCCAAAGGCACGGGACCAGAGGAGAAAACGAACACGTGTGTCCCGTGCGACAAGAGCTTCTCGAACGGGCAGTACCTCGAAAAGCACAAGACGCGCGTCCACGGCAACCTACGGCCCTACGTGTGCACGATGTGCAGGAAGACCTTCAGCCAGCTCCACGACCTGGCCAGGCATCTCAAGTCTCACCAGGCCAAGGACAAGAGCGAGAAGGCGTGCACGGCGCTCACGCAGGACGGCGAAGAGAGTTCAGACGCGCCCACAGACGAATCCCAGGATCAGGATACGGAAGACCGGGACTTCGTCGCAGAACCCTCGGCGCCCAAAATACCAGAACCCCCCAAAAAACCGGTGTACCAGAGGCCGCAGCGGCTCGGGGTTCGCTCAAAAATCTCCGCCATAACAAAGCTCATTGCTCCCAAGCGAAGGACTCCCATCAACAAACGGAAGAGTCAGAGCCCCGCGCGGGTCGTCCCGGAGAGCAGAGAGGAGTCGGACGTCGGTGCGCCCACCCAAGAAGGCCAAGCGAGGATGTCGGCCAACGGCGGCACGTACAGCTGCAGCCACTGTAAACTAAAATACGAATCGGACGAGGCGCTGAAGGAGCACGCTTGCGCCGCGGCGCCGCACAGGTGCGCCCACTGCGGCTCCACCTTCAAGAAGGCGGGCTTCCTCAAGCGGCACGAGAGGACGGCGCACGTGCACGCCAAGTCGTACGCGTGCAGCGTCTGCGGCAAGGCCTTCGGCAAGCTGTTCAACCTGAAGCAGCACCAGAAAATCAAGAGCTGCGACAAGCACCACTGCACGTCGGAGATCTTCTCCTGCGCCTACTGCCCGTTCTCCTTCACCATCCGCAGCTACCTGTGCAAGCACGTGCGCAGACACCACCCCCTGGAGTACCTGTCGCTCTCCGAGTCGGAGCGCCTCGCGGACGGGCCAGAGGACCACGGAGACGAGGAGGAGGAGGAGGAGGCAGCGGCGACGACGGTGGGAGAAGCTCACATCTGCACCAAATGCGGGAAGAAATACGCCAACGCAAAAAAATACACGGTGCACCGCTGCTGCCAGCAGGCGATCCTGTATCTGTGCACGGACTGCGGCAAGGGCTTCCCCAACCGCTACGGCCTCAAGCAGCACCAGCGCGTGCACACAGGCGTGCGGCCCCACGGCTGCCCGCACTGCCACAAGACCTTCGTGCACATGGGCCAGCTTAACGTGCACCTGCGCACGCACACCGGCGAGAAGCCATACCTGTGCACCCACTGCGGCGAGAGCTTCCGCCAGTCGGGGGACCTGAAGAGGCACGAGCGCAAGCACACGGGCGTGCGGCCGCACAGCTGCTCCGAGTGCTTCAAGTGCTTCAGCCGCCCGCAGAGCCTGCGCGCCCACCAGATGCTGCACCTGGGCCAGAGGATGTTCAAGTGCAACGAGTGCGGGAAGAGCTTCTCGCGCAACTACCACCTCAGGAGACACCAACAGAAAATGCACTCGTGATTCGTGGGACAATTCGCGGATCTAATTGAAATTTGACGTTTTTTTTCTTTTTTTCGTCATTGCTTTCTAGGGCGAGAAATGCGACCGGTTGACCGGTCGTATTTAACGAGGGCTGCTTTAAATTCTCATCTTGTTTCAGCAGGAGCAGAGCAGCCATTTTCTCAATCTAGAAGAGCACTTACTACTTTCAAGCATGTGATTTAAAGCAAGAGCGTTGCATAGTTCAGGATACACAGTTGCATATATTCTGTATCCCCCAATCATCAATGAGCTAACGGTTTAAAATGTCAAAGTATTGTGCAGAAATAAAACCCCCCCAAGCTTTACCATCACTGTTGACCATTTATTCCACAAAACATACAATGCAAAGCATGTGCCCTGTACAAGCCTTAATATTATGAAAATACTCATGCCGATTATTTTTTTTTAAACTCCCATTATCCTAACACTGTTTGGTGGTTACCCAGATATATTTCTCACAACATACTGTATATCTTTTCTCCTCGTTCACTGCATTGCTTTTGTTCCGTTTTTTTTTTTGTCATTAGCTTCATTATCACCGTTGTATCTTTCACTACATCTCATAAACATTAAGCGTCGTTTAAAATATTCCAGTTTTCATCTGGACTATACAAACATACCGGTATGACAGTTGACACAAGACCCAATTTCACTTTAAAGTGTGTGTGTGCGGATTGAAACAGGGGTGACCCCTGGCAGTGTCCCTACACACGGGCGGGGGGGGGGGAGAGAGGGAGGGATGGGTGTCGTGTGCAGCTGCTGGTTCGATACACTAAATATTCAAATCTAAAAATCTACTGCTGGTACGGGCGTCTAAAACCACCCCAGTCCCAGTTGTGTTTCGTTTATATATATATTTGTATATCAGTAGTCCTAGCTAATACGGTTACACAAACCCTTGGCAACATCCATCTTGAAGGAAAAAAAACAAAAAAAACCAACAACTTGTAATCCATTTTCCATCCATTTCTTTTTGTGGCACAGCAGTTCAGGAATCTGGTCCATGTTAGGAAATTAGTACATCATGTTGACAACGAGAGTGAAAACCCAAGGAGTTGTTTGATCGTCGATGTGCGGGAGAGTCTTGTTACGTTAAAGAAAAAGAAAATGTAAAAAAAAAAAGGAAATAAAAAGCACGAACCGCTTTGAAAAGTAGGCAGCAGGTGGTTTTTTGAAAAGAAGCCAGGAGGAAACCCTTCTGAAGGAGGTCAGGGTATTGTTGTACACGTTGAGGAGTCGCCTCCGACTCCTTTCAGTTCCAGTGATGCCGATATCCCTCTCAAGTGCAATAGCCTTTCAAGCGAACACACGTCTCTCGATCACATAAATTACACACACTGGTCCTCAATCTCATTAGTTTCTATAATGTTAAATGTTTTACACATTAATAAAAATATATACACAACCCCCAACTTCGCGTGATGCACCACATACAGCGTAACGTCGTCTGTACAATTCAGAAAAGTTCACAAAAACGAGGCAAAAGAAGAAGGAATTGGTTTTGGCAGTTAAAAGCAAAAGCCTGGTAGTTTGCGAAAATGAAAAGAAAAGAAAAACACAAACGGGGAGGTTAAATACTGAACTCTTAAAAAAACAAAACACGACTACTGCAACAGAAAATCTTCTCCTTATCCTTTGCGATGAGAAAACTACCTTTCCAATTGTAAAATCGGAAAAAGAAAAAGTTCAAAAGGGTTCAAATAAACTATGCGGAGTTACAAAGCCGAAGGGTACATACACAGTAAGTTTTGAGACAAGAAATACCCTGCGTATCACTGCAAGTACAATAACACCACCGTCGTCGTCGTCATCGTCCCCTTAAACCTCTCCAAGTTCTGCTTCCACTGATGAGCACTGCAAGGATGAAGGCTTCTCTTTGACCTCTATAAAGGCTCTGATTTCAGCTCCTCAACCCTGCACTCCAGGTCAGCCACCTGAAGACAAGGATTACAAGATGGTCATCATTTTGATCGCTTTGCATCGATCCGTGTCTCTTAACGCGATAGGAGACGTGCATTGACGGTTTTGCATTTGACCAGATAAGATGTACTTCATTATTCCCCGAGATAAAATAATAACAAGGACACGCTAGCCCCAGGGCTCCACTGAAAATGCGTCATCAATGGCGTGTTTCTTCGTACATTGAAAACAGTCGATGTATGAAGAAATTTCACACATCATTTATGAGGGAAAGTAGCGAGTCAGCGTCGGCGTTCACCATCCAGAGTTGAAGCTCGTGATTTTTATGTTTGTTTGGACGGAGCCGTCCGACGCACCGGCTGACGGAATGACGCGACGCAGCCGAGGGGTGACGAGAACAAAACCCTATATGTTATCAAATCCTGATAGGTCACATGGTCACAACTGCGTCAAACAAAACTCGTATCCAACTCATAACATTATAATACAAGGACACAAATACATCGACTGTTCTCTTTTAGCCGCTAAATGTGTAATTGCAAATGAAAGAAGCGCAGATCATTTCTCACATGCAACAAATAAAATCGAAATGACCCTAACCAAATTATGTCAGCAACGATATATATATATATTAAAGAAGTAGGTCATTATACCCAGCTTGTAGTGTGGCCTAACGTCCTCAGATCAGACCCCCCCCCCCCACCCCCAAATCGGACTGAAGGACAATAGGGAGCCCACAAAGCAGTCACGCCGCAGGTCCTCTCAGTTACCTGCTCCTCCAGCTGCCCAGACTCTGCTTGGAGAACGGAGGCCTCAGCCCCATCTTGTGCACACCGCTGGGTCTCCTTCTTCAGGTACTCGATCTCCCTGAGAAACCAAACGGGGGGGGAAAAGGTGAATGATAAACGCGGAGCAGGGCAGTGCGGCGGCGGCGAGGGCGTTTAGACTCCCAGCCGAAATGTACCGCGTTCCTAAGAGAAGACTTTCGTCCCACGTGGCTGCGTTTCGTATGCGGTAACGTCGTCATATTGTTATGTCACGTCTTGTTTTAAATCTTCTTGTTCCATATTTTAGTTAATTTTGTGCTTATGTCGTGTTGTTTTCAAGTTTTCAAGTTGTGCCACTTTCCTTGTATGCGCAAATATACTTTCTAAAAATAATAATAAAATAATTCTGATTCTGATTATTGAATACAAATCGGTAGAGTCGACCCTTTAGTAGGGTATGATACTTTCACGATACTTGTGTGCCGATTCAATGAAGCGTTGTGATTTTATATTAGGATTTAGTGCGATTAACACTTCTAGAGACTATATAATGAGGTATATTTCCAAAAACAATGCACATCACATGTCAGTCAGTCTTTCCGGCTTATTACGTCAGCAGCATCATTGCTATGCATGGCGGCGCGTCCCTTGTACTAAACTACCGCTAAAGTGCTCCGAGATCTTTGAGCTCCTAACAAACAGGCAACCGACGTCCGAGTCCGGCTGGGCGCGTCTCTTACTTCTGCTGGTACTCCTTGATGAGCCGCTTGGCCTTGCTGTACTTGCGCTCCAGCGCTTGGTACTGGGCCTGGGTCTCCTTGAGGTGCTCGTCCACTGCCTGACACAGGCTCTGGGCCTCCATCCAGTAGCCCTCCAGCTTGTCCATGCGCTCCTTGTTCTCCTGCAGCGTCTGCTCCAGCTGGGCCTTGTCCATGCGCCAGCGCTGCTTGTCTTGCTCCGCATGGTGCAGCTGAGAAGACGATACGACCATGTATGCCATTACAAAAAAATACCATACATTATACAGTATATATATATATATTGTTCGGCTTTGATGAATACATTCTGATTGGTAAATTAATAGAAATCTAAGGTCTGTTATTTCTGAATAGCAGACTGCAGCTGCTGTGAATTATCAGACCGTTGCTATGGACGCAGTTCTCCAACCGTAGAAACCAACAGGTTTTTTGTTTTTTTTGGAAGCAATAAAACAAATGTTCATTGTTTTATTTTGGTTTAAATTGATTGATTTCTTGAGTAAGTGGCCGTGTAATACGCGGGATAATGCGCTGCTCATCTGTCAGGGATGTCTGAGGAGTACCTTACATACCTTTCTTTTCAGCTGCTGGATCTCAGCCTGCGTGACAGCATGCTTTATTTGGAGCTACGGGAATAAAAGATATCACAATATCGTCAAGCCAATTGTCTCCGACACGTTCCTTATGACAAGGGTCATATATAGATATATATAACTAAAAGGTGACAAGGTGTGATTCCGAAAGATTTCTTCTTTTTTTCCTTTTAATCACCGCTCACCTCCTTGTACTTGTGGGTGAGTTTCTCAGGATCCGTCTCCAGGGGTGACATGTCCTCGTTCTCCACCAGGTCGAACACCTCGATCGCCCCGGGATAGGAGGGGCTCATCTCCTCCTCGTCCTCCTCCTCGTCCGTGCCGTATTCGCCCCCCTGCAATGGGGTGCTGGGGGTTTAAAACTCCCAATAGCCACAGTCTACCTGTTGGCATCCTCGAGCCAGACGCCTAACCCCTACCTGCTCATGAATGACGCTGTATCGACTGTAGTGACAAAAGTATCTGGATAAAAGCTTCTACGAAGCTCTAAGCTTCTTCTTCTATGACAAAATAGTCACAGTAAAACTGTGAAAATTAAATGTGGACAAAAAGGCAATGACCTTGTTCAGCTACTACGCCTTTCTGACAGCAGCTGTCTGCACCAGAGCTCTCCTTCAATGGGACATTGTTCGCATGATGGGAGCGGCAGACAAAAAACAACTACTTTAGCTAAAGTACTCTTGCTAAATACCACCACAACTCAGGAGGGAGATTCTAATAATTATATCTGGAGATTACGCAAGCCAGGACACAGAATTGGACTCATCCCATGTCGTCCTGCTTGCCTCAACTGGGCTTTAAACGTTTGATTATGCCGAGCATGTATTCTGGATTAAAACAGAGGAGCCGTTTGCCAGACGCTGCAGTGTAACCCCCCCCCCCCCCCCACCTCCCCTTTCTGACTGAGGTCTGACTGTCACATTCGGTATAAATGTCAATCAGAGGTGTGTGGGGGGGGGGGGGGACAATCAGATGCACCTCTGGGGTCTTGGAAGTGCTTCATATTATTTATTCTGTATAACGCTAGTTTGTGAGGTCGTAATCTTCTGTTTTTGTCATTCGTTATTGTCCTTATGTTTTTATTTCTTACCGTTGTATGCTTGGAAATGTAGTATTGAAACTGTCATATGCACTATCTGTACTGCTCAAATACGGGGAAACTGCTCAAAGGGGAAGTAAACCACTCAAAACCACTTTTTCCAGTTTCCGTTTGGGTCACACAAAGCGTTGGTGAATATTTCTGTGTGGGTTTTGACTAAAATGTATGAAATTGTTGGGGGAATTCTTCATGAAATACAAGATGTCTGCTACTTCCGGCTAAAAACACTTTTCCAGAGTGGTCGTTTTCTATTGGCTGCGCACCCTAGCTCAAGCAAGTGTGATGTGGGTTTTGACAACGTTTAACAACACGTCTCACACTTGCTCTTATGGTGTCAAGTTTTTTTGTAAAACCTTTATGACGTCACAACGTGCTAATTGACTTCCCATTTAAACATACACATGGCCATGTGTATTATCATCATTACAACAAAACCAGACCTCAAGCTGGATCAGACCGGTGTTTTGTATTTGCCGTCCCCCTTTAAGAACAGTGCTGCTCACCTCCTGGTCGTCCATGTACTGATTATAGCGCTGCTCCATCATCTCCCTCTGCCAGCGCTCCTGCTCCAGGGTCTGCTGGATGAGCTGCGCCACCTCGCTCTGCTCGCCCGGCTTCTCTCGCCCAATCAGGAACCTGCAACCACAGGCATTCAATAGGAAGGCTTAGAAAAAAAATAAATACAACCCTCACTGATAACATTTCAAAACTGAAACATGCTTAAGAAAACTAAAGTTACAAAAGGGTCCTATTTTACCACCAAGTGTATCCATCATAGATAGGTGGCCAATTCCACATGTGATTTCACTACAAAGTAGATTTTTAAATGGCTTGTGATGGCCAATCAACATGCACTATTCAGTCACTTTAGGAGCCATCCAAGGTGACTCGCTTGATGCCGGTCATTATGCGGGGTAGCCATTACACTACCCTACCCCACCCCTATACAGTACATACTAGGAGCAGTCAATAAAAAATGGCAATGCTTTAAATTATTCATCAATGTTAATGTAAACAGTAACCTATGTGCTGGCAGCAGCGGGAGAAAACAAGTCTTTATTTATATGGAGCGCAACAATGAAGCGGCACAGTACAGTAGTGCACTGTGTGCAGTATGGAATGCGTTTTGGCTCTCTGGCGGCTGGAAACTGCTTCCTGTTCGGAGCAGAACAAAAGGCTCTAGTCTCTATGGGAGCGGGCTCTTCTGTGATTAAAATCAAAGCCTTTCCAAAGCCCGACGTGGACTTTCTCTCTCTCTCTCTCGCACGCTCTCGGTCGCGCTCCCTCACGTGCCCACCACAAGTGTAGATACTGTGTAAACCATCACGTAGCCAGGGTCAGTTAATAGGACGACCCACGGGGACATTTCAATTGCCCCCCCCCCCCCACACTTGCAGATGGCTAATTAAGGAGGCCATAAACACATTTCCTGATCGGCGTCTGACATCTTTTCGACGCTCCGCCGGCGCTGCCTCTGCGGCGGATCTATAATGCGCGCTATCTCGCGGAAAAGGGCGCCGACCTCCGCAGGGAAAAGTCACACGACAATAACAATGACTCTCGTCGCTTAACGCTAAAAGCTCTAAATGATGAATAAGCCTAGATGGCAACGCAAGTGCCAAGAAAACGGTTGACCTCACCTAAATAAACCACAACACATCATAGCCAGTGTATGGGCTCCTTCGTAAAACTATACTTTTCAGGCCAACTACGTCAATTGCCGATGTTTACTGTGGCTGAAACGCCGGTGCTAAATTCAGTGGGACTCCCTGGAAGCGGAGGATTGCAATCATAAAGGGTGTAATCATCACTATGGTGTTTAGCGTTGTGACGCAGGGCCTCAATCTCAGCAGTGATCTTAATGGGCCAGGATGTGGTCGGAAAAGCCTTACAAGTAAAACTGGCTGCGGGGGGAGATAGAAAATAGGAAATGATCTATTCAAACAGGAGTGTCAGATGTCATGGCGCTTTGGGGCACGAGCGGGGTTGCAGAGAGGATGACTAGGCGGTTGTTATTGTTGTTGTTGTCGTCCCCGCTGCCGTCGGCCATGTTGTCGAAGCAGCAGTGTACACAAGGGGAAAAAAAACCCTGGACCTCCCGTGAATGGGGACATTTACATTTAGTACATTTAGTAGCAGGAGCTTTTGTCCAAAGCGACTTTTAAGTGAGGCTGAGAAAAATCAAAGAATACAATTACAATTGGAGCGACTGTAACTAATTGTTTGGATGGGATGATGTAGTGGCTACTGGCTAGGGTGCGACTCTCCCCCCGCAAAAAAGGTACCGAGTTCGATCCACATGCCCAAAGTCTACCTTGTAGGCTGCTACCTCCTCTCATTTCACAAATTGCTTTGGATGACAAAATACTAAGTGACAAAGTGCTGAACGACCAAGTCTCAAAAACAGTGCAGAGTAGCTATAGGAACCAGAACACAAGGCTATCTAATGGACCTCAGTCACCCACAGCGGCCATCTTGGCTCTAAACCCTAGAGAGTAAATGGTTAAATAGTCTCTTACTTGACGGTTCCTGAGGTGTTCCTTAAGACTGAGGCGGCGAAGCTCTGCGTGACGCCCACCAGGCTGGTCCCGTCCACCTCCACTATCAGGTCGTTCACCTGGATCCTGAACACAAAGCACTTGGTTGAGGCTCACATCACTTTGGTTCCTTTCCCTCGATTACAGTTACTGTTATTAGTTATTGATCCGAGGAGGGAAATTCATCAGATAACATAGGGAAGCAATCTAACAGGCCAGTTATATAGGCATCTATATATGATGTATCGATTATATGATACAATATATATATATATATATATAAATCATTTTTCAAAAACAGCTAAATGAATGAACATCTGCACAACATAAGTAATTGTTGTGATAATTTATATTCATCATGACGTTTGTTCATTCAGGGACAATTATCATAACTTTACAGTGTACTACAGACTAGAGTCTCTCAATATGATTTCAATTGGATCATTTCCAACTGAAATGTGGAACTGGAATCTAGGTCAACAGGACTTCACTATCAATCTAAATGTGAAATCCATTCATTGATTGCATATGCGCACACCAAATATCCGGCGAGAAAAACAGAAAGAAAACTGAAACCTTCTGTTGAACCAAACAATGCTAAATAGGCTAGGAGGACCAAGAGGGGACACATTTAGGGCCTACCTGGCATCTCGGTGTGCGGCCCCTGCATCCGTGACGGTCTTCACGAAGATGCCCAGTTTCTCCAGGCCCATGTCGGCCCCGGCCCCCATGCCAATGATGCTGATGCCCAGGCCGTCGCCGTCTAACATGGGGAGCACATGACACAGTGACTGGCCGTACGATCCATGGTGTAGACGCGCGCCTGGGCGATTCCATCACTACCGTTTCCATGGTTTCATGTTTACTTTCCCAAGTGAATATGAGTCTGTATTATTAATGTTCATTAGTTTTGATGTACATTTAAAATTGCGTCCCCATCACGCATGTATGCTTGTTTGTCTTTGACGCGATAGACTGATGGCTAAATTGTAGTCAAACTCATTTATGTGTGTGACAATAAGCGATGTTTGATAGAGCATATGGTTAAACAGGGAGGAGCGGTAATTGGACATCTGTGTGGCTGAAAAAGGAAGATATGTAAGAAATCCTTTCCTCTTGAGTACTCGGGCGTTTAAACAGATTCAAGTTATTTTGTAGTTATTTTGTATTTTTTGTTGTTATTTCGAATATGTCAGTAAAGTATATGCAAAACGAATGAGCTCAGGTTGGGAGATATACCTTCCACAAATTACATTTACATTTAGGGCATTAAGCAGACGCTTTTGTCCAAAGCGACTTACAATAACTTACATTTGTTAGGAGAAAGTGCAACAGAAAAATTGACATTACAATATACACACATTATACATTCATAATATTAGAAAACAGACCAGTGTGGCTTGTTTTGAGTATGTTCCCACATATAGTATCCTTTAACATGCCCTTATAGACAACGCTATATTTAGACATGTGCATATGAATATATTAATGGACCATATTGTTGACGGGATGTTGTAAGGAATCAGAGAGAAAGGCTTCTAACGCTGCACTTTATTTGCCCTGTGGATACTATTTTTCCTGTATGATGCGGGGGCATGAAGAGAGACTGGAAGAAGTCCTGAAGGCGCGGCGTTACGCCTTGTGAGCCTTGAGATTTCTACTGAGGAAAACTCATTCGGGCGAAGGAGATGAGGCTTCCAGAAGGGGATTTTAATAACTGTATATTTCTACATTGGCCAGTCTACCCTGGGTTCATTTGAAACCTTTACAGACATTTTTTTCATAGTTTACTAGTGCCAGTGACCAAGATTGTTCTTCGCCAATTACGCGCTTTTACAGATCCCCAACGTGATTTGTCGAAAAACATGAAACGCTCCGTTCACTGAGGTTTTGCAGACCACCCGGTAACCCGAGCGGGGGGTTCAAATAAATGCCCACATTTTCCCGAGCACAATCAGGTCATTTGAACTGGCACATTTGGACGACAGGGACGGATGAGTACTGGGAAGTGGGAGAAGTAAGGCAGCCAGGTAGCTGCCAACTGGATGGGTGGGTGGGTGGATGATGTATAAATAGGCCGGGTGGGAGGTTTGGTGGGTACCTTTCTCCAGCTCCACGGGGAACAGGTCCAGCCTCTCCACTCTCTTCTCCAATTCGTACTCCGCCGACGCCGCCATGGGATCCACGTCTTCGTTGCGTCGGTCATAGTCCTCGTTTGGATAGGTGGCGAACACCTGGGGGGGGGGGAGACAAACAGGCAGGTTGGAAACGAGCCGTTGTCACCGGGCCTAAAAATGTATTCCAAAAAGGAAATTAAACGGGCCTCTGGCCTTGTTCGCGTTCTTGTTTGTCTTTCTACTACAGGCAATTTAAGGACTTTTAGCACTTCTCTCCACTCCGCCAAACCGCTCCAAACCAAACAGTGATGTCTGCCGTGCAAACAGCTGCTAGCTTAATCGGGGTCGTCTCGCTCAAACACACTGTAATGCTACTGCTCTACCGCTAAACTAGTTGTTTTGATGACAACAGGTCAGGGCCACGATAGTCTAGTCTACCGGTTGGGGTGTACCAGGGCCCTAAAACAGATAAGGGACTTGACGTTCTAGTGTTCAGGGGTTTTCACCCAGAGCAAAAAGGTTCTGGGTTCGAACCCCATTGTTCGAACCCCAAAACCTGCCTATTAAACCATCTTGAACTCACTTCAGCTGCTTGGGATCAGAGTGTCGGCTAAATGCCTAATGAAGTCATTGCAAAAGTGTCATAGATTCATTGCACACACACACACACCGCAAATTCATCTCAACTTGAGGTTAACCGAGACGGCTCGACGAGGAACATCAGCCACAGTAAGCAACTCGGAAGCGAGACAGTAACCGACCGAAGAGGCCCGGTTTCAGGACAGAGTTTCCCGCAACACATCCACTCAGCTCTGGTTTACATAAGCACACCCAGCATGCTAATGGGAGCCTTCTGCAGCTGCTACTTAGGAGGCCACACACTCCATGTGTAAAAGTGTGTGGAAGTGTGTGAATTCATTGGACACTCTCTCTCACACACACACACACACACACACACACACACACACACACACACACACACACACACACACACACACA
>JAOPJI010000060.1:8851159-8861159 GCA_027122695.1 Merluccius productus
CCCCCCCCCCCCCCCCCCCCCCCCCCCCCCCCCCCCCCCCCCCCCCCGCGGCCCGCCCCCCCGCCCCCCCCCCCCCCCCCCGGCCATTACAACCAGCTTTCTTATCATCCTCCTGAGCCAGCTTTTTGACCCCTCGGTTCAATGCGCCGATGATATGGGTCACTTTGGAGCAGTGTCGGCTTACCGCGGACAATCTGTCCTCAAGTCCTCGCTGACGCCGGTCGTGCAAAACAAAATGGAGACACCAAAGTGGGAGACGAGCCTCGTTTTGCTCCAAGTTTAGGGGATGTCAGATTCCCATGTCTAAACCACACAGGAGATTTGATTGTTACTGTTACAGAACAATACCATCCTACCATTTATTAATTTCATTTCACTGTTTTGTCCTTTGCTATAGGCAGTGTGTGTGTGTGTCTCTCCCTGGATGAATCAAGTGTGAAGCAAGGCAATACTATAGAGACCATTTGCATCTAAAAAAATAAAAAAATAAAAACAAATACTCCATTGAACTGTAAAGCCACCTGTAGCACAATAGAGTACAGATGGGGTTTGATAGATGACCCGACACGTGTGCACACACACGCGCACACGCGCACCCCTTGACAAAAGACAAATCGTCCCTGGGGAGACCGCGACTCTCCTGATCCGATTGGATATCACCGTCTACCGTTCCATGACCTCGCACAAGCCGACTCCTTCTGCAAGTCACGTCGCCGTGATGTCATTTACACGCAACGCAAATCAATCAGCGGGAGATAAGCGCATTAGCCGTCTCACTTGGGAGAGAACGCCGCTAAAGCTGCATTACCAAAAAAAAAAAGAAAGTGTCGAAAACGAAGACTAAAACTTCACGCATGGCGCTGCAATAACAGGGGACCGCATGATGTGTTGTGACAGAGAAGCACAATTATAAATGCCTTCAGATTAAGTGAGTGGAGGCCGAGCTGAGGGGGAAACACAGAGCGGTCATTGTGTGCTAAAACACTACCCCTGCTGTAAGCGTTGGAGATTAATGCGGGATAATCCACCATTTGATCATATTAGCTTAGGTCAACACGGACATCTTTTTAAAGGCCATCATATTGTGAAAGGGTCACAGCAGTCGGTGTTTTCCACCGTAGGGTAAAAGTAGCTCGGAAACCAAAAGCCATACCAACACATCCAGACAGAAAATGCACTATTTCGGCACTCCGTGTCCCTAAACCGGGCAGTGCAGCGGTCAGCAGACGGATACGGAGACCACGGCCTGCATGCGGCACAGCTTCCTCACGCCCCTCCCTGCTTACAGTTACAGACGATGGCCTGCCTTGCCCCGGCACGGTAGACCGCATCACCGACTGCCCTGCTGGTTTCCTGTCTCTAAGCCAGAGACGGGAGACAAGAGTGTGAGAGTGAGGGAGAGAGGGAGAGAGTGTCTTTCATAGCGTCCAGGGTGAGATCACCTCATTCAGATGGATTAGCCCCGCTGGCAGGGGCCTACGAGGAAGGTGATAGGACCGGCACCACAATGCCACAGCGGCAGGGGAATGCTTTTGATGTGCTTTTTCCGAATTGATCAAACATTCAACCCCTGCATAAAAGGACCTCTGTGGGTGCTCGGATATCAAAAGGTGCGAGGGCCCTCACACCTTGGGTCGTTGAAGGAAATGGGGGTCCCAGTTGGGGCCCTGTGGTGTGTGATGAGAAAAACCCCTCCACCTCCCCCCCCCATTCCTCCTTTGGATTATCAACAGTCCATTACCGTGGCTGGGACAAAGGAAGAACAGGCCTCAAGGCAGTGCCGTCATATTCAGTTACAAGCTTTCAGGACTGTTTTCCCCCTGCGAAGATGTAAATCACTCACATGCGGTATTTGGAAATGTTCAGAGAAACAACATAAGAGGCCAGTGTCCTTAGCATTCATTGCTCCCCCGGTGCCAAGACGCATAAAAAAAAAAGGAAAAGTGTTTTAAACACGAACAGTTTATGTTTAAGCACGGCCTTGCTGCTTCAGGGCACATCCAGACAGCTAGAATAACAGAAAATCAAAGTCTTGCCATTAGGCTTCACTCAAACACTGGGTCAACAGTTGCCACTGGGGATTCGGTCGACTCCCACAATGTGCAACCAGCAGATTGTCTGGAGGCCGAATTTCATGTGAACTCAACACTTTTAAATCACAAACCGGGCGAGAGATGGACAGGGGCAGACGGGTCTCGCAGCTACTCTAGGGCCACCGAGGACGTCCGAATACACAAGACACACCGAGAAAAAATAAGCTGTTTGTGTTCCCAGTCCGACGGGGAGAAGTGAGCCTCGTCTCCCCACCAAACGGTCCTGGTTCGGTCCAGTTCAGCTCGTTGCACATTGGAGCAGTTAGTTTCGCATTTCCATTGGCAAAAGTTGTGGATGGTATGAAAAATAAACATTCCTGTTTTTCCCTACCCCTTCTGTTGAGGTTCCCAGCACTGACCTGGGACTTAAAAGGTGGAGCTAGAAACACTACAGACCGATGGTTGGTTAACAGAATCGGATCAAAAAGGACCCAATGCACACACCCGCCATTTTAGAAATATCCTATCGATTGCGATGGAGACCACCGGTATATACACACCCCACGACGAAGCCAAATTATTTGTATTTCATTTGAAGCCTTGCTACCTTCAGTCTTTTATTAAACAAAGCTTGTTTCCTTGTTGTAATAAACATCCACATACCGTCTGAGAAGAAAGAACGGGAAACACTCGATGTCCTCCATTGGGTTGTTGTGTTCCTGTGTTTACTCTGTCGCGTTGAATATGATGTCACGACGGTTACGTGGCTATGAACCCCGCCTACATTTTAGAGTAGCCGTTTGCGGTGGAATCGCAAAGCGGATCTAGGGTTGTGCAGGTTGGCACTGGGTTAGTTCACCGTTTCAAGGGTACTCCACCGTAAGTGTCTGGTGGAAATGAGCCAGTGGTGTTGTTATTGAGACGCGAGCATGGGGTCTCCGTTTAAGCTCTGGACGTGCCAGCTGGAGACGGTATAGCTGTGTGTAACCGAGCACCCCATGAGTACCACACGACACCGGCTCCAACTCAAGACCAGTGGTGACAGGGCTATGAATGATTAACAGCATCTTGCGTCGCCATACCCCCCCCCCCCCACCTCCGCCACCCTCCACAGCCGGGTGCGCCGCTCACTCTCGTGTGATGTCACGGTGCCCAGCGACTACGGTGGTTATCGCCACTAACTCTCGCCTGGCATAATCCCATGACTCACCCTTACAATCCCCCCAGTAACACACAGTACTATCCCTCTGTCCCGCTCTCCTTCCAACAGATGTGCGCACACACAGACACACACAGACACACACACACACACACACATACGCACGCACACGCACACAGGGCTTTAGGGATGACGTTGCCTCTGTTGAGTTTATTAGATTTTTTAGACGCCATTAGACGCCATTTGAATTCTTTATTTATAAGACAAAGAAAAAGAGTGTGTTCCTTATTCACAAGATGTAATGTTTAATGACTGGTGGTTAATAGTCGTGTTATAGGACCACAGGGAATGGGCCACAGTCCGGCTCTCCACCATTAGAGAGACATTAAGAACCAAGCTGTAGTTGGGTTTTGTACCAAGTATGTAAGAACTTAAGGAACTTTTAGATTTTAAATAATTAGTTTTGTTTTTTATTTTTATTTAAGTCAAATAGAGAAAAGTGTTGCTTTTGTCACCCAAGGGACGTCTTGCGAAACAAAGAAATGTCTTGGTCCGACCGTCTGAAAGAGACCATAACCTTGAACTAGCTACGATCGGTGATCGGTGTCCATTGGCCAAGAGGCCCAACAATAGGAGGGGGCTGCTGTTGTGTGGGACACATTGAGGTGCAAATGAAATCGGTGAGCTGCGCCGTCAATACAATTACCGATCAATTAATCAGCAGGGCCGCATAAGAATGGCCAGCTCTCCGCCGAGCCTTGACAAAAGGGAGCTCAACGGACTCCACTTCCAACCACTGGGCCGTTGGGCCTTGTTCCCACGAGGGGGATGGGCGACCGCCATCGTCGACAGCATGTCTATAACAATGGAGAAATGTCAATCCACAAACAACCAAGTTCAATAGCAAGCATCTCAACCTTGGAAGTTATACTTGATGCACTGAATAGATTTGGTCTTTCCGTCGAACACTAGGCAAAATTAGACGCAATGACACGGATCAGTCAGTTACATCACCTGATTCAGCCGCTTAGTTGGACCGGTCGATACGCCGATCAGCACCAAGGAATGGCAGCGGGGTTTACTTTTCAAATGCGGCAGGGATATATTAACATGAGTAACAGACGTGTAGACTCGAACCAGCGCCCCAGGCTTACTCAATGGAGGTGCCATAAGTGACAGAGTGCAAAGAAACCAAGACAGACATATCCTTTAACAGTTGCTTTGGTGTAACCTTATTAAAATCATAAATACTTCAATGCCATATTAAACAAAAGCCCCGACGCCTCCACCTCCATTTTCCTCTGAATGCCAAGCAGTTAAACTACTTTGATGTGGTCTGAAGTAACCCGAAGCCCAATGTATTTACATAGGACACTTTCATAGAGTTGCAAAATTGTATTGAGAACAGGGCCTTCTGCTTTACCTGCAACAGAAGCCTCCTAGAAGCCGCATAACCATGGGCGCCGTTATTAACGACGTGACAATGACACATCCTACGTCACCTGTCTTGTCAACTGGAAGTAATGATAACCCACAGCGCTGCCTATTGTCTCATAATTACCCCTTGATAATGATAAAGACATGACCAGTTTTTCCTGTTTGCCTGCATATCCTTCACAAGGCTAGCCTGCCATGGGTCTGGAAATGTGAACGAATGTGTAATAGTGTCTTTTTAGCACAATTAGACACGCCTAATTCAAATTAGGAAAGGGCCAACCGGCAAACACGAAGCAACTCGTAAGTGCATTTGAAGGACGTCGGTAAACATTGGGATGTAGGTGAAAGGTGAGGCCTTCTAGTGAGAGTCCTCCGAAAGAATGTGATTACCAAGGAGGACTTTAGGCACATGCGTCAATACAATTAACATTTGGAAATTGGCAGAGTAAGACGCGCCTAACGTGATTAGTGATAATGGCCACCGTTTCCGTAGAACGCTCCCCAACGAGACACAAGTCTATGTCGTCGGGTCAGACTAATGGAGATGACGATAAACAACGCTGAGAGGCGCAAACACTACAACACACCCGGAGGTCAACACTAGTAAGGAACACACCTTGAACACAGAGCGCAAACAACCATCCAACAAAAGGGGTCATAGGTCTCAACTGGCCTCATGGCATGCAATCATAACTAAAGACCTACTCTGGTCTCGAGAGGGGAAGACACTGTCAAAGCAAGGTTAATGCTTATAAAATTTAAAAAAAAGATTTTCGAAGACAAGCTCGGACAGACAAGCCAGGGAGAAAAAAAAATGCTTCGCACTCAGCACAAAAACCCCTGGCCCAGTCTCACAGTAGGCCCTCTGTAGTGTGTGTGCACAGGACTAGGCGTGTGTGTGCTTGTGCGCGTGCGTTTGCGGACTAACTGGAGACAACCTACCTCCAGGGCCCCAGTGCCGCACGGGCAGAAACAAAAAATGGCAGGGAGGAGGATTAAATGCTTGCTACATGTTCAACATGAGCAAATACGGCACAATCGAGAGCTCAGTACTACAATACTACACCTCGGCAACAACCAAACCTCATTCCTTACCATTCACATTAACCCCATCCTATTTCTCCCCCGTCATGCACCAGATCCATCTTCAATTCGTCTGGATCTGTTGCACAAATAGGGCTTTTGTTTTCGTAAGCTAGGCTAAATATTAGCCGTGGACCTGTTTTTGGCTGTTTCGTGGCAGAATCTGACGTGCTGTGGAGTAGTGTTTGTTTTATTAAGGTCTTCACATCCATCACCCGTGGCTGAGGGCTTCCAGCGGTTGTCCGTTAGGCCTATTATACGGAGCGGTTACTCCTGCATGGCTGGACATACAGGCCTGTGTGGCCAGCAGCTAGCGTCTTGGACGCTCACGCTGCGCAATGGCAAGCGGGTGGGGAGGAATCTTGGCTTGTGGCCAATGGGACAGGCGGTGAACATCTTCCTTACATGCCAATGCGGCCTTTTGAGCATGTCAAATTTCTAGGGGGCGGGGGGGTCCCATTGCCACACACCCCCACACACACACCTCCAAGATCTATGAATAATTCCATGTGAAAACATGTCGCTCTGTGGTACGCCCCCCCAAAAGGCCAAATAGAGATGTGCCGGGAACTTTTGTAACACAGGCACTTTTGTACAGGGGTGGTCCAGTTAGGTCCTGAGGGGCTAGTGCAATAAGGTATGCGGTATGCGTTTGGACATGGTTTCTTCAGTACAGTATGCATTTGGACATGGTTTCTTCAGTACAGTATGCATTTGGACATGGTTTCTTCACGCCAATAATACTACGACGAATGTTACTTCACAGATCCACGTGAAATGCTGAAAAGATGTGCGTGCGTGCATGTGTGCAGTCACAATAGATGCCCAAACCTGTCGCAGCTTCTTATGGGGTTTGTAGACTTGCAGGCGCAGGATATTGAGCCAAGACATTGAGCCAATAGACCTGAGGACGCAGCAACGGAAAGAGCAACAGAGCCAGGACAAAATGCTCCATTAAAGAAAAGATGGCCAATATCACAGTTAGTTTCCACTTATCGTTAATAAGCCACAGCAGCATTACAACAATGAACTACACTCGGCCAACAGCAGGTGTACTGTGGACCAATGATTATGATGATCATTAAAAAAATAAAAAAGTTGGGGGGCCATATACCAATGGGTGCTTTTGTTCATCTCTTTTGAAACAGGAATGGGAGTGAGCAGAGGAGCAGTAGTTCAGCGAACCAAGCGCTGTAACTGGGCGGGAAAAAAATGTGCCAAATCACCAGAAAGATAAGCTTCAGCAGATACCAGGGTAGCGAACAAGAGCGCAAACACAGCAGTTCGTCGGGATAAACACATGGATGCGCACACGTACACAAAAAAAGCACCTGCATGAACACAGGATGTTGTTCATTCAAATGTTACCCGCACTTTAAAGCGTAGTCTTTATTTCCACGCACGCACACGCGCACACACACACACGCACACACACACACACACACCTAGGGAAATCAGCAGGAGCCTTTTCAACACAGCTGCGATATGTGTGCGCGCGCAACATTTCTGCACTGTGTCAACCTCTCACCAGCTCCAGGCCGCTTTATCAGTTTGTCTCCCACAGAATTCAAACACAGGCTCGAGAGTGGCCATAAAGGCCCGGGGCGTGGGGCGCTTACTGACAAGGAGAGATAATAAAGCCAGCGCCGCGGGCTTTAACAACACCGACGGCACTCCACAAAAAAAAAAAACAGCCGCTGACACAAAGCTCCACCGCCGGACCCCGACAAAGAGCACAGGGGCCTACAAACATGGTCCACTTCAGCCCTCATAACGCGCCCTAATTTACACCAGCCGCCGAGCCTGGGCAGCTTTACTGGCGGACGCGTGGACGTGGATACGAGACGGGGCGTGTGATTAGTTGCCGTTAACGACGACGCGCCTTGTTAACGGTGATTACATCCCCAAGTTAAATGCACAACCGCTGCGGGTGACCGTGGCCTGGGCCTGTGCTGTGAGAGGAGTGGATTTTACACGGCGAGTGCGGTACGCATGCCGTGTAGATGATCGGCTTCACGCCAGCTCACCCCCACACTCATAGGACAGTCTCTGGGGACTTGACAGTGGGTAGGGACATCTGGGGTCAGAGAGTACTTAGATATGAGCGGCACTTCAAAGCGATTGCTGGCTCATGGTCTTGCCATGCTTAATTAGAATACATGCAGGCAGGCAAATGGGCTGGAGCCGCCGGTATAGTTAAAAGGGAAATTGGCGTGTTTGCAGATAAAATGGCAGGTTTGCGACCGACTCGAATCGCAGACTCGGGCTCCAATTGCCTCAGTGTTTGCTGGGCACTCAACTAGTCGAACTTTTCCCTCACGCCCTCCAATACAACACTGCCTCCAATTGGTCAACAATTGCTGAGCCGTGTGTCTTGTGGACATGGAAATGTAGGTCCCTATTTTAAAGTTGTAGTCCATCCAGCCAGTCCACAGAAGCACTTCCCATAAGGCCTGGGTTTTTGGCAACAGTCCGCTGGTTCCCCACATAAAATCACGCTGATTGGCACATGCAAAGCACATGACATCATAGGCTGCACTGTACACTCACATGTTAGTGATAGGCCCAGTCATAGACGTGCGTCAAGTCCAAGGGAGAGTAAGGCCTCACAGATTTAGTGAGGTCATTCAACAGTATCGTCAACTGACAGACTTGTTCCGTTGTATGTATTCATTTCATATGTAGCGGTTTTCCTTGTTGCTTTACATATGGTTTGCTGAATCTATTCACACACCATGAATGCATATATTCATTTCTTAAATCATCTGTGTGAAAACAAAGTTGTGAAGTAAAACAAATGGTCTTTCTTAGAGGATTTATTAATAAGTGACTGAGCATGACACTCTAAAGCTGGCCTAGATTCAGGAATATTAATATATTTCTGGCCTGGACTTCAGGATAAACAGGGTGTAGGCATTTAAAATATTTGTTGAAACTATTTGTTGTGGCAGGATGGGCCACATTTCCATTACGCATAACCGGATGTAAATACATTCTAGTAGGCTAGGGGAGCAGGTTTTGCAATAGAAACAAATCACCTGCATTTATAACTTTCTTATTTTTTCATTAGGGAACCAACTGATTGGAGAACAAATTGGAGAGAGGTAAGCCCAAGTAACATGGCTTGGCTTGCGTCTTAAGGCTGGGTTTGGCAGCTTGGGGCATGTGCCTAAAAGGTCAATCATTATAATGTCCTCAGCCCTTGACACCTAATTGGCCGAAAGGTCTCAATAACAAGCAAGCAGGCAACAGTAACAATGGAGACAAGCCCATAACAAAGCATTTTTTTTCAACACCGCAAAGCAAATAGAAGAACGAAACCCTACCGACACACCCCAGCCAGCCTCATACATTCATGAAAATGACGTACACATCAACACAAACAAGATCCGAGCACTGATAAATGATAAATGATAAATGAGCTAGACCATGAATAAACAGAAACCTATGCCAATAATCTCAGCGGATAATCACAAGGGACCTACTAGATGTAGATGTAAAGACAATTCACGATAATCACCCATTAAGATCTTAGCCCTTTCCTTTAGCCCAAAGCCTCGTACCAGCAGTTGTCATAGGTCGGTCCAGTAATCAGTCACAGACTAGAGCCGGGCGCTTCCATTAGGACAGCAATGTTTTCTTTCCTACCATGAACCGTACGGCTGAAAAAGACCACCTGTTTCCCCCAGTGCACACAGTGATGAAAAACAATGGGGAACCACTGAAGTGTGAATGGGCCAGAGCCTCAAACACCCCAGGCCATCTGGACTCCACTGCCTTTTGTGCTTTCAGTACCGGACCCAACGGTGGTCGGTCCCACACGGGCCCGCATACCGCAGCGGATGGCTTGTGGAGGAAGGGAATTAATTCAATTAGGCCTGTGCTTAGCAAGTCTTAACCACTTTTCCACTGCCTTACAGCTGTTGGATGCCGATCCTCAATGGGAATTATTGACAACAAATACACAGCAAATACAAGAGGCCTTTATCACTCGGATTGCATAAGTGGATCGTTTAAGTGGTATCGAAAATAACTCATCAATCTAATGAAGGAGCCTGGACAATTTGTGCACAGTACAATCACTATAGATGTCAGCTGAATTACAATTGCAGAGGCAAGTGGGGACTGGGAGGAATAAATACGTGGTGTTTTACTGTAGGAAATCCTTTTGTTTCTTGACGACGGGTGTTGTTTGGTTAAGTCTACTGCGTTGTGGCTGTGGGCATATAGCGCCGCCACCCCCTGAAAACCACCATGTTGAAATGATGGAACGAAACCGTGTCATAAC
>JAOPJI010000060.1:8905578-8908078 GCA_027122695.1 Merluccius productus
CACACACACACACACACACACACACACACACACACACACACACACACACACACACACACGACTGCTGAGATCTGCACAGAGCGAATGTATATCAACAATGGAATAATAACACAATGACATGGGGGTAGACAGAAATAATCCCTTTTAGGTCCCACAGTCAGATCGGTTGTGCAGCACCAAAGAGTGACACATGACATCCAAAAGAACCATGACAACGCAATGAGGACATTCATCATCAGAGTGCGCGTGAGTCGCAAACACACACACGCGCGTGCGCCTTTCCGCGGCGAAAAAAACTGCCGGCGATCACCGCCGGAGGCTCGTCTCTCCCTGTCCCTACAAGGGGGGACGTGTGATGCTTTGAGCTGATCTCTGACAGCGCTGTCACTGTACCAGAGGAGGGGTGAGTGATGTGTGGGGAGTGTGTGTGTGTTCTGTGTGTGTGTTTGCGTGTGTGTGTGTTTGCGTGTGTGTGTGTGTGTGTGTGTGTGTCACCGTGTGTCACCTTGTAGCCCTGGTTAATGCCATTGATGAACTGAGGGTTGGGAGCGGTCCAGGTGAAGCGGATCGTCGTGGAGTTCACTGCCTCCACCTGCACGTTGCCGGGGGCGATGGTGGGCACTAAGAAGGGACAGGAGGAGGAGGAGGAGGGCGGGGGACGGGGGGGAAGAGCGCCAACAAAGGGGGAGAGGGTCATAGAAAAAAAGCAAAGCAGGACAGAGGAGATGTCAGTACACTTTCCAGCGGGCTGCTGCAGGTCCGCTGGCTCGCCTGCCCACCTGCTTCTATTTTTGATGTCTGAATCGATCGTCTTTGCACAGGTGAGGGCAGGCGCCCCCAGACCAGGGACAATTATCTCCATGTGGCTTGGCTTTGTTTCAGGGGTGGCCTGCGGATTTTAAAGTGTCACCGGGCTTTATGGACATCATAAAGCAAGGATCCGTCGCAAGGCATTGGAGCTGCCTTTGGCTCTTTAGTAAATTTGTTGCACAAGGGCACACCAGCTTTTTCACACACACACACAAACACACACAGTGTATGTGTCCGTGGCACCAATAACAGCCAAATACCTTTTGTGTGAATGAGACAGTTCAACAACAAACAGGTCAGGTGTGTAGAGTATTAGTTTTTAGAAATTGTCTAAATGAGTGCCTACTAGTGTGTGGTGTGTGTGTGTGTGTGCACGTGTTGTTGTTTGCTTGTTAAATTGAGTTGGTCCCTTGGACCACTGATATTGCGTTTCCTTCACAGATCAGTGCAAACCCAATACAAAACAAAGAACACAAGGAACACAATAAAGCACCGACCTAGAAGCGTTGGCATGAACGGTCTGCGTGCTCACCTCCCTGCAGGGTCCACTCTGTGACCTTGTGGCTGAAGGTGCCCAGGCCCGCTCCGTTGTAGGCAGCCACCTCGATCTCATAGTTGGTCCAGATGATGAGGTCTTCCAGGAGCAGGTTGGTCACGTCTGGGTTGGAGATGTTCTTGATCTGGTAGTCCACAGGCAGACCCGTGAGGCGGTACCTGGGGGGGGATAGAGACCGACGGACGAGGAAGTTGTTTAGAAAACACATTGGCTCCTATGGACCCGCGTTCGGACTGCAAGGAGTGCAGTAAAGCAAGCGTAATTCAGTCTGATTAAATCAGGCAACCCTTCCCGCTCCTCGGCGTACGTGGATTCACTATAAGTGGCTTTGGATGAAGTCTGCTCAAGGACCAAACAGTGTAGGAAGATAGTAATGCAAGAATGTAATAATAATAATAATAATAATAATAATAATAATAATAATAACTATTCATATAGCGCCTTTCATGGGACCATAGGATGCTTAGTAGTACACAAGTGTGTTTCTCTATGAAAGAAAAACACACTCCATTGCCAGCAAGTTCAATCAAGGAGAAACATTAATTATTCAGGATCATTAAAAAAAACGAGACAGACCCGAAAAAAATCCAGACTAATTTACCAATAATTCATTTTCATTTCTTCGAGGATAAACAAAAAAAAGTAAATATTAAAGGAAAGTAAAAAAAAGAAACCCTGTAAGACTGCAACTTCAGCAATTATCCTTACTTTAATTGTCCTATACAGCAAGACACCGAATCCCTATTCCCT
Organism: Merluccius productus; assembly: GCA_027122695.1. Classification (NCBI taxonomy): domain Eukaryota; kingdom Metazoa; phylum Chordata; class Actinopteri; order Gadiformes; family Merlucciidae; genus Merluccius; species Merluccius productus. Next base: position 8,907,695 of record JAOPJI010000060.1, read on the forward strand.
CACTGTGTTTAGTCCTTGAGAGCCGAAAGAGCAATCAATAGATTTAACAGATAATAAACAACGGCCATAACAAATTTTGCCGCTCTGTGCTGAGGTCTTTACTTTTTTCCCTCTTTCATTTTAGGCAAAGGCCAACCTCACAAAGTCAAACCTGATCAATCAAACCCTTTGCCAGAGCACAAGCTGGTCCGGCGAGAGCCGTCTCTCGCAAACACAGAGGAACGCAGTTCGCCAGCGCTACAGCAGGGGGGAGACAAAGCACCAGCCCACGACACAGACTGCGAAGAAGAACCGGGCGACAGCCTCCCCTTCTGTCTGTGGAGAACACCTACTGTTTCATTTGGCTGTAATAAATATCCTGCCCAACAGCACATCAAACTAATT
>JAOPJI010000060.1:8910578-8917309 GCA_027122695.1 Merluccius productus
CGCCCAAGGGAGGAGAGATCAGCCATGCTTTCTTGTCAAGAAAGCAGATTGACCCCTCACTCACTATTTGACTTTCAACTGTAACACTCCCAACATGAACGCTTCCCAATATAAATATAATACCCTGCTTATAATAACCAACATGATACCATTATACACCACTATACTATGTATACAGTGTATACTGTGTACCGCTGTCTCATTAAAACAAAAACTAACTTTGGGTACGTTTCGAGAGGGGAAACGAGTCACCGACTCTGGTCGGCTCTTTTAGATAACATTAATATGTAAATGAACCTCATGCTTCAAAAGGTGCCCAAAAGAAGCTTGCAAATCACATGTGAGAATAAATTATGTACTGTTGCTACGGCGCTAAAGTAAAGATTAACGATGAAGTGGGATCTGATTACAGCTGCTAATCAGGACACAACAGGCATACTTTGGAAAACTTAAAGGGCCCCCATTTTACCACCAGGTGTGATGTTGATTAACCAGTACAAGCCATGTCAAAAGCTCCCCTTTGGTGACATCACAAGTGGGAGTGTCCAACCAGTAATGTGTACAACCTGTAATGGCTAATCAACATCACACCTGGTGGTAACATGAGCTTAAAAAAATACACACATGTATAGTGTTTCAAAGCAAGAAGCAAATATAGACGAGAAATACTACTGTGTGTGGATTATGGTAGTGTAGTGTCTCTGTATGGACTCTGTGGAACCAAGATGGCGGCTAGGACGGTCGCATTCAGTTCAGCCACCCGGCTAACTTTACCGATCTGTCTCCTTGCTGAATTGACCCTTCCCCACGTCGTTGACGGCACACAGGCGGAACTGGTAGGAGCGCGCCGGGATCAGACCGCTCACGGTCACGGCGGTGGACTCGGGTTCGATGTTGGCCAGCAGGATGGCCCATGGGGCATCTGGTGGAGAGAGGGAGGACGAAAGAGAGAGGGGGAGGATGAGAGAGAGAGAGAGGATGAGAGAGAGAGAGAGAGAAAGAGAGACCGTGAACATACGCGTGCGTCTGCATGATGTTGAATATTTCCCTCTATATTCTTCATGGATCATTGCTACTGATTTCTCGGTCTACACTGATACTAATTCAGTATTCAACAAGCACTTTGAGGGGTTTCGGATAATTGCATCCCTTCTTTGAAACTTTTCTTGTCTTGTTAGCAAGAAGGTCTCCGGCTAACCTCATGACTTCCAGGATCATTTGGTCAGATCCCGCAGTTGTGCGCAGCAACAGATCAGCGATTGATTTTTTGGGATGTAGAAAATAAGTAGGTCATTTGGAGACAGAGGAATAGTAAGAAGACGAAAAAGCGCTCCCAGCAGCAGTCTTCAGTACAGGGCATTTAAACCGAATATCTTTCAAAAAATAAAAAACGCACGTCGCGCTTTTGTCTCAATTATCACTTTGAAATCCAAAGCACAGATCGGCTTCTGGTTCACCCTTTTTCTCTTCATACGCTCGTTGAGGAGAAGAAACCGAAAGATCAAAAAAACCACGTGGTGAGTTACAGCGGCTGCCGAAGCCCCGGTCACTAATAAACAAAGCTCGGAAAAGGGAACGGAAAGGTAAAGAACCAGCCGACACCACCGGAGGCAAGGACAGGGCGACGGACCCCCCCCCCCCCCCTCCGGCCGCCAGGGGACTTACTGTTCTCCGACACTTCCAGGATGTAGCGGCTGAGGGGGCTGTTGCCGTCGAACGGCTTAGCCCAGGTGAGGTTGATGGCTCGCTTCTCCGCCATGCTCAGCGCCGCCAAAGGATTTTCCGGGGAATGAGGAAGCTGCCTGCAATAGCAGAGAGAGCGAGGGGCGGTGGCAGGAAGGAGTGGAAAAAAGGGAAATAAGAGGGAAAAATATTAATATTGACAACAGAAAAACAAACACCGAAGGCAACAAAAGCTCGGCCCTCGGGCTCCTGTGGGTCTGTTGCTGATGACTGCATTTATTTTTTCTTCCTTTATTTCGTCCTTTCTTCGCGGTTTTGCAATTCCCTTACTGTCTGTCTGCCGTTTTACTTTCTTACATTTTTCTTTCATTTTCTCTGTCCTGAAAAAAAGGAAGAACGATCAATTGGACATATTGCGACCAAAGACAGCCACACAGTACACAATAGGGCGACTGCTTGTCAAGATCGGGCCACAGATAAATCTCTCTGGGGCGCTGGAAGTAAGGGTGAGGGGGTGGAGGTGAGGGTGAGGGTGTGTGTGTGTGTGTGGGAGGGAGTGCAGTGGGAGGCACCGACTGTAAGGGATAAAAAACAACAACAACGACTCCGATCATTAAGTTGTTGAGTCGTGAATTTAGATACGCCGAGAGACCGGTGGTTGTGTGGCGAGATGAACACACGGATACAAGGAGACCCTGGGAGAATACACGCCGGTCAGAGAGGCGCAAGATAGGAGGACAGATAGGAAGACCACCAGACCAGACCAGACCAGACCAGACCAGACCAGACAGTCAGCAATCTGACAAACAAGGAAACCCGATTTGTCACTCTCGTGAACACTCCCAGCCTGGTTCTGTGTGCTAATATTACAGCAGCTGACTGCTGTCACAGGGAATGTGAGTGTGAGCGTGTGTGGGTGTCTGTGAGAGTGTGTGTAAGTGTGACTCAATGGTGTGTTTGAAAATGAGGGCAGGTATAAGTGGAACTGTGATGACTACGAACATAACAGGAGGGAAGATGAGCCAGAAGTGTCGATATATATATATATATATATATATATATATCAAATGAATTTGTTTCTGTGCGTATGCACTTCCGTTTGCTCTATAGCTAGTCGTTTAGGAGACACTTAGCAACTTAAAGTGAATTCAGGTATCAGGTCATAGAGAGGTCATTAAAGTGGCAGTCTCGAAGATTTCCGTTTAGTTCCCTTCATCTCCTAACATGCGCTATAGGCTCAATGACCGCCGTGCTACCTCATTCGACGGACATTTATTCACACGATCTTCAAGAGTAGTACTTTAGGGGGAAAAAGAGGGGTCAGACTTGCTCAAGGATGCCGACAGGTAGGTTGCTTGCATACCCCTACGGTCGCTGCGCTATCCTGACCTATCCCGTATCCCCCTTGCGGTTCTCCTACCTGACGCGGAGGTGGGCGTTGCGCGAGTCATTGCCCCCCACCGAGGTGACCCGGCAGGTGTAGGTGCCGATGTCCCCGGACCATGTCTGTGAGATGTGCAGGGTCCCGTCGGGGTCCAGCCTCATGCGGGGGATGGACTGGGCGTTGATGAGCGAGCCTTCCTTCTCCCACACGTGCCTGAGACACACGGACAGCGGCAGGTCATCATCATTATCGTCATCGTCGTCATCATCATCATCATCATCATCATCATTGTCATCGTCATCGTCATCATCATCATCATCGTCACACAGGACCCTACCAAGCGCATTCTACTAACTGTCTTATGGTTCAAGACCCGCAGGTTTACTCTGAACTCATCGTTCATCATCGTCATCATCATCATTACACCACATCTACAGTTATTGTTCGTGTTTGCCTCGGTCCAGACCTTTCAATCCGCCCCCCCTCCACCCAGTTGGAGAACTGACTGCTTCTGGGCTGGCATTATGACAAAAAAAAAACAATTATCCAATGAGTACCGCGGGGGGGACTAATGATTAACCAATCAGCGCCAATCACCGCCAAGGGTGGCACCGACGGCGTTGTCAGGCTATTGTCAAGCGTTTGTCAAGCTGTGCGCTGCTAGATAGACGCCGCTCTGGAGGCTGTTCTAAATCGAGGAATGTTGAGGCATGTCTTCTCAATATCGCATCGTAAGTTTGTTTTTAACTTTGGCACGGCTACGCATCAGCGTTGAGCTAAAATGACGTTAGATTCAGGCGGATACGTTGGTCTCCGGTGATTTGTTAGGGAAAATAGAATCCCCTCCTCCACGGAAATCGTTGAGAGTGGCGGCAATGTCAGACTGAAGATGGAAATGGAGCGGAACGATTTGACTATTTTTGCCTGATATCAGGCTGCGTTTGTGCGCGCGTTATCCAAATTTAGGACCGAATTTTGCCATTTGAGCTTTCATGAACTTCACGTGGACGTGGAGCTCAAATCCAGAGGGTCACACATTGAGAGTCCATGATTAAAAATAAAGGGTTGTTATTATTCATTCTAATCTTCTAATGCCTCAAGCTCACATTACAGGACTTTAAAATCTTATCAAAATCCTGTCTGAGGGGAGCAGCTCACATCTAACGAACAATCATCACGGGGGTACAGCACACACACTAGCCGATTTAGGTAGGACGAGGTTTATTCAGGGATCTCACATCGCAGGATTTCTGCAGGACTAAATGTCAAGAGTTTGACTCTTGACATTGACTAGAGTGTGCTACCAACAACGCGAGTCAGCCAAATACGGTGATAAATGAATAGTAAAAGACTAACCCATAAGTTAATAGGCTATAGTTTGATAAACAGAGTCAGGTTACTCTCCAAAGTGGATATAGTTGCATTTGATTTAACTTTTAACGTAAAGCACTACTAAAGTAAAGCTACGTTTGTCCCCGACATTGTATTTTGGTTTCGTTGGGTTGGTTGTGCACTCGTTCATTGGTGCCATGCCAACGATGTGTTACTGCAGATCGACCCTGGACTCCCGACAAAATCAAAACAGTTTGAAGTGATCCTGGGCTCCCCCGGCGAGGTCCATACTGGTCCGGGACAAAACTTTGCCAACCAACTTCACATCACAGGACCGTTCCGGCCAACGGGACCAGGATTTTTGGCAGAATTTTTCACAGATGACCCCAGGACTGCAAAAATGTGTCTGGAAGTAGTCTTTAACATCGGTGTGAGCTTGGCATCGCTGTCTGGATCAGTAGCTGGGATCATTGTGTATTACGTGCGAACGACGCATATATCTGATTTAACAATGATTGTGAATTGTTGAATTGTTGAATTGTTTCATGTTCAACAGCATTCACTTTACAAAGAAAGCGACGAGATGCTAAGTCCACACTCCTCTTTATCTCGTCTAAATGGAAAAATGTTAACTTTTCCGCGGGTCTCTCCTTTCAGTGGACTCTCTCTGGGTACTTTCTCATCCCATTAGCGAGTCACTTCATCTCCCTCCTCCCGGGGCTGTGTGAGACACATCATCAGAGAGCCCTGCCCTGTCTGCGTATCACAGCCGGTAACACCTGCATATCAAACGGCGGGAATTGCACGCATCAGAACCCCCCCACCCCCCACACACACACACACAAAAAGCATTGGGGCTCAAATGGCCTTCTTCAGACAGATGAGTCCTCTCATCTGTCTCATCCCAGCAGAAGAGCGCACTAGGGGGCAGAAGGGCGCACTAGGCGGCAGAAGGGCGCACGCGGCCGCCACCGATGGCGATACCGGTGGCGGCGGCGTTGGATTCAGTGTGTGGTGCTTTGACTCAGCTTTGAAGGACGTCAGGCAGGTACAGATCTATGCACACACCCTTGAATACAAGAGTGTGTTTGACAGCCAGCTGTTGGATAGCAGTCTATCTGAGTGTGTGTAGGTAGGTGTGTGTGTGTGTGATAAAGACACACACATATACCTGTGAAATATAGAGAGTGTGAGAGAGAGAGAGAGCGAAAGTGTATGTGTTTGCAGGTTTATTTTTTGCACCTGTTGCTTGTGTGTGTGTGTGTGTGTGTGTGCGTGCGCGTGTGCGTGTGTGTGTGAGCCTCACCTGACAGTCACGCTGGGGTCGTGTGTGACCCCGCAGGTGAACACAGCCTTGGTCCCCTTGATGACACTCTGGTCCTGGGGGGGGGTGGTGATCCGGGTGCGCGCTAAACAGACACAGCACAGCACAGCACACAGAACAACGTGAACCCAAGCACATCCCCGTCACATCCAGGAGACGCTCACCTCTCCAGATGAAATTGCCGTTCGCTGAAAATTGCCCGTGGTTGACTGATGGTGACTTTTGCTTTTCTTTTTTTTAATTGCGGCGCTCGAATGAATTCCGACAACAACAAATAAAAGTCAGCACCCGGACGATATACTGTATATATTTTTTTCCCCGCACGAAAACAATTGCGTGCGGATTAATAAAACAATTTTCTGTTGTTTTTTTTGGTTTTTTTCTAAGGCTTATTTTCAGCAGGAATAAAAAAAAAAAAAAAACGGAATTTGCATCAATCTTGCCCTTTTTTTTTCACACCGTGTTATTTTTCCTCCTACCTGCTCTTCGCGCACCGGCGTGAAAAAACAAACAAAAATAAAACAACAGAAATACCTGCCAACCGTTGCCGCGCGTCCCCCCTCGGAGCGGAACGCATTGACATTTTTCCACCGCACACATGCGAGACTTCCCTCCGACATTTCTACCATGCGTGACCATTGCCCTTCAGGCGGGCGTACGCATCGCGGCGCTTTCAAACCCTGACACCCCCACCCTACCCTCTAGCCATCCGACCCTTCCTACCCCCCCGAATTTTTCTCCCACTCCCCTCCTGCTGCACCACCTACCCCAGACGACCAGGTCGGCCGCGGCCTCGTCGATGCCCCGGGAGTTGCTGGCCATGCAGGTGTAGGTGCCGGCGTCGGAGATGTGGGACGGGGAGATGAGCAGGCTGCCCGACTCCAGCAGGGTGAACCTGGGCAGCTGCACCGAGCCGCTGGCCAGCACCCGCTCACCTGGAGAGAGAGAGAGAGAGAGAGAGAGAGAGAGAGAGAGAGAGAGAGAGAGAGAGAGAGAGAGAGAGAGAGA
>JAOPJI010000060.1:8944615-8960874 GCA_027122695.1 Merluccius productus
ACCCGCTCTCCAAGTCAGTCCTTGAACTAAAGACACCGGCGCACTTAGCTCAGAGGCCTGCGCAACACAAAGGAGGCAAAGTGGCATCCATCCATGCATTGCACCTACACACACACACACACACACACACACACACACACACACACACGTGGAGCCATATTGGCTCTCTCACACACACGCAATACAAGGGTATGCACACATGCACGCATGCACTTACACATGCACGCACGTGTGCGAGCACACACACACACACACACACACTTGCACGTGTATGCGTGGTACTTGCATGCACATGCATATAGACATACACAAACACATACGTACGCACACACAGGTGCACACTGACACACACACACACACACACACACACACACACACACACACACTGTGAGCGCTACAGTCGTCTTTACTTACAGGCCACCTGCACTTCAGTCCTCCTCTGGAGCAAGGCACCCACCCTGTTCCTGACGATGCAGCGGTAGAAACCGGCATGGGAGCGGTCCAGCGAGGGGATCAGATACCTGTAACACACACACACACACACACACACACACACAAACACGTTTGAATTCTTTATTTAGGTCCACAATTGAAAACACAAAACACAAGGACCCAAATGTTGTCAGATGCGACAGTAGTCTGATCATGCATTGGCCGGGTAACAAGTGTCAGGAGAGCACAGCAGTAAGGCAGTAGAGTATACTGTGTGGGGTACAGGACAAGATACTACACTGAATGCACACACACACACACACACACACACAGAGCTCATTACGGGTACACATTACACAAAACATATCCTCCTCCTCTTTGTGTGTCTGCTGCCAATTATGGAGGATATTGAACAATATCTTGCGAGTTGTTCAGCCCTCATGTTAGCGAGGAGCCCTGGATTCTGGGGCCTCTGACGACCGGTCTGTGTATCCGCCCTAGGCTACCAAAGATAAACACACAACCAGTTGACATTTGTAGCCCAGGTCGGTGACGGATGCCTCTTCCGCATTAGAAAAGTACACCCTACTACCCACACACACACGCGCGCGCACACGCACACACACACACACGCACGCACACACGCACGCACACAGCAAATAAGATGTCATGGCAAGATTCGGCAAACCACACAGATTCTTAATCACAACGAGCGTGTAGAGAAATGAAACTAAATTAAACTAATATACACCATGTCCTAGCAGAGAAGAGAGAGAGAGAGAGAGAGAGAGAGAGAGAGAAAGAGAGACAGAAAGAGAGAGAGAGACAGAGACAGAGACAAAGAGATAGAGCAGATAGAGAGAGAGAGGGAGAGAGAGAGAGGGAGAGAGAGAGAGAGAGAGAGAGAGACACCAACGACCCTGTATCGTTGTCACAAACACAAAGGCGCTGCGGGGAAACGCATGCATGCATGCGTGTATTTGCGTATCGCACCTCCCTAATAGAGGAGCAAGGTCAGGGAGGACACGGCGGCTTAGCTGCTGTTTATTCCACCGATAATGGTTCTTTAGAGACAACTCCCTCCGGAGAAACCCATGCTAAGCCCCCCCCATGCACGCACGCACACGCAGACGCACACGCACACACACACACACGCACACACACACGCACACACACACACACACACACACACGTACACACGCACACACACACACCTCGTCCGACACATCAGGCCCCTTCATTCCTCTGCCAAATCAAACCCCAACACCCAACAACTCAATATGTTTGCACGTGTTTGTGTGTGTGTGTGTGTGTGTGTGTGTGTGTGTGTGTGTGTGTGTGTAATGATCTCCCCTGATGCAATGGGAAGAAACGCATGTCACCTACAGACCACCAGTCCCCCAGTGACCTTGACTTTTATCTCTTTGACTCGTTGGCTGCAAAGTCACCTCCACACCAGCAGGGGGACACCGCCTCAGCGTATCATCTGTACGCGTCTCATTTCGACTGCTGGGCCCTTCTGCTACTGGCAATGATGGTAGTGATCCGAGCTTGTTTATTATGTAAGCTAAATAAACTAATTTCATGGAGCTAAGGTCCACCTGACATGATGATCTACTTTTTTCAAAACGTTTGCCCATCTGCTTGTTTTTGTATTTGTTTTTTAAACAAGAACACAACATCGTACAAGTAACACTGTTACTCAGCTTTACCTTTGGGGGTAAAGCTTTGGGGGTAAAGCTGCAATAAGTTGCTTGGTGTGTGTGTGCATGTGCGTGTGTATTTGTGTATGTGTGTGTGTGTGTGTGTGTTTGTGGTGTCTATGTTTGGGCTTTGGGGGATTGTGCAAGCGTGATATTTTCTTCCCGAGCTAAAAGTGGAGGAAGTCTGAAAATCGTTTAAATAATTGGAACTCTCCCATCTTGAAGGGGGGGGGGGGTGAATACATCTCTATTCAAAACAATATGTTCTTATCTGAAACATTTCATGCATTTCCAAACATTTCTTGGTAGATTTACTTCTCATTATTACCAAAATAGGGGGCGATAAAGACACGGCCATGTGTTGCCAAAGCAACGGCTATTGTGTTTTCCTTACAGTGCAACTTGTTGTATGGAGGCAAGCATGATATTTTCTAAATTGTTAGGGATTTGTAATGCCGAAGCATGTGTGTGTGTGTGTGTGATATTGTGATATTCTACACTAATTCTTTGTATAATTGCACAGACAACTGGCGTTGCCTTGTGTATGCAATGTGCTATAGAGATAAAGTTTCACTTGACTTGAATAGAGCAGAAGAAAGGAAAGCACTAATAACGTGCTGAAATGGCCTTCCATGGGAAAGCTATTGACCTGAGGGAGAGAGAGAACGTGAGAGAGACACAGAGAGCTAGAGAGAGAAAGAAAGAAAGAAATTGAGAGAGAGGTACATTGAAAGAGAGAGAGAGAGAGAGAGAGAGAGAGAGAGAGAGAGGGGGTGAGAGAGAAGTGGCTGAGTGGTGGTGTCTCAAGGTTAACCTGACAGGTGAGGCTTCACTTCTCCATTGAGCCACAACCTTGCCACCCCCCCCCCCCACACACACACACACACACACACACACACACACGCACACTCTCTCCCTCTCTCTCACACACACACACACACATACACACACATACACACATTCTCTCTCACACGTACACACACACACACTTTATACCGCTCTCTTGATTCATATGTAGCTTAAGCCCCTCCTCCTCCTTTCGTTCTATAATGAATATAATTAACCTTTACAGAGCGTGGTCTTGGCTGTGGGCTGCAGCGATCAGCGGGGTCCGCACGCGTCAGACGGAGATTGATCGATGTCCCGGCGGACAGCGCTGAGTCCATCAGGTCTTTTTAATTACCACCTCCCCCTCACACACACACACACACACACACACACAGGCACCAAACGTCCCCTCCCCAGAGGAAAAAAATAAAGGGTGTGTGAGCTGGCCGAGAAGGGTGACATGCAAAAGAGGAGAGACACAGAGAGAGAGAAAGAGAGAGAGACAGAGAGAGAGAGAAAGAGAGAGAGACAGAGAGAGAGAGACAGAGAGAGGGGAAGAGTAAGAAGGAGGAAGGCGACGGTCAAACACATAATCAAAAAATAATTGCGGGCTAAAGTGAGGGCAAGGACCACAAGGACATGGTCGGGTATTGAGTTGAGATGGACGCCTGACAACACCAATGCGCTCCTGGGGATGGTCTGAGGTGCATGCATCATGCCTGGTCCCCATGGCAACCACATACCTGCCGCAACTGTGGACTCTCTGTCCGACTCTGTACACACACACTGTCACGCAGTGCAGAGAATGCACACACATTTCTCAAATACAACTCAAATTGCTGGTAAATAAGTCGCTTTTTATAAATATATATGCGGCTGTTGAAGCAGTACAGAGCACAGGGTCACTGAAGGGGTACGCTGTGCTCTCAAACTAAAGGACCAACAGCATTTAATACTGCCCAGCATAATGCTCTAAATCAGGGATGTCAGAGATACGGCCCGCCACAAGGTTTCATCCGGCCCCCCGAGATGTTTTGGGTGGAAAAAAATACAAGATTTATGAAATGTAAAATTATGAAAAAAGAAGTATTATACGATGCGAACAATATTCGCATTCCAGTTCTTATCAACTATGTGTAACAAGCAAGTGGTTTCTATGATACGATAAATGAACTAAACCTAGCACTACGAACTATCTCCATCCGCAGGAAGTCGGAAAAAACGCGAAAAACTGTTGCCATAGCAAAAATGCTTTTCGAAAAAGAGAACGTTGTCGTAGAGGAACATGCTGTCCAGGCTTATACGTGAGTTTGACAATCGATTCAATTGTCCGTATGGACTTTAAGGACTTTTTCATATCAGATGTGCCAGAGGAAGTCCAAGTGGAGATGATTCAACTGCAGCGTAGCGCACCACTGAAGGATAAACTTGCATCTGTTGGTTTGGAGTCCTTCTATCAATGCCTGACACCAAATTACACTGCTTGTAAGTTTGGAGCAACATATCTATGCGAGCAGGCTTTCTCTGTGATGAACTAGTCCAAACTGCCCCATCGGCTGACACATGGACATCTAAATAACATAATGAAAAACGCAACTGCCCAGAAACTGTTTACCGATGTCGACAGGCTGGTAAAAGCCAAAAAGTGTTAGGTGTCAACCAGCAAGTAAAAAAATAAGCCTCTTCCTTTTTCATACTCAATTGCACTTATATTGCAGGCCACTAAACCTGACGTTAGAACCACTCATTTCCAACCTCCCTTCTGTCTTCTTTTTTCCCATCCCTAATTTAGGTATTCTGTACCAATGTACAGATATTCAAACACACTATGCACTTATTGTTGTTAATAGTTGTATGAAATGCTTTCTGTGACACCTATGACTTAGACTATTTGTTGCACTTCTCTCTTCTACTAGAAATTGTATTCTTGTCAATAAGTAGCATGGATTGGAAAATCCTTTCTGTTCAACTTCTACTTGTTGCAGTTCATTCTTCTGCTTTGTCATGTTACATTGTGTGTTACTTTCATGTGCCAACAATGCAATTTCTGATTGATTGGTATCTGTAGGCCTTCTGAAATTATTTCTACAATAATAATAATAATAATAAATAATAATACAGCCACAAGTAGCCTAAAGTAAACATCCATGTATTGAGTCAAATTGATAATCCGGCCCCCATGAGGTCAAATTAACAAATCCGGCCCACTTACTAAAATGAGTTTGACACCCCTGCTCCAAATGTATGAGGGCATATTTTTGTTGACAGGTTGACAGTTGACAGGTTTTAGAAAAGTATCTTTTTAGCACACATCTTCGCTAGAGAGGCTAAATTATTGTGCTAATTTAAAATGAAATGATTGACATGGACTCAACTCTACCATGGTTCACTGAAGCATAGGTGAAGATGTACATCACATTATGGATGCGTGTGTGAGGCCTCACCCATTTAAACAACATAAAGAACATGCCTAGAAACACACACACACACACACACACACACACACACTAGCATTCAGACGTACACAAGAACAGCACACAGCAACATCTCTCTCGTTATTTCCATTTCTTTTCCTGAGCTTTTTCCCCCAGCACCATAGTGACTCACTCCTCTTCTCTCCTCAGCAGGAGACGCCAGGGGAGTGGATGGAGAGAGCGAGAGAGCGAAGGTGTGCACAGTGGGGATCTGGGACGTAAGAGAAGAAAAGTGCGAGTGAGCGGGTTCAAGAGCGAGAGAGAGAGAGAGAGCTGTGTCCTCGGGTGAAGGATAATAGGGCGAGGGGAGGGAAGGCGGAGGGGGAGTAGCGGTGAGTCCGTAAGTAAGTAAGGAAGTGGGATGTCTGCTGGGTGCAGGTGGCGACTCCATTTGGGTCATACGGCGGTGGAGGACTGACCCGCCGCGCCAGATGGTTTGTTACACAGAACCATCTGAGAAGTCGTTCTTGAAATCTGTTTGGAAAAGGGCAAGCGCTTTAAAAAAAATACTTGGCAGGTGATCGGATGAACCATCTGTCTATCACCGTCTATCAGATCAACCGACTACTATGATGTAGTGGGATCCAGTTGGTAAATTAAACTCTTGCCAGTCGGGAGAAAAGAGCGAAAAAATCGTTTCCATTGTTCTTTGCTCTTCTTTCAGTGAAGAAACACTCTCCAGTTTGCATATAACCGATGCAATAGCAGCATCTACGCTAAACTCTTTAGGAGCCGCCATTGTTGTTTTCGAACGAACGGTCGCTTCTCGCCGTCGTCAGACCTAAACCACGCCCGTAGCTGCCGGTAGTTCCTCATAGGATGCTGATAAGCGCTAGACTTGAAGCCTGGCAAGGTAGATTCTCGTGTCATAGTGACCTTGCGAAACCACTTGCCTCGCAAAGGGTAAGTGGAGAGCCGCTGCCATTGATGTCTCATGAACTCTTGGAGTTCAAGAGAGTGCACCGCGCATGAGTGCACAGTTTATCTCTCGATCCAATCCAAGCTTTCTCCACATGGCTCAGACATCACGTCTTTCATATTCCACATAATGTGTCTGATGTCTGGTTTATTTTCAGTTAACGTGTCTCTCTCGATGGATAAATCGAGAGACGCAAGATGTATAATTTCACGGGAGTATGCATGTATTGTGCATTTCAATTTCAATTTCAATCATACAACGGAACGGTAAATTAGACGACACCAACCGGCCAGACGTTCATTTGACCCAACCCGTCTAGTTTGTATTGTTCACAAACAACCCTTCAAACCTTAAACGGATATAAATAAAACCGACCAAATGTTAAAATCACGGGAACCTTACCTTGCTTCTGGCCACCTGGCTACTGCCACAGTAAGATAAGCTGGTGGTTTGCTTTTCCCCCGACGGGGAGAAGGGGGGTCAGAGGGCCAAGGTTTAAGAGTCACGGTTCGTTACTGCAACAGTGAATACATATAAGAGAGCGATACGCCCTTTCAAACGGTGCCTTGCAGCTCTGACCCGCGGATAATAATGCGATCACCGTTTAACAACCGTGTCATGTGACACAGTGTTACGTTATGCACCGCAAGAGTCTATTAGCAGCCAGTCCATAATACAGAATCTACCAGATTGAATTTGAATGCTATGTTTTTTCCCCCCATATGTTATTTAATGTCAATGGCTTTCATTTAATTTAGGCGGGGGGGGGGCGTCCATATGGCCGCCTAGTTTCTGCGTATTACGATGACTCCCGTCTTATTGTATATATGCAGAATGTGGCGGTTAAAGCGCGCCGTTCACGTTGAGACTCATTAAACAAGCATTACGCAGCCGGTGAAAGTGCAGACACATTTTGAGTCATCGAGTTTCAAACAATGACTCAAAGTGTGTTCACTAAGCGAACTTAAAGTATTACACGTTTGTTTGTATATTCTTCAGGACGCAAAGGACGCCAAAGGCAAAATGCGCCCGCCGTACGCTATGTGGGGGAAAGAGTGTGGGGTCTTTTTTCCGGGAACCGATGTTCTTAATTACCATACATTAATGCCTGCTCTAAATGTAGATGGCGGCGTGCGTTTAATGCGCTCACAGCAACAAAATAAAACACGCATATGGGAACACACCGGCAGGGAAAACGACACGCTATTTAAATAAAAACATTGACAAAAAAAACGAAAACATAGCAAGTTATAGTGTCAGCAAAAGCATGCAATAGTATCCGTCTGCAGACCGAAGACGTGACGCGACATGATAAATGTGGGTGTTTCTTTGAGTCCCTTAGGGTTAGGGTTGGTTAGGGTTAGGGCAGCCGTCGGACGTCTCCGGTGCCCCTAGCGCATGCACAGTATGCGTTCGTCCGGCCGGCGCGGGAAAGTCACCACAGGCACCAGACTTAAAAACTCTGAAACTGTGAAATATACAGAGAGATTTGTCTGCTGGTGGTACGCTTAAGCAGCATAGTGTGAACCTGTTTGGCAAAAGCTTGAATGTAACAGATGTTTACGTTACATCCTGCACTATAGCTTCAATACGGTCCACTCAAACCCGACCGCCCAAGGTTAATAAAGACACACGCGGCGCCACAAGTTTTCAGTAGACTGGAGGGGGAAAAAACAAGCAGGAGAGGACATTTTACATTGCTTTAATGACCCATCCTGTAATAACAACTATAATCTGCACTCATTTAATCAGTTCGTTTGTTTGGTGGTCGCTCTTTGCGTGGATTACCCGGACACATCGCCATTGACAAGCAGTCAAGGCTTCATCTTTCAATTAATCTTATCAACGACAAACAACGACTGAGCAGATGTACCAACCAGGCCAGTGTGTGTGCGTGCGCGTAAGCGTGCGTGTATTTCATTGGGGATTACAGCATAGATATGATATCCCTTTTCTTAATTAAGTTAGTATTTTAATTTAGAGCTAAATTCCTCTTAATGACTATGTTGGATTTTCACATAATATATTGTAGGAGACATTGTGAGCGTATGTGCACGGGCTGGGATTCATGTTGATCCTGCACATATCTGACAATCTGACAAGGATCAACGTAATAAGTAATAAGTCTCTCTGCGATTGTCTCTCTCTCTCTCTCTAATTCCTAGATTTCCAATGCAGCAGATATCTGCTAAAGCTCTTCCTAACACACTCCCACCCTTTTAAACCACATGTCATCGCAAACACTTTTAATACGCTTTCAACGCACAATGCACAACAAACACATGCGTGCCTGTACACAGACACACAAACATACAACCTCACACACATCATACAGCCCGCCCTAAAACCACATGTTGAATAATCATGCCTTAAAGGTACAATATGCAAAATGATTTTGTTTGACATTTGCTCTAAAACAGATTCTGTGATGTCAATGCTAACTTGAAGGCTACAGGGATCTAGGTTAATGGCTCCAACTCTGCAGCAACGCAAAATCTCATGTTAAATCTTAAAAAGCGAGCTTCACTCTCTCATTTTGGAGAGAGTATTCTTTAGCTAAATTGAGACTGGAGGTAGCTTGAAATTGCAAATCTTGCATATTGTACCTTTAAGCAGACTTTCTCTCTCTCTCTCTAGCTCTGCCTATGGGTGCTTTCACACCGGGGCTGTCCTTTTTAATCGAACCCTGGAGCGTTTTCTCCCAATAGTGCGTTTTCATTTGACCAAACAAATGAACTCTGGTTCGCTTGAAAGCGGGGGTCTCGGTCTGCTTCCAAGTGAACTCTGGTTCGGTTCGCCTTAGGTGTGAGCGTGATCCGTACCAACAGTATTAGGGTTAGGGTTTAATGTTCGGGTTAGGGTTTCATATTAGGGTTAGGGTTTCATATTACGGTAAGGGTTTTATGTTAGGGTTAGGGTTTCATATTAGGGTTAGGGTTTCATATTAGGGTTAGGGTTTCCAATTAGGGTTAGGGTTCAGGTTTCATATTAGGGTTAGGGTTTCCAACTAGGGTTAGGGTTAGGTTTAGGGTTTCATATTAGGGTTAGGGTTAGGGACTGTGCATCCTAAATTTTATTTTTTGCATTAGCGGGAATACCAAGTGTCTGAGTTCCAAAATTAACCAACTTTTAAGCACCCCTCCCCGGGCAACTCTGGCCCCGCTGGTGCCCCCCCACTTTCAGGGACCTTCCCACCAGCCGAACATGTGTAGCCACTTGTAATGTCTGGCCTTAACCATTCTGAAGATATGACTAAAAAGCCAAACTACTGAGAGCAGGCTTCATTTGAGGCATACCTGTACACCTGAGAGTTTTGGTAGATACAAATTGGCAAAATTCACAAGTCCTAGACACAACACAATCGGACATCGGTCATCACCAACTTGTCTGGTGTTATAGTTTCTGACCTGTGTAGCTAGAGAATAATATTTTATTTTTGCAATCAATGTCAATGCAGTTCAATGGGAGGTTAGAGAATAAGATTGTATTTCTGGAATCCTCAGATGCAGTTTTTAGAATGTCACTTGAAGCAATCAATCCTGAACTGAGCAGAATGCATTTAAGTGAATGTCTGTGTGTGAGTGACTGAGAGTGAGTGTCTGTGTGTGAGTATATAATTTAGTATCGGAGTTCCAAAATGAAGATATGAAGACACCGAAAGTAAGTAAGTAAGTGTGTGTTTATTTCATATCTTTGCATAGCAATGTGCTAGACAGTTGGGGACAAGTGCTAGGAGGGGGGGGGGTTCAGGGTCCCTGAAGCCATTGGCACCGAGTCCGACACTGATTTCCGAACCGGAACAGGTCCAATTGAAGTCTGACTTTGGTATTTCATGAATAACTTTGTTCTCAAGGTCGTAGAGACTCAGGAGTAAGACCCAACATAAGTAATATGGGTTTTGCTCATCCATTGATACCAACCCCAACGCTCTATGACCACCGGAAATGGAAGTAATAGACATCCGGCATTAAGGGTAGATTGTAGAGACTCAGGACCAAGACTGGCCCCCCACCTCCAGGGACCTTACCACCAGCCGAACATGTGCACCCACTTAATTTAATTTAATTTCTAGCCTTAACCATTCTGAAGATATGACTAAAAAGCCAAACTACTTAGAGCAGGCTTCATTTGAGGGCTACCTGTACAGGCCTACCTGAAGCTTCACCTCAGACTTTCTGTCCAATAGACAGACTTTGTTTGGATCGCCTAACAAAGTCCAGTGTGAGCAGTAACCAAACCAATTGAAAATGCCACAAAGTATCAACTTCACCCCTGAATCAGGAGAGTCAACCGAACTATAGGTGTGAAAGCGGCCTGTCTCTCTCTCCCCCTCTCACCACCCAGTATTGATCAGCTTCCAGAGGACATAAGGTTGAGTGGCCCAGTGTCAGCTGCAGGGGGACCTTCATCATAACCTCATTAACACCGGCCACCCGCGCCTCCCCCCGCACAACGCTGCACAGGGAGAGGCTGAGGACAAGCCGAGAGACCACACACACACACACACACACACACACACACACACGGCCATGCGTAATCACGAACACACCTGCACGTTCACTCACAAATGACACATGCACCATGCATGCACGCACACACACACACACACACACACAGACAAACACGCACACTCAGGTGGGCACACACACACGCACACATCCAATCCCGCACTGATATGTAACTGATTAGCAGCTCAATCGTGCGCCCGATCACTAAACCGCTCGCTCCATCAGCCAATCACCAGCCGGCTTCTCTAGTGGAAAGACACTGCAGCATGTTACTGTGGAAGTCTGCAATTGCAACCTGTGACCTTTGACCCCATGCTGTTCCCCAGTCTGTTCTTATCTTCCTTAGGGGACAGGTCAACTCCATCAACAACCATGTAAACCTCGCTTTTTTTATCCACACGCGGAAGGAGCACACGTGTGCGCATGCGCGCGCACATCGACCTTCCTCACCCGCCTACAGTCACATAGCGTATTTAGTATGAGGTTGTCCTCCAAGGGATTATTTACAGCCTTACACACTTGTGCACGCACACACACACACACACACACACACGTGCGCGTGCGCGCGCACACAAACACACACACACACACACACTTACACACATAATCACACACGGTGCAGTCACCCCTCTCTAGGAGATAAGAGTAGTGTGTGCCACACGATTGTAATCTTTCAGTTAACATTAAAAGACACTTAATCTCCAACACCTCCCCCCACCCTCCCCCCTCCCCACACAAACACACACACACACACACACACACACACACGAACACGCACACACACACGCACACGCACACACACACACAAACATGGAAATCTCCCCACAGAGAGGGAGGACGTTTTGTGTAGCGATTCAGGAAAGCACGGAAAAATATGGGGTATCAGATAATGTATGCTAATTTCCTTTATTAATAATCAGGTACATTCTTTCTCTGGAGGTGAAGTGCTTCATTTCCTTGGTCGCTTGGCTTTATGACCACATCTGAACTCTAATGTCTGTGTTTTAATGGTGACACCCAAATACAATTATTGCTAAACTAGAATAACACTGATTAATTCATTCACTGTGAATCAGGGCACCAACACAGAAGTCTCTCTCTCTCTCTCCCTCCATCCCTCCCTCCCTCCCTCCCCTCCCGCCCTCCCCCTTCTCTTTGGGCACGTCTCTGCACGGCGCCCAGTTTCCCGGGGCCCTCACCTGTACTCCAGCGAGAAGCGGGTGAGCTCGGTGCCATTGTGGATCCACTTGAACTCGAGGGGCCAGCTCCCCTCTGCCATGCATGTGAGCACCAGCCTGTTGCGCTCCAGGTGCAGCTGGCTGCGCACCGGCTCCGTCTTGAAGTAGGGAGGCACGTCATCTGCGGGAAAAAAAACACGGCGAAACACATTGACTTCGACATCATGGACGTGAACACGTTCGACACGTTCGACACGTTCGATGGGACAACAACGTTCTCCCCGGTGTTATTATTATTATTATTATTATTATTATTATTGGCCAGGGGAACTCAAGGAGATTGCTGCAAAAATAATAATCGACATGAATCTCAAGTCAATTGCGGCGTACAGTGTCTGTACTGTAGCTGCTGGTTGAGACCTCAGAGGGGGGTGGATGAGAGGTCTGGTTAACTCAGTGTATGTGTGTGTGTGTGAGAGACAGACAGACAGACAGAGACACGATGTCTCACATCGCTCTCTTGCTAGAAAAAACAGATTGCTTTTTTTTTTCTTCTTTTAGATAAAGCAGATTGCTTTTTCTAAATTTGTCAAGAGCAGACAGGAGGAGCCGAGAAGGCGAGGTGAATGCATGAAATTCTCTCACTTTCCCTCCTCACCCTTCCCTCCCCACCCTCCCCTCCCCCACGCTTCTCTGTGTCGTCTCCATTTTTTGGGGGGGCCGTGGGATTCAGGGACATGCTGTACTGAGGGTGACACACCAGCACTGTTCCTCAAACACACACACTCACACATACACACACATACACACACAAACACACACAAACACACACACACACAAATGTGCTAACCACACACACACACACACACACACTTCCTCACATCTCAATCAACAGTCTGTCACCGTCCGCGGTGGCTTCAATATCTCCCCCCGTGATAAATGGTGTAAAAATAGAGAGTGCACTCGATGATCATTGTAAATATAGAACAAATTAATTGGATGGTTGGATAATATAATTAGCAAATTGACTGATAATCAACCATTGAAATTAAACTGTCAGAATGATCTATAGGTGCGCTGGGTTTGCAGATGTGCTGCGGGAAGGTGTGTGCGACGTGTGGTCAGAGGTCAGAACGGGTGGAAATGAAGGGTGAGAGTGGGAGTGCGTGATGAGAAAATAACTATATATGTATATTTTAAGCCTCTATACATTAATTTCCACATATTTATTTATAGGCTATGCTTAAAATGTACTTATGCGTGGCTCCCTCGTTGCTTCGACTAATTAAGACGGAGAGCGGAGTATCAAACAGCAACGAGTATTTGCCGGATGCTGACTGGCAATTTGAATACAAAGCCACACACACATTTAAAACGTTTTTTTTTTGGGGGTGGGTGGCTAGTTACCATATTATAGCTGCTGCTAATTATAAAAACCGAGCGTCCAAACGGGAACGTATTAAGGCAACGCAAATACTATGAAGCGCCAAACCCTTTGTAGTGTTGCGCTATAAAACAAGCCGGCTAACACAAAGGTCCGACCGCTAATAGACTAAAACAGCTGCCTCGTGCATACGGCTCCCGTATGCACACACAAACACACCAAACGCCGGTGTTTTCCATCTTTATACAAATGGCCGAGATCACGCACATACCTCACTTACAACTTCTCCTGGCTGTTTAAGTGTCCCACTTTGCGGTACCTTAAAATCCAGATAGTCTGCCTGTTTTTTTTTTACAGCCCAAGCGCAACGCACATGCGGATCATCGCCTAACCTTTGACAACCTGAGGTGAATTATGAACTTGTGTGATGGCAGGTACACTCAAAGGCAGTGGGAATAAAAGCGCTGATGGAGAGATGATGTCATGAAGGAGGCGAAAAGAACAAGAAAAAGAAAAAGAAAGAAAGAAAGAAAGAAATACAAGAAGGAGGCATGGTGGTGAATGGGGATTAGTGGGTGAGACAGACAGACGGACAGATAAACAGGCCCGCACACACACACGACAAATGCAAGCCCGCGCACACACACACACACACACACACACACACATGCACACACACACACGCTTGTACGCACGTGGCCAAACACACATTATATTGACAAGCAAATAGCCAGACTCATGGGAAGCAGCAACAGGGAATGTGCGCAAGGCCGCAAAGTAAGACACTCATGGCTGATTAGCGTCAATAGTTGCTCCTTATTAGTGGTGTGTGTGTGTGTGTGTGTGTGTGTGTGTGTGTGTGTGTATGGAGGGGGATCGGGTGGAGAGCTCAATAGATGGTCCTGTTAGTGGTATCTAACTGCAGGATGACTCATCTGTAACCAGCGACGCTAGAAGATGCTATAGCCGGGGGGGGCGTCTCGGGACAAGGGCAGCGCCAGCAGCGCGTCGATGCTAATGAACGAGGCGCCAGGTGAACGGATGAACTCTTAACGGCCGCTTCATTAGCGGCGACATGCTAGTGGCGCTCTTAGCTTTCAGCCCGTGCAGACTCAACCAACTCACCCGTCGTGCGGGGGGGTTCAAGCCACTTTCGGAAGAGATATCGGGGGTATTTGTTTTATTACTTTTATTGCCATTGTTTTCCTGTTGCGGAGACGATCCAATCAGAGCGCACTGACCTGCGTGTTCAACGGCGGTTCTAAGTGGATCAGCGGTGCGCTGTCATTATGTGTATCTGTGCATACAGTGTTCCCTCCCCCCCCTGCATGAATCCAGCGCCACTGCAATCAGACCATATATATATATATATATATATATATATATATATGTATGTTTAATTTGTATGCTTGATTTGTGTTTGCTAAATAAACACACAAGCAGCGTTGCTGACTTTTTCTTTCTACTCTTCCCCACTGGCTGTGGCCTTCTTGCAGTAATAATTATGTTTAAAGGGAGCGCTGGCACTTTTTATTTTTATTTTTACCGTTGGTAAGGTCTAGATGACAATGTAGTGGTACACCTAAAGTCAAAGGTTGGGACCCATTGACCGACCACTCTTTCATAACCACAGCAATGTAAATGATGTCTCCTTATGCCACTTTTTCCACTGGTCTCAGCAAAGCTATCGTTGTCTGCAGTCGGGGGCTTGATGGGCCGATATATTCGGAGGGAAAAGGAGTTAGGATGAAATAGAAAGGATGTTAAGTAAATTAAGGAAATGAAGTAAAAAGTCTGCTTATATTCATGTTTGTTTCAAGGATCACTCCCATGTGGAAGGACACCAGGCTGGTAGCGTAACCACTAGATATTTGTGTTTTTGCAATGCGTCGCTTTATTGACATAATTGCGTTTTAAAGGAGGATTATCATTTGTTTGCTTCACGGACATGGATTATGGATTACATGATGGACACATGGACTGCCTTTGTGAGTGTTTCATCAACTGACTTTAACAATATTATCGAGCGCAAGAACTGATGAGTGTTCCTACATATTCACTCTTGTGTTAAGACACATTAAACCCATTCCTTTGTTTTGCTACTGGCATCCGTTTGCTTTTGATTTGTCTCTCCATGCAACTATACTCTTCTGGGCTCAGGGATTCTCAAACTTTTAATATAACAAGGATTGTCATAACTCCAGCCGAGCTACCAGCCAACCAGGAGGATCCTATTTATCCTAAGAGCAACGCCGCAGGGAGCACATTACCCACCGCATGCCATCGCATTCAATGCGGTGCTGCAGAGACACGCCGCGGCACAATGAAGGTTCAGAACTGTGCCAAGGGCAGTGTGTTCTTACGCACCACCAGCCAATGTGAGCCACCCATGCCAAGACTGCTTGTGTGTGTGTGTGTGTGTGTGTGTGTGTGTAAATGTGTGTGTGAGTGCGTCTAGGTGTGTGTGTGTATGTGAGACTGTGTGTGTGTGTGTGTGTGTGTGTAAATGTGTGTGTGAGTGCGTCTAGGTGTGTGTGTGTGTTTGTGAGACTGTGTGTGTGTGTGTGTGTGTGTAAATGTGTGTGTGTGTGAGTGCGTCTAGGTGTGTGTGTGTATCTGAGACTGTGTGTGTGTGTAAATGTGTGTGTGTGTGTGAGTGCGTCTAGGTGTGTGTGTGTGTATGTGAGACTGTGTGTGTGTGTAAATGTGTGTGTGTGTGAGTGCGTCTCGGTGTGTGTGTGTATGTGAGACTGTGTGTGTGTGTGTGTGTGCTCGTGTGTGCGTGTGTGTGTATGTGTGAGAACGTGGGTGGCTGAGGGGTAGCGACGCAGCA